>JARYHS010008075.1:141189663-141289298 GCA_031002005.1 Vandiemenella viatica
CGAATAACTATTCTGGCAATTCATTTCTGCGGAGTAGCTCAACTGTTTAATAATATGAGATATGTATTGAGATCTCTGGCCGTTACCGATACTATGACCAATGATTACATTATGAGTGTTTGCCCAGTGTCAGTATAAAACAACGTGATGTTTTCGAAACAAACAGGAATTTTTAAAATTTTGCAGAGTGAACTTTAAGGGTCAAATACAGGTCAAGTTCGTATTTAAGCAATTATACGATTGTGCTGTCACCACTGTTCAATTTTAATTCCTACCACTATAAATGCTTCTGAGTTCTTCAAGCTCAAGAGATTTTATTCACCCTAAGCGTGAAACACAGGTCAAGTTCATATTTGGTCAGATCAGGTCAACCGGTTAATCTTTAACCCTAAAAACTGGAACTATTCTAGACCCGTGACGATAAGCAAAAAACAGTCAGGGGGTTACACTAATAGAGATATTAAAAAGCATATGTGCTAATACTGAGCCTTGTGGTATATCTGTCTTCATTATTTAATGGAAGAGCGCGTTCCTTGCCTCTATACAACAAAGCTTCTGTTGTTTAGGAAGCTGATAATCAACCATATTTGTCCTGTCTATTGTGGTCTGTGTGATTAATTTGTAGAACAGTTTTGAGTACTACACTTTTTCATAAGTTTTGTGAATGTCCAGGAAAACCGCGGTAGTGAATTTTCTCCAATTGAACCCTTGGCTGAAGTCTTCCACTAAGTGCAATAGTTGAAGGGTTGCAGACATTCGTGTTGGAAACCATATTATTCTTTTCATATTGTGTTCGCATCACTCTGTCTGCGCTGCATGAGTGTTAAGATAACACTTTCCAGTACATTGCCGTTGAACTAATTAGACTAATTGGTCAGTTGTTTGCTAGTAGTGAGGGGCTTCTTGCTTGGTTTTGGAACTGCGATTATTTTTGCTTACGTCCATTGTTGGGTATTGTAAGCCTTTACTAGGCCACTATTGATAATCCTTGTTGGAATAAGTCCTTTTTTGGTAATTGTTTTAAATGTTTATTTGAAATTCTGTCCATTCCGGTTGCTTTGTTAGCATTAAAACGGTTTCAGATGGTTTTTACTTCTCTTGGCGTGGCCAGTTCTTTGTAATTTTCTATTCCATCTTCCATGAATATTTTTATTGTTTCCTTGATTGTTTCTGCTTCCTCGTTTTCTTCCTTTGTTTGTTGCAAGTCGCGGAACGAGTGTTTTTCTTCGAAGTATTCTTCAAGTGCCTCAGCTTGACTTAGTGGTTGGTAATGTCCAGCCTCTACTGTCCTTAACTTTTCGTCGCCTCTCCATGTATTTGTGAGACCTTTCGCCCAGCCGTTTTGTGAGACGGCATAGGGTGGCATTCCTGTCTGGCGACAGGTTGACGGCGTGGCTGTGTTGTTTGTTTGACACAGGTAGAGATGGCGCCCTGATGGGGCTAGTGGTCAAGCTGCAGCGGGCACTTGGGGCTGAGACCCCGTACAGTACGCACGTGTGATGTGTATAAGCGGGATTACCGGGTGGAACCCGGGAGAGTACGCACGTGTGGTGTGTGAACAACAACGCCACGTATTGTCACGGCATGTTTGTATTCTCGGTATGGGGAACGTTGTGAGAAGCGCCTGTTTCGAAGGAAAATGGTCAAGAGGAATCCGTCCAGCGTGGAGTCTGCAGCTACCGTCTCGACAAACTGATAAGTGACAATTTAATTTGAGCCTATTTTTGCCCAGTTTTTCATGGCCCTGAAACAAATATTGGACTGATGGACGCTAGCCGGGAACATTTTGTTTATTTTCTGTTTGTTTACATTAATTTTCTTTTGCTGGATGACTTCATGTTTGATGTACTGTTAAAATAAACATGTATTTCATTCAGTGATTTTTTTTTTATAAATGAAGTTTTTTGAAATCTGCATTCGAATACCTTTATGTAATTAGAGTGTGTAAGCTCAATTTGCATCCTGTCCATGAGGACTAAAAATATCAAAAAATACATTTTAATAAAAATCAAACTTTGCATCTCATACAGAGAGCGTAAATGTTTAAGGTCAAAAGAAACTAGACATTTCAGTATATTGTTCTATTTTGTGATGTTATTGGTGCTGCTGATGTTCTTGGGGATTTTAATGCTCTCACAAGTTCACATGCTTCCCATTCTTCTGTTTTCCATTCTTGTAGCCTTTTTTGCATTTCTCTTCTGGATTGATTCATTAGTCTTTTGTCTTGAGGGTCGCGATGTTCCTGTCATTTTTTATGGTAGTGGTTTTTGAGTCGTTTTCGATTAGACAGGTCTCTGGGTAAATCGGTTCTATGGTCGTTTGTTGGGTAGTGATTGCTTATTGAGGATTATTTTCTGCTTGTAAGATAGCCGTTAGGCAGTTTATCACTTTATTGATTTGTTCCAGCGTGTTCACTGGAAATGTAGTTTTCACTGATGTTTTTAAATTGTTCCTAGGCCATTTGTTTGATGATCTTTGTGGATGAAGTTGTATTTATCCAGTTGTATATCTTCCAGAAAACTGGATTGTCAGCAGATGTCAGATCATTTATTGTAACTGGTTCGATCATACGGCATATACTTTTGGTTATGACAATGTCTATAACGTCTGACCTATGATACTGGTTAGATACTATGTGTGTCGGTATTTTAGGACCCACGATTCTGATGTACATTTTTTCTGCGATTTTAAGCAGTTGATTTCTGTCTTGCTGGACGTTTCGCATTTAAGCCATCTCCCACCAGTTCCTTTGATCCCGAGTTCATTATTTTATTAATGTCATCATATGGGTAGGTCTCAGATAAGCTGCTACAATTGTGGTGATGACTTCCTTCGTTTGCATTTGGATTCCTGTGGCTTCTATGTTTTGTAGCTTATTTATCGTAATTGGTGAATGAGTTTAGGAGGTTTTAATTTGTATGGATGTACCTCCACCTTTTTCATCTGTTCTATCAGTCCGGTACATTGCCATATTTCTTATTTTGAACTTTTTATATGGCATTAGGTGGGCTTCAGACAGTAATATCATATTCAGGTTGTATTGTTGTTTGAACGTAGATAGTTCATTCTTCTTTTGAAGTACGCCATTCGCATTCCATATCGCGATGTTGCTGTCACGTTTTGGGTTTGTGATGATCTAGTCATTTCCGGAATAGAGCCAAAACACCTTGTAGAATAGCTTACAGTTTTTCTCAGATATCTAGTGCTAAGGTAAATCTTCTTGGTGTAATTTTGATTATCTCAACTTTTTGCTAACATTTATCAGTTAGAATATATTTTCCATGCAGTCATCCTGGATCTTGAGTTTTGAGTTGCACTTTGATTGTTTGATGTGCTTTGTTTTCAATTAACATCGGCGTAACTTTGTTGCTGGTCTGTAGCGGTCCACATGTATTTTGCCGTAATTGATCTCCTTTTCTTAGCATCTTTCTTCAGATTTTTTACTTTGCGATAATATTATACAAAATGTAGAGAGTGGTTTCGATTATTTTGAGTTTGGGTTCTTTGTTTTAAATTAAAGAATATTCTACATTGGGTATCCCCTCAAAGAAAGTATTTATCTACTTCTTTGGCATCGACATTTTCTGGTAGTCCTTTAATTACAACTTTCAATGGTTTGTTGTCTAGCGTTTGATGGGTGTAGAACCCTATGTTCTTGATGTAAGTAGTTTTTCACTTTTAAATAGTCTTCCACGGTTTCTATGTGGTATTTCACAATATCTCCTCTGAATAATACTTTCAAATTATCAGTTTTTTTTTATTTCTTGATTTATGTTTTATAACTTACAATTGGTGGAATATGTTGTTTTTACATTGGCTGGATTTCTTGACTTTTCATTTCGTAGTCATTTTCAGTTTGTTTTCTTTATTTTCATCCATATTTAAAGGAAGGAATCTATTCGTCACTTTTATCTGGTTTCTAGCCTCTTGTGTTACATTTGAATTTGTTTTTGTCTTCCCTCTACCTTTCTTCTTTTGTCTGTCACAGTCTCAAATTGCTGAGCATGAAGTCGTCTCTTCTGGTACAGAAACTTTACCCATTAAATCGGAATATCTCTCTGTTTGTAAGATCCTTCATGTCTATTCTACCTCTAGGTAAGTTAAACCCAGCTCCACCAATCTGCGTTAAATGCGCCTGAGCGTACTTATCAAACGACTGCTCTCTCAAAAGAAGCGAGAACCCTTTAAATGCGCAAACTGTGGAGAACACGTGGCGAGCTATAAAGGCAGTATTGCCTTTAAAAGAACCCGCGATAGACAACACGGCATAGCTTCCGAGCAGGCAGCAGCCGTCCAAGAAAAGCGCAACCCACAAAAGAAACAAAATTAAGCAGCACCTCAATAATCCCCCCCCCCCAAAAAAAAACACAACGACCAGTAAAATTAAACTGACCAGCCACAACAGAACAGCAAATCACAAATCTCTAGGGCTAGTAAATTTAGTAAACTACCAAGTGTCAACACAGGAAACGACTCCACTGTATCCCTGAAGAAAAGCGCCGTTCAACAGGCAGAAAGTACCGGCCCACTGAACTCCTACTCGGAAGCAGTCAAAGGAACACAACAACCACAAGAATCAATCTTAACTCCGCGGCCGAGATTCATGGTTCAAGCTCCTACAACGGTCAAAAACTGTCCATTAGAATTACAGTATGTAAGCCATTTCAATATATATAAACCGTCCTCCAATAGATTTAGTAGGTAAATATTTTAAGTTTGGGTTCCCGTCTAAATATTTAAATGTATATAATCCCTCCAATAGCTTATAGAATAAAATATTATTAAAACTTTAAAAATTCAAAAAAGTGGGTGTTAGATAAAATCATAGTCCTAATAAAATTTTAGAATTAGATATGTATAAAAGTATATGCACCCTGGTGTTTTGAAAGGCAGACGGGTTTTTGCTCAACAAAACTGAACAGCATGAATTGACAAGACAAAACAAAAGCTATGTCATAGAAGCAAATTCTTCTTGCTCTGTGCTGTTGCGAAACGCACACGCCAACCGTCTCCCAATTCCTCGAGGTCCACGCGCCGCCGTCAGAGAGTACCACCACCGCTCCACTACACCTAGACTGCGAGCAATCCGCCGCGTCATTTGCTTGGGCGCACATACGAGGACACCAAAGGCAAAAATTAAAAGCAGCCTGCGCACAGATCGAGCTGAAACGGCCACTGAGTAACCTGTCCCTTCCAACCAGCCAAGTCAACAAGGAGCAGCTGATAGCTGGGCAGACGGTATCATCGATAAATTGTCTTGAATGATGGAGACCTTGATAAAAATGATGGTTAGTATTATAGATATGCTAAATCGCTTGCAAATGAACATACAGGCAGCTGTTACGTCAGCTCTGGCTGCAAACACCAGCACTACACAACAACATAATGGATAGAGTTCCTCATAGTCATGGAATCGCGTTTTGTGTGTGGAATACAAATGGTATTTATAATCAGTCAACAGAGTTCAAACAATACATTCACGAATAAAGAATATACATCTGCTTTGTGTCGGAGACTCATTAGAATCCGAGTAGCAATTCTAAATTACTACTGCTAATGTTTCGACCGATCCAGAGCAGACGGTGGTGTGGCTATATATATTAAACACAGAATCCCTTATAACCAAGTGCTCTCCCAAAAATGAATCAACTTGAAATGGTAGGAGTCGAGGTGGTCACCGAAAATGGAAAGATCTCTGTAGTTGCAGTCTATCGTCCACCACGGGCGCTGCTGCAAGAATAATTAATAACCTGGCAAGCATAAGGGTCATGTCGAATATAGCTGACGACCTGAATTGTAAACACACTGATTGGAACAGCCGGGTATGTAACAGCTCAGGTAGACAGCTAAGGAGTCTGGCGGAATGGCTAAACTGCCCCCGAAGAGCCTACTTACCATCCGGGGAATGGAAGACGTCCCGACGTCTTGGACATTTGCACCAGTAGAGGCATTATGGGATACCTAGCAGCCAGCACCATCAACTGCCTGTCGTCCGATCATTGCTCTGTACTCTTCCAGATAGTGGTGGGACCAGGACAGCTTGAGCAACAAACGGTTCCGGATTACAAGAACACCAACTAAGGTAGATACCGACACATCATCGCCGACGCCTTCAAAACAAGGCACCATGAAAATGTAGAAGAGAACCTCAAGTTCTTTGAAACAACCGCTAAGGAAGCAGCGAGAACTGTCATCCCTACAAAACAGGCCGACAACCATGCAATGCCACAGCTCCCACCACAGTTTCTGGCCATGATCCAGCACAAGAACCGGGTCATGCAAGAATGGAAGCTTACGAGGAATCAAAACACTAAAAGCCTGCTTAACAAATTTCAAAGGGAATTGAAGGCAGCCCTCACAGAAATAAGGAATGGGAAGCCCGAGTCTCAATGTTATAGCCCAACGACGACTCCTTGTGACCGCAGACAAGAAGACTTACGAAGTGGAAGCAAATACTTCCTCCACTCCACGGAGATAGAGGGTTATATTTTTTTTTTTTTTTTTTTTTTAATGGCATTCGGCAACGGAGGCCATACAGCCAGCTCAAAGTGTATTTTTTTCAATGTATGGACGCCACAGGACATTCACACAGACACACAACACTTAACATCCATGCCCGCGGCCGGATTCGAACCGGCGGCCTTCGGCACGTGGAGCTAGCACTGCTAGCCCCTACGCTACCGAGGCCGGCGAGATAGAGGGTTAATCTGCCTCCCCCAGTATAAGGCGGACGCTCTATCCGACAAATGTGGGAAGCAACCGAATAAAAGAGAGGAGTCAAGGTCAAAGAGAAGCCAACTACTGCAAGGACTTTCACCCTTGTCACCAGAAATTACAAACTAACCAATGATAGACCAGCCTTCTCCAGTTCCATTAAAACCAGATGGACAATCGTCGAAACATACAGGTCGCGGGCGATGCTGTAACTGCCAAGCAGAAGCACGAAGATACGAACTACTCAGCAAAATCGCAAAGTGATCACACAACAGCTGGCCAACCTGAAATGACAATCTATACCAGGGATGGCGAAACTTTTTGATCTATGTGCATTTTTTTCTAAAGAAATGTTGAATGAATGTTTTTTTAAAAAAAAAAAAACTAGCCATGTTGAATAGTTGTAAATATAACTCAAACTTAAACAAGCAGCTGTGTTACGAAATTAGTTTATAAACCGCAAGAACTATGCGCAACTGGTGAAAGCAGTTAATGTCGTCAACTAAAACAAACAAGTGAACAAAATAACTTAACGTCCCTTCCCCATCGCACCGCCTGCTGCGTTTACTCAATCAGTCCGATCGGTCAGAAAATTCGCACAAAATCCACTTCTTTTACGCAATCTGCAGTCGTTCCAGCACCGTTAGTTTCTTTCACGGTGAACTTTCTTACTATGTTCTTAAATTATGTATAAATTAAGATAAATTACTTATATCGATTAGTTACCTACTTAATTACAGCCGTGCCCAAATTATTTGGCCGCGTGCCATTATCGGCACGCGTGCCGTTTGTTCGCCATCCCTGATCTATACGAACATTCAGGTGGTTTTAAAACCAAAGGACGTCACTAGTGATGTCCATAGCCCCTTTTTTCCCCTAATGAGCAAAAAGAAGTTATCCTAAAAACAAGAAGATCATAACACCCACTATTGGTGCTACCAAACATATCGGGAATACATTTAGGGAATTGCGGCAGTAAAGAAGAAAAAAAAAGACTAATAACTAAGGAACTGCTACCGCACAGCACAGCACGGCAACATCTGGCTAGGTTCAGCTACTATGTCATCGACAATCCCAGGCTGGATGCCTTCTACTGTTGTCCGTGTTTGCTTTTTTGGCTTGGCTTGTTGTTAGGTCAAGAGTTCGTAATGCAGTCTGATTGGTATACGTTCTTCGCGTGGGTCCGGTACGGCAGGCGTGGCAGTGGTCCTCCGGTCGACTTTCTTGGCGGACGGCCGGATGCCGACTGACGCCAGAAGATTATTTTATGTGTCGTTTGGCTCAGTGGATGTGTAATTTGGTCCCACTGCCTTTGGAAGTTTTGTCAATGTGTTCAGGTAAAGTTTAGTTTTGGGGGCACAATTTATTACACTTTAGGGGTAAAACCATCGCTGTGGTAATCATAGATGTGAAAAAAACCCACTGATGTTCGTCTGGAATTGTAAATGATGCTGAGTGGTACTTTGTGTCTATGCCACGTTCTTAGCGTTACTGTGACCAGGGTTGGCGAATTGGTCAATTTCGTGTATTCTTGGTTCTGTTTTTTCTATGAATTTGTTGGTTAAGTTGTATATTTGAATATTTATTCTCTCTATGTTGCCAAATGAATGTGATCCTTTGATGTGTAGGGCGGTGCGTTTAGAATCATTTGAAGTAATTTATTTTGAAGTATTTGAATGTTGGAGATGGGCTTTCTATTCACCATATTTACATCTGTAGAGCAGATAGGGTAAAATGATAGATTTTTACACCCGGATTTTGGTTGTGATACATAAATTGTTACTGCATAGCTCTGGGACGAGGTTGGATGCAATGGCCAGTCCTTTTCTTCTCCGGTCTTGTATATGCTCTCGGTAGAGAGCTATTTGTCACGTATGACACCCAGATACCGATTCTATGGTACCTAGTCTATGTCTTGCCCCATTAACGAGAGTTGGCCGGGTACGATGGTCTATTCTTGAAATAGATTGATTTTTATGTTTTTCTTTCGGTACCAGTCTGTAAAGGCGTTATGCCTATTTTGAGATGGTTGCTATTTAGGTGCTGTCTATTTCCTGAGGCGTGGAGCATTGTATTGTCGGCAAACTATGCCTTCTTCACGTGTGGTGGTGTTGGTATATTGTTGACGTAGATATTGAAGAGTGCTGGAGCGATGACTGATCCTTGAGGGATACCTGCATTGATCGTGTGGATTAATGATCTTTGACCGTCCACTGTTATGTAGAATTGTCGGCTGATTAGGTAGCTTCCTCTGAGTATTATGTAGCAGTATTTTATTTCCGTTTGGGTATGTAATTTATAGATTAGGTTGCAACAGACTATCTCCTCTCTGGCTGACCGGTGCATTTAACGACTATAGAGCAAATACGACTGGAGAAGTTTGCTGCCAACGCCGTAGGCGTTTGCTGGTATTATGGAGGAATGTCTGTCGCACTGCTGCGACATCTGCCCCTTCTGTTGCTAATGTTTGGTGATATTGTCGTTGCTGGTAGATGTTGTCTTTTCTAATACCCCATCTGTTGTTCTAGAGGATAATGCCAGTGCTACTGCCTGTGCGGAAGCGCTGGCAACCATTTCTTGTATGTTCTTTACTGCACAGTCCAGTGACTGCGCCAGCTGGGCCAGTGCAGTGACCGATGCATCGGTGGCAGGAGGCGCTGCCGACTCGGTGGTGCACCGTCGTACTGTCGTGTCAGGTGCTGCCGGGCGATTGGTGGCAGCCATACGTGCTTTGGTGCGGGGACGCTTGGCACTCCACCCGCTCTGCTTGCCGGCCTCCAGCCGACTAGCTGCTGTCATTGCCGCAGGTGTCGTGACCCCCTCCTGGGACTCGGTGGCGACGCCCGGCTGTTGTCTTTGCGCCCGTTTGTCGACGCGTAGGTTCTTCCTTGCGGCGCACCCACTGAATGAAGCGACATGAAGCGGCATGGAAACTTCCACAGTTGCTACAGGTGGACTGGTGCAGCTGACGACTTCATTACCGCCCCCACATGTCACGCAGTGCTCGGCCTCAGTGCAGTCACGGGCCAAGTGCCCGCCGAACCACTGGCTTCGGAAGCACTGGCCTAGCTCTAGTGGCGACCGCTTCTACTTCTCGAACTAGACGGGATGTCCGAGAATCTTCCGGCCAGACGGACCACTGAGGTGGGCAGACGAGCCGCAGCAGACATATAGGGGGAGCCGCTCCGAGGTCCCCGGCCGCCGCATCTGGTGAACAGCGGTAGCGACGCCCTCGGATTACTGCCTTGGCTGGAAGTCAAGGGGTCTGGAGGGAATGGCGGATACCCTCCTCATCCGGAAACTTCTGCAGTTCCTGCAGCTGGCCGGGATGCTACGGCAGAAAACGCATCCCCGTCTTTGCAAGGAAAGGCTAAGATGAGTGCTGCAGTTGCCTTAAAGAATGCTGAAAGTTGCCCTCATAGCACCGGTCCTTGATGCGAGGGCTGCTCCGGTTCTTGCTTAGTCAGTCGACTCCATGTCTGCCTGCTCATCTAGGTCTGTTTCTTCTTCTTCTTCCATCTTCTCGTCATCGTCGACGATCACCCACGCTTCCTGCACTCGTCACTCTGTCTTGGCAGTGCGACGGTTTGTGGCCTGTAAGGCACGGTCAGAGACCTCCGTCTCAGGTAGTCGAGGTGATCACCGATATTGAAGCCTGGCTGCAGTACCGGAGGAAACACCAGAGCTTCCGGCCATTTTGTCAGTTTTATATCCATCAGCTTCGTGGCTAGGTGACTGCACGTCTGGTCCGACAAGAACCTGTCGAAGTCCGTCGTCGGCACCGACCGGCTAAAGACTAACTCGTCCAATTGTATGTGTAGATGCAGTGATCATTCGTCCTCATTGGTTTCCAATAGCCTGTATTTCCACATGGAGAGGACCTCATCCGTGTGGATGGATGCGAGGTTGACCGAGTAGTAACACTGTTCCGCTCCGTCGCGACAACAAGTCGCTTCCGCGGTGAGGCGGATGCTCTGTGGGAAGACATGCGTGGTGCCCACTGCGACCGCTCCGGCCGCACTGGCCGATCTTCCGCCCTCGCTACTCGAGGAGGAATGGTCTCCGTCACTACTCGCAGGCAGGTCCTGGTGGTTCGGTGGCTCTGGCTTCGAAGTGCCTAGCTGCTGGTATCGCTTGCGTCCCAAGGTCCAGCAGCGAATACTATAGAGTAAATCCTATACGAACCCGTTTTTTGAGCCTTGGTTGCATGGGCGCCGGCAGGATTACTTTAAGGGAGGTGCATTTTTTATATACATTATATACAACCATTATTACTTATTAACTAAATATACTGAAGTTATTGACAAGGTGGTGAACAAATTTGGAAAACAACCTAGGCGCCTTAAGTTATTATTCAAACAGTGAATTTAATAATAAAATTTTTGTTTCTTAATCTTTATCTGTGTATTTTCTTTCATAGCAGGGGGGGTGCAAGTGCACCCCCTTGCACCCCCCTCCCGGTGCCCATGCTTGGTTGTGCCATCACGTTCCAGTTCTGCTGCGTCCTGATTGGATGTCTCTTCAGTTGCCTGTAAACGGGATCTGGATCTATCTGCTTCAAAAGCCAGTTCGCTGCTAATCGCTTATAGTGTTCGAACTGTGAAGTGTTAGTTGTTGAACAAAAGTGCAAGTTTTGATTCGGTTTATGGTTTGGACAATTGGAACTCAGTATCGACGACCCGTCTCTTCCATCGGATAAGATAACCAGAACTACTGGTGAAAACCCGGCAATGAACACGGCTACGACTAACCTAGTGGGAGCAATTCAGATGTTGACATGGCTGAGATGACCCTCAATACTGACTGCGACACGGAAAACTGCTACACAGAAGAAGACAGCCAAACGGAAGAGACAATGGAGCAGAGTGAAAATGACAACCATTACGACGCGACACCATTCCAAGAAGTAACAAGGAAAAGAAAGATAGAAGGAAGGAGGAAAGAGAAACAGAAACAAATATGCGCAAACGATGAAAACCCAGCAATTAATAGATTCCTATCACTGCAGCAAGAGGAAAATAGAACACCAGCCGCAGAAAGAAATGCAAATTACAACTGAAGTGACTACTGCGCCAAAGGAAAGAAGCGGCGTCCTGTATAATACACCTGCGCGTCACGGGGAGGTAGCACCAGCTACTGCCTGGCTCCAGCACCTCAGGCCAAAACCGCGTGGGGCCCCACAAAGGCACTCAAAGGGATTCGCGTTAGTCCCGGCATGGATACAACTCTCATCGCCAGTCGCCGACGAGCACTGCCGGGAAAAGAAGGTCACCTCCACCAAAACTCTGGATAACTCACTGAGGCATACATCGACGCCTAATGCCATTTCAGAGAGTCATTCCAACATATGGGATATGTTACGGGATTCCGGATTCGAAACCTGCTCAGACGACAACATGCTCAAGGAAAACCTTCCAGTCTTCGTGTACTATCGAAGAGGTGAAAATGAAGTCAAGGACGGCCCCCAACACTTCAAACCCAATGAGTGGGGGTACTTCATCTGCGAAGACTCGGACGAGGTACAGTTCCATGTCAAGGTATAAAAAACCATTTACACGTGGAACCTTCGGAGTCACTACGCTTTCTTCAGAGACGCCCTCACCTACCCAGAAAACACGAGCTACGCTAGTCCCATCCTTCATGCTGAGAAGGACTGGTCCCAAGAAGTGGCCTGTGACTACAATGTGAACGAGTACCTCGAGGATCTTCACCGAAGGCTCTTCTGATCTCCTGCTCCAACCAAACAAAGCAAAGTGGCAGAATCAATACCAATCACGGAGGATTACGAAAGCTCATCCACACCAACCAATGAGAGAGCTAACCAACTTCCCACTTAGCAGGCAGTCAACTCCAAGCAGCACTGGTACCTTTGTCTACATACCATGAAGTCATGACAGAGGTACAGGTTAACATCGAGTCAGCCATTGAATGCCCCTATAGACTAAAGAATCAACCTAGGAGCTATGAAATACCATCCAATTGAGTATAGATTCTTGGCGCAAATAAGCCAACCATGAAGAAAAAAACAAGACCAGATTCTGGGCGGAGCCAATCTCAAACCGAGCCAGCAGCCAAACACCAACCGCCATCCAACCAGAAACCAGGATTCAAGGCACCAGAAGTGAAGTGTAGTGTGTACACTGCTGTGGAAGACACAGCGTCACGGTTTGCGCACCTCAACGTGCGTGAACTGTGGCATTGTCCACGTGGCTGTAACGGAGGCTGCCCTGTGAGAAGAAAGCATGAAGTCGCCGCCCGCAGGAGTGAGCCCCGGTCCAACCGCAACCACCCACCAGAATAGATGGAGCAGCAAGCCAGCTCAGGAACCAACAACTAAAGGCACCAGTCACCAAAACCACCTGAAACATCAGGAATCCGCCGATACCTGCAGGTAGGGCATAGCGTCCAACTGCTAACTAAATTGATCCAAAGCGACAACAACAAATTATTCGAAAACTGGACAATTTTTTAACATAAAGGTGTCCCAGACATCCACACAGCTATTTTGCCCCCTAAAGCGAAAATAAAAAGAAAACTCAAAATCTCAAACAATCCTTGACACTGAAGTGTTCCCTATGTTAGGAAAGCGACTTCTCGACCTCACTGTGGCCTTTTGCTACCTGTCATTGATTTCCAAATAATATTAAGTATAAAAAAATCAGGTGGGCGCCAGAGATTGGAGTGTACCCTATTCCGAGGGAAGCGACATCCAGAACTCAAAGTATTATTAGTGAAACATGAATTATTGAATTAACCAAGCAAAATGACGCAGTAAGGACTGGATGGGATCTATCGAAAACAAGGTTCACAATCTGACTTTACGATTTACTTATGTATTTGAATTGTTTACTTGAGAAAATTTTACAAAGATTAATTTTCTTTTTACAACATAAGAGTACATAACTTTCTCGGTGGAGCAAGAGAGTCTTTCTCGGGGCGATATCTAGAGTAAAACGACGTTGATGCAAAAGTTCCTTTTTCTGAACGGTGGTTACCGTGCAGGCGAATCTATGTTGTGCAGTCGGCGGGTTGACCAGCTCTATGTGACCGACGGGCTGCCTCCCTACTGTCTCTCCCGTGGTCAGCTGGGCTACCGATTTACCTCTCTCGGCAGGCAATCAACCAATCCCCCTTGTCTTCCGTGCTGCCAGACCAAGCGTCGCTTTCCACCCCCTCTTGATGACGTCTACCAATGTCTGTATTTGGAGGGAAGCTCTTCCCGATGGTTGGCTCGGGACATGCAACAAAACAGCCCTTTTTACACGCTTTATATTAGCTTTACTTGTATGTATGTATGTATGAATGAATGTAACGGAATTTTACAACTCCATTTTGACCCACTTCCAGATGTCCAAGCTGTTTGAAATTTGGCACACATATTAAGAGGTGACAATACAATAATTTCAAAGCTATATCCTGTTATTCTCATTACTTCGACAGTAACAATAGAAAAATGGTTGAATGTCGTGGAATTTTGCAATTTAATTTTAACCCAATTCCAGATGTCCGAATTGTTTGAAATTTTGCACATGTATTGATAACTGATTACAATACAATAATTTCATAGCTATGTCTTGATATTATGATTACGTTGACAGTAAAAACATAAAAAAATTTTGCACACGTTTTAAGAACAATACAGTAGTCTCTTAGCAACGTCCTGCTATTCTCGTTACTCTGACGGTAACAATAGAAAAATGGTTGCATGTAATGGAATCATTCATTTCAGTGTTTACCCGCTTCCTGACGTCCGAATCGTTTGAAATTTTGCACACTTATTAAGAACCGATAAAAATTCAATAATTTCACTCTCACCACGTTGTCAGAAACAACTTAAAAGTGGTTGAATGTAATGGAAAATTTCATTTCAATTTTCACCTACTTCAGAAAGTCCGAATTGTCTGAAATTTTGTACATGCATTAAGAACCGATGACAATCCAATAATTTCATATCTATGTCTTCGTAATCTCATTACTTTGACAGTAAAAACACTAACGTGATTTAACCGTCTTATGAAAGATGTGGCTCATTTTCACCCACTTTCCGAATCGTCTTTGTGGCCTAGTTGATTAAGGCGCGTGACTGGCGAGCAGACATTCCCTGTTCGAATCCCGATTTTGGTTCGCATTTTTGCGGATATTATAAATGGAAAAGATTAGGATAAGCCATGGTTAGGACTTCAAGTTAAACTACACGTATCCTATACTTGATGGGATTACTGAGTTAGACAAATGCAGCCGCGACATTAGTGCACAGGTGCGATTCGACAAATCATCGTCATTTGGCGGCCACACCCTTCGGAGATTTCCCGCCCAATATAGCCATCATCATCATCATCGTTCTCCAGTTTCCCGGGTGTGATTTACGAGCCTTGGTTGCTGTAGACGATCGTCTTCCGCTGTCTCCTATCCAGAAAGGTTTCTCTGTCTGCAGTCGCTTAACGTGATGTTGAATAGTAAGTATTCGAAATATTACTTCGTAGTATTATAGAAAAGTAGCCTTCCTCGTTTACCCTGCTATTGGATCTCTTGTTGAGTTGACTATTTAATTGTATTTTACTCGTGGGAATAATACTTAAAAATGAAACAACAACTCAGAGAAAAAGACAGATTGACGAAGAAAAGCCAACAGTAAGAAACATACTTTAAACTATCTGAACTAAAAAGTTAAAAATAAAATTGTAGTTTAAAAAACTAAAATCACGCTTTCGTAGTAATGTGAACTAAAAGATTAAAAATAATATTTAAATCTAAACATTTTGTTTAACAGTGATAGGACGTCCCACAATTCAGGATAAATTAATTTTTTTGAATAAGCTTGAAGTATAAAGTCACTGATTACAAAATTAACTTTAATGTAAAAAAGCGTGGGGTGCGCTCTACATAACTTTTGACAGTGACTCTGTCTTTACAAACAGCCAACGGCAAAAAATATAAGACAACTGAAATAGCACCCCATGCTTTTTTACATTAAAGTTAATTTTGTAATCAGTGACTTTATACTTTAAGCTTATTCAAAAAATAATAATTTATCCTGAATTGTGGGACGTCCTATCACTGTTAAACAAAATTTTTACATTTAAATATTATTTGTAACCTTTTAGTTCACATTACTACGAAAGCGTGATGTTAGTTTTTTAAACTACAATTTTTTAATGATAATAATACAAATTTTTCCCATTGGCTGTACTCCCTGGCTTCCCCTCACCCTTCATTCTTGGATACAGATTTATTTTTTATTTGTTTGCTGAAAACAGTCCAGGCACCCCACTCCATCTTGAGTCGTGGCCCTTGTCACGGGGCTGTTATGCCATAATTCAGATTTAATGGACCCCACTCAGGGGTTGGCGTCCTCCAAACACGAGCGAAACATCCCCTGGGACCGACACATACATGACGAGAAAAGAAACACGCACACATGTTTTTCTTTCGGAACATTACAACACATAGCAATACAGTTGCTCTGGCAACGGGGCATGCAGAAATAAGACAATACAAAAAAAAGTCAGATGGCGCACAGACGCAGGGCTCGAGGGCAGCCCACGTACGGCACTAGCCCGGCCGACGGCGGCGACCGTCGCCAGGTCGCGGTCCTCTAAGTCCTTGCAAGAGCTCAGGCAGTACTTTCGGAGTTGGTGGCCAAACTATCTACGCCGTATTCAACAGCAGAACGCTGCGCCACTACGTGTGCTGCCCAGCCGCCAGCCCGTGATGTCACGAACTTCCATCTGTTCATTTGAGGTGTGGAGCGGTCTGGTGGCTCAATGGTTAAGCTTCTGACTGGAGATCGAAAGGTCTCCAGTTCGAATCCCTCTCTCGGCGGGAATTTTCAAAGGCGCTTAACCCGACGTTCACCTCTGGCACAGCTTGGCCGATTGCTTAGAAATTCAGCGTGATCTTGATGTTATTTTGGCTTGGTGCGCTGAGTGGCAACTTACACTAAATTGTAAAAAGTGCAAGACAATGATTATAACTAACAGAAAGAATCCAACTGTTCAGAAATACGAGTTAAACAATTCAGTTATTGATATGGTCGATTCTATGAAATATTTGGGAGTAACAGTACAAAGCAACATGAAATGGGACATACACATTAATTCGTTAGTAGGTAGAGCTAATTCTATGCTGCGATTCATAGGTCGAATCTTGAAAAACTGTAATGAACAAGGAAATAGCGTACAAATCTCTTGTGCATCCACATTTGGACTATTGTTGTGCCATTTGGGATCTGTTTCGTAAGAGGCTGATCGAAAGTACAGAGAAGAGCCGCTCGATTCGTGACCGCTTGCTACAGTCCTTATGAAAGCGTCACAGAATTGATTAGTAGTCTAAGCTGGGACTCTCTGGTAGATAGACGACGCACGTTTCGTTTAAACTTATTGGTAAATATGTGTACTCCCACTTTCACTTACGAGTGTCGTGAAATACTTCTTCCACCAACCTATTTGAGCCGGAATGACAGGAAATATAAGATGATATGAATTCTTTTTTCCTTCTTACCATTAGGGATTGGAATGCACAGCAAAGAGATTAGCTTTGGTGCTGAGCACCCTCAGCCACCCACAATTTTGTGAATTGCAGAGTATATATCCTGTCTTCCAATGAATTCCATTTCAACTATTTCATCGTATAAAAAACTAAAGGTTTATTATGATTATAAGGTGGGAAAAGAATTGCTTCTTGAAGACTTGAAATGTAAATATCTTAGCATTATATTTGATAACAACCTGAACTGGACAGATCACATTGGACAGGTAGTAGGAAAGGGTTTCAAAATTTTTAATTTGTTGGAGATGGTGATGAGGGGATTTAAGAGAGAAGTAAAGGAATTAGGCTACAAAACTTTGGTCAGGCCATTGCTTGAATATGGTAGTGTTGTATGGGACCCACATTTTGAGCATCAAATACAGTAGCTGGAGAAGGTGCAAAGAAAGGCTGCTAGATTTGTTACTGGAAATTATCGCAGAACGCAATCAGTACCAGATATGATAAAAGAAGTTGGAATGGGACTCATTGGAAGACAGAAGGAGGGTGAAGAGGGTCATGGGAGTGTACAAGGCGTATATTGGTGATGAGACATGGAAAGATATTGGTGTAAGTATTGTAATTATTGCATGGAAGGGAAAAGATGACCACGACCACTAGCAGGCACTCGATTTCAGGCACAAGGGTGCAGGAAGATTCTCTTTTTTAGGAAAGGTTGTCAGGGACTGGAATAAGTTACCAAGAGAAATGATGAATAATTTGCCAAATACGTTGAAAGAACTTAAAGTTAAAATTTGTAAAGGGTAAATGTAGGTGGATGCAGAAAAGGGGGAAGATAAGTGTTTAGGGAAATTGCCACCGGAGCATGCGCTCGATTGCAATTTAATTTGATTTAATTTGAATGTGTTACTGATTGCGTCCTGCGGTAATTTCCAGAAACAAATCTAGCAGCCCTTTTTTGCATCCTCTCCAACTCCTATATTTGATACTCAAAATGTGGGTACCATGCTACACTATCACATACAAGGAATGGTTGACCCATTTCCTTTACTTCTCTCGTACATCCCCTCATCACTCTCTCCAACAACCTACTACTTACCCAATGTGTTCCTGCCCAGTTAGGCTTGTTATCAATTGTAATGCCAAGATATTTACATTTAAAGTCTTCAAGCGCAACTTTATTGGCGAATCTCAAACTGTTGAGTCTTCTGAATTGATTCTAAACCCTTTTTCTGCTCATTCTACCCTGAACATTATCATCAGCACGACAAATGAAAATAATTTCGGTGAAATGGTATCACCCTGTTTAAGTCCTCTTTCAGTGCAGAAAACTTTACTTGTTTCCATAATGCTGACAAAGGCTGAGGAAGTGCCATTGATGTTAAGGAGCACACTGATATAATTTATGTCCACGTTTTGTTCGACTAAGCCTTGCAGAACATCCTTGTGACTTACTGAATCAAATGTCTTTTAGAAATCTATGAGGGCTGCATAAAGAGGTATTTATATTCGCTTGCACGGCTAATTCAGTCATCACGGTCCCTTAACAGTCACTGACTCTATCTCACTCACCATTCAACTCACAGGCACACACGGACATCGACTTACACCCAAAGACACTAACTCGACAGTTAATTTACAATAACACGAATCCACAACAAACCATCTGAACTACAACAGATATAATGCAACCACACACACAGGCTTTCACAAACGAATCACTCTCGAACAGATATTCACATAATATACACCGAATCACATCACCACATAACTGCACACGGTCACCCAGGAATATATATCAACACAGACCAAATCACACACATTCAGATATACATCACATACTCGTTCCACAATCAGACTTAAACATCATGCACATTTAGAGACACGCCACACATCGAGAAGCATACAAAAACACTCAATCACCCTACAACACATACACAAATCCAAACATCACGACGCCGAAATCTTCCCTGCCTATCAATGTCACATCATGACGTGGCTGTTACTCATCACAATGTATGATGGCTCTGTAAATATTATGGTGAGATTCTTGAAAATTGGTAACAATATTTGAAGTTTGTAAACATCATGAAAATTCACAAAATTTCCCACAGATAAACGTTATTTGCATAAATTTGCTGTTTTAGTGGGTGCTATATTGAGAATAGTGACATACTGAACTATTGTGTTGAGAAAAAGGATGGGTTAAACTGTTGTGTTGAAAAGAAGCAACATAACTGTAATTTCTGAAGACCCTTGCATAATAAAGGATAGCAGACAATATTTTTTATATATATACAGGAGAGAAAGTCATTGTCATACAGATAGCTGTCTTTACAGGTTTTCTTTGCATATGTGTATATTGGATATCAGCTAATCCCGAACAAACCCACGTCCTCACATGCACACATACCAACATATTACAACAAACAAACGTCAGCACACACACCCAAACACATAGTCACATAATCACATATAACAACCAAACAATATACATCAACACACATACCTTGCCACACACATTCAGGCATCTATCAACACTTTTCAACACACACAACACACAGAGATCCACCAGCATATGTAAATAACCACTCACTCGCAACAGACACACACACAAAAATGACGCGGGCAGACCTCATATACAAAGACACAAACTAATCCGTAACCACACGATCACATATCTACACATAACCTACAGCAATATACTCAACACTAAACAATATGCACATCAAATGACACACATTCACATATCTTCCAACACTTGCCAACACACAATGCATACAGATATCCACAATTATACATAAACATCCCCTCACACTCACAGACACTGATTCGTCCAGCCCCACACTCATCCACTAAAACCACCGTACAGACAGCCAGACAATATCTCATAATATCTACCCACAATCTAACATGGGTACTACAAAACACACACCAGCGTACATCAACACTCCATTAAATATATAAAGTAGTGGTCTTTATATACAACAGTTGAGTATGCCTTCTCCTCAATATCGCTGTCGCTGACACACAAATTTATGCAGATAACGTATATTGGTAAAAAAAAATTCTGTCAATTTTTATAATTTTTACATACTTTAAGGAATTTTACCAATTTTCATAATATTTACAGAGCCGTCACACATTGTGATGGGTAAAAGTCAAGTAATGATGTGACATTGATAGGAACGGGAAAGATGTCGGCGTCGTGATGTTTGGAAGTGTATTTTGCGTAATTATTTATGTACGCTTCTCGATGTTTGTATGTGGCGTGTGTTTATATGTTCGTAATTCGACTTGACGTATGTTGCTGGGTCGCTGTGGGCGGTTACGTAATAATGTGGTTTTGGACTAGTTGTAGCCTGTGTGTATGAATATCTGTTGAGTGCTTACTTCTGTGCATGGTGCTTGTATGAGTTGGATATATGAATGTGTGTGGTTTGGTCTGTTTATTGATATATGTTTCTGTGGGCCCGTGTGCGGTTATGTGATGATGTGTTTCTTCAGTGTGTTTTGGTGTATGTTTTCTGTAAATATCTGTTTGTGTGTGAACTGATTTGTGAGGACCTTTGTGTGGTTTTATTATATCTGTTGTGCTTCAGTGGGTTTGTTGTGGGCTAGAGTTATTGTGAAATAGCTATTGAGTCTGAGTTAGTGTCTTTGTGTGTGAGTTAATGTCTATGTGTGTTGTTTATGTGTGCTTAAGGTGCATGGCGAGTGAGATAAAGTCTGTGATTGATAAGGGCCAATGGGTTACTGATTAGGTTAACTTCTGGGTGTGTGAGTGTTGACGAATTCTGGTGGATGTCTGAACGTGTGTGGATTTGTGTAAGTGTACGTGGTTGTTTCAGTGCCTGTTGTTGAATGTGTTAGATGATTTTTGTGAGTGATAGCGATGTGGCATTAGCTGTGTGTGGGTGTATATATGCTGTATATGAGTGAGATTGCGACTAGTGAATTTCAGTAGTGTACTGTAGTTTCTTGTAGGCTTTAAGGTCTGGAGACTGCCTTTCTCTACGGACGCTGTTAACCATTGAACCACCATTCCGCTCTATGAAAAATAAATTGAGGACAACATACAGGTAAACTGCTTGAATGTGGCCGGTTTCGAAAGCAGATTATTCATAGCGGGAAAAATATCTTAGGTAGAACTTCTGTTGAATGTAATTGATGACAGTACATAGAATATCTACGATATTGGTGAGCGAATTTCCGTGACGTTACCAAAGTCTTGTCCAAGGTCTACATTGAAAAGTTAATAATCTTGAATTCTTATCAAAATAGGGGGGATGAATGAACAAGACAGAGAAAGAATCTTACTGTGTATTCGTATTCAATATCAGATGTTACAGCGGTGAGAGCTTTATTGTAGAAATGCAATAAGATCGAAGTGAATAGAGATTAGGACATTACATAATTCCTCGCATTTGGGAGTACGCCGGTTCGAATCCCCGTCCGGGCATTCAGATTTGGGTTTTCGATGGTTTCCACAAATCACTCCAGGCGAATGGCGGGATGCTTCCTTCAATAAGGCCATGGCCGAATTCCTTTTCGTTCCTTGTCTCCATTCTCATCCCGCCTCTAATGACCTCGACGTCCACGAGGCGTAAAGCCATAAGTTAAATTAAAAAAAAAACATAATTCAGGCATAGCAAAAGTAACAGAAAAAAGCAGAAAGATGCAAAACAAATCATACAATCCCTTTTAGAGTCTGTTAGCAACTATCAGAGAACACAAAATAACAGAAGGTTATATGTTGTCTACGAGGCATTTCCACGAGATGTCGGCATATGTGCTTACAAGTAACCTCCATAGGCTCTTTTCGTACTCATTAAAAATTACTGCGTTGTAGCTATTATTTATCGTTAGAAATAAAGAACTGAGAGATTTTAGGGAAAAGATTGGAAAGAAATTCGACCATTGCTTTTTGATGGAACTAAACCAACATTGGTATATAGAGGGGAAATCATGGTGGGATTAGTGAGAAGGATAGTAGGGAGCTGATAACAGGTGAAAGGGAAAATAGGCTTACCAGGACAAAGAAGCTATACACTTCAAATATTGTGGGTAAATTTACGTTTTACCTGTTACTAGAGTCAGGTAGGGATGAGCCGCATGTTGAAGTAGGAGTATCTAAGGAGCAGCACGCCTATCAGAAAAGGATCGTGCAGTGAAAGAAAATGAAGAAAAGGATTCTTCTTCTAGGTGGTAGTCATAGGAGAGGTGTGGGTCTCTTCTGTAATACCTGGTTGACACAGACTAATAGATCACAAATTTTTTAAAAACCTACAAGTAGTGCAAACATTAGGTCAGGTAGTAGAGGATATAGGTTCACTTTGTAGGAGTTTCTTTAAGGACGATAGAGTAGTGATAGTGAGAGGTGCGGGGAATAGTGTAGATAGACGCGTGAGTTATAGTACCGGGAGTGACCTGAGGAAAATGGCGAAGGAGACGCAGCATACCTGAGTATGCAGGTCCTAGGTCACCATCACTGGCCACAGCTGAAACAAGATGTGAAATGGGTAAATGGGCAAACGGAGGAACGGCATTAGTCCTGTCTTGGGGGTTGTGCCTGTAGACGCCATTTGTAGGTGGGGTTTCAGTAGGCATTGCCTTTACCTAAACAGAAAGTGCAAGGCCGTATTAATTGAGTCGTTAGCTAAAGCTCTAAGAGGGCCCACTTCCAGTGATTATGGGGTCAGGACTGTGCCTATTTTATGTTAGTGGTTGCTAGTGAGGTAATGGATACAGATGATTAAAGGGATTCTGATTGGAGATCCACGACAGGAAAAATCATAAATACTAAAGAAATAGATGAAGCTGCTAAAGCAATAACTGACGGGGGCAAAAACGGGTATACGAGGGTTAATTCCGAAAGTATCACAATAATAAGATTGTTACTGGTGAACTGTAGAAAAGTAATGAACAAAGTAATTGAATTTTCAAGCTTAATAGAGATACACAAATCACAAGTAATTACCGAGGTAGGTCTAGTTAAAAGAAAAAGTACTAGACAATTAGGTTTTTACCGATGGTTACAGAGTGTACCGTAGAGACTGAGGAGCAATTGGTGAAGGGGTATTCATACTGGTTAACAAAGACTCATAAAGTTCACGGTGTTATAGATCATGACCATGTAATACTTGGGGTAGATTCCTGGGATGATAAAAAAAATAAAAAAATAAGGATGTTGGTATCTTAACGTGGTGGAATAACAAAGATGAGGCTCTTGGGTAGAAACTAAATTCAAACTCAGATTTCAGAGGTGAGAATAGAATGGTCATTATTTGTGGGGATTTAAATTCGACTAGTGTCAACTGGGTAGGAATTAAGTTTAATAACACAAGTGAATAGAGACTTTCAAATACCCGATTTTTATGGAATTTCATATTTAGATAAAGTTTTGTTCTTTAAGATTACCTAAATAGTTGTCTTCCTTGCAAAAACCCATTTTTGCAAAATACGAATAGGCTATTTGACAGTTTTCAAAATATATTACAAATTGTAGTCATCCGTGTAGATTAATGCTTAAGGAAGCTATATTTATTAAATTTGAAAAGAAAGGTGGTTTGTTTTTAATAAAAAAAGCGAAAAAAATCAGATTTTTCTTGCCTCTTGTCACATGATAGAAACCGCTCTGGGATTGGAGATCGCTTTAGTGACGCTGCGTATGGAGCGTTTCCCGCTATCCAAGTTTTCAACTACTTGTTGCTGGTTGGGGACCGTGCCCAAACTGCGTGGCTCTGTTAGCTAAGAGCATTATGGTAACTTAATCGTGTGTGATGTGTTTTTTTCTCCATACCTTTGTATGTGAATGAATTTTTAAAATTAGGTGTTTGTCGCGGCTATCTTAACTTCCCAGTCTACCGTGTATTATTACTGGCACAGTGCTGTCGTTACACAGACAAATTTCAACGACCATCCAAAATTCGAGTATTTCCAGCATATCAGGCTTTTTTCGGGCTCGTCGATGTCATTGTCATTAGAGGTGAGAAAGGATGTATGGCAAGGAATGGTGAGAAATTCGGCCATGGACTTTTGAAGGTCTCTTTCCCTGCATTCGTCTGGGGTGATTTCAGGAATCCAAGCACTCTTCCATTTCACTGTTCTGTTTACAGTTTGCTGCCGTTAGTTTTGGGATACGAACTATTTTTCTCAGGTTGTTCACTATATGTCCTTCGGGGCAAAAATCGTGATGAGTGGATGTACCAGAGAAGGAAGAACTTGTGTTACAAACCCACAGTCAGATCATTGCTTGTATGTAGTGGTATAATGTGGGGTCCACAGTTTCTGGACTTGAAATGCAGTGTGCACGGGAAGACAGCTAGAGTGTAAATATGGTGATACCTTTCTTTCTCTCGTCTGTCCGCATGAAGTGTGTGTAGTTTATTTCCACCACTAATGTGTGTTTTGTGACGTATACAGCTGTGTGAGCATCCAAAGTACGGTATTGCATACTATGTTAAGAAATGCACTTGAATCTACTCATGCCTTTGTGGTACTAGGGACACATGTTACTGGATGGCTTGTGGTTATGTGGGTGACATGAGATGATGTTGATGTGAACAGTTTCGTAATTGTGCACATGCTACTAGGTAGCAAAGTTGTCTGAGGTGAGTGAGAGGCGATGCTAATGTGAACAGTTTAGTACCTGGGGGTAGCTGTTACTGATGGCTTTTTCTGGTTCCAGGGTTAATATGGAGTCCACAGTTTTTGGGACTTGAAATGCTGTTTGCGAGGGAAGGCAGATAGAGTGTAAATATGTTGATACCTTTCTTTCACTCGCCAGTCTGAGTGTAGTGTGTGTAGTTCATTCCACCACTAATGTGTGTTTTGTGACGTATGCAGCTGTGAGTTAGCATCAAAAGTACGACATTGCAGCCTGTGTTAAGAAAGGCTCTTGAATCTACTCATGCCTTTATGGTTCTAGGGTCACAAGTTACTGGATGGCTTGTGGCTATGTGGGTGATGCTGATGTGAACAGTTTCATACTTGTGGACATGCTACTAGATGGCAAAGTTGGCTGAGTTGAGTGAGATGCGAGGCTATGCTAATGTGATCAGTTTGGTACCTGGGGGTAGTTGTTACCGATGGCTTTTTCTGGATCCATGGTTAATGTGGAGTCCACAGTTTTTGGAATTGAAATGCTGTTTGCGAGGGAAGGTAGCTAGTGTGTAAATATGGTGATTCACTCGTCTTTCTGCGTGTAGTGTGTGTATTTCATTTCCACCACTGATGTGTGTGTGTGTGTGTGTGTGAGAGAGAGAGAGAGAGAGTGTGTGCATCTTTCTGTGTATGTCTCTCTCTGCGTATGTATGCTTAAATATGGCCAGACCTTCCTTTAACTCGTTTGTCTGGATGTAGGATGTGCGGCTCATCTCCTCCAGTAATGTGTGTGTGTTTTGTGACGTATGCAGCTGTGAGTGAGCATTCACAGTACGACATTGCAACCTGTGTTAAGAAATGCTCTTGACTCTACTCTTGCCTTTGTGGTACTAGGATCACATGTTACTAGATGGCTTGTTGTTATGTGGGTGATATGAGATGATGCTGCTGTGAACAGTTTCATACTTGTGCACATGCTACTAGATGGGCAAAGATGGCTGATGTGTGTGAGAGGCGAGGCGATACTAATGTGAACAGTGTGGTAGCTGTTAATGATGGATTGTTTCTGGTTCCAGGGTTAATGAAACTATAGAAAAAGTATGTACATGTCCTCATCAGGTATTGTTCCCACTGTTTGCTGTATATTATTTACAATTACCACTCGTGTTTCACTACAGTGCCCATACCTACATCCATTTGCCTTATACCTACCCAAATCCTTCCTAAAACTTATCCTTTAATGAGTGCGGGTGTGTTTTTTTATGTATAGAGCAACAGAGACAAGAGACGATTGTGATATTAAAATTGTTCATCCGACTGGCTGACTGTTTGCTCCCCCCCTCAATGCAGTATGAATGCTCGTTTAGGTCACGTTAGACCTTCGTCTGTTTTGAATCTTTGCTTTTGAAAGTGTACACAACCATAGAGATGTTATCAGTTTAACGTGGAATCCGAGCCACAGAAGCGTTCTGTACCAGAGGTGAAGGTGGGTTAAGAGCTTATGAAAATCACCGCCCAGTCAGGGATTCGACCCGAGGACCTTTCTATCTCCGGTCAGACGCCTTAACCACTGAGCCACTGTCGAGATGCTGAGATTTGATGTTTATACGAATTCTTTCTTCCCTCGTAACATGCCGCGGTGAAAAAATCGGGGGACTCATCTAATCGTGCTAAATTAGTCCAGTTGCGTGCGGAAGTGCGTAAGGCAATGCGCGATGCGTTTAAAGAATTCCAAGCCAGGAATTTATCCGAAGATCTGATTACTAATCCAAAAAAGTTCTGGTCGTATATCAAAGTAATAAGAGGCTCTCGTAAGGTTATGCCGTCGCTGATTAAAGAAAATGGTGAATTATCAGAAACAAGCGTAGAGAAAGCAGAAATTTTGAATGATATATTTTAAAAGGCTTTCACGATAGAAAACTCAGAGGAGATACCGATATTTAACAATCGTACCGACAAAATTATGAATGATCTCGTTCTTGATGTCGAGGGAATAACTAAACTGCTTATGAATGTAAAAACCAATAAGGCTCCCGGACCAGACGGTATTCCTACAAGATTCTACTCAAGATACGCAAAGGAAATTGCACCGTATTTGATGAAATTGTATACCGTCTCTCTGGATCAAGGAAAAATACCAGCCGAATGAAAGACCGCTATCGTAACTCCAGTGTTTAAAAATGGGAATGTTAATCAAAAGGGGTTAATGGAGGCTTTAGAGAAGGTCCAAAGAAGAGCCGCCCGATTCGTGACAGGTATATATAGTTGGAGGGAAAGCGTAACTGCGATGGTGAAGGAGTTAGGTTGGGAGGACCTGGAACACCGAAGGCGTTGCTCTCGACGGAAGCTAATTGAAAAATTCACGACAGATGTATTTCGGAATGACAGTCAGCAAATATTGCTACCAGCAACATTCATATCTCGAAATGACCGTGAAAATAAGATAAGAGAAATCAGGGCCAGAACCGATTCATTTCTGTACTCATTTTTCCCACGAGCGATTAGGGAATGGAATAGAAAGGATTTACCGGGCGAGTAAACTTAAAATCCGACAGGAGTAGCTTTCGATAAAGCACTCCAGCCATCCTGATCTGGATTTTCCATGGTTTTCCCAGATCACTCCACGCGAATGCGGGGATGGTTCCTCACAATAGCCCATGGGCGCCTCCTGCCATATCCCTTATAACCCTTCCAAACCATAACCCTTCTCGATAGGTGCTATGCACCCTCCGCCTCACACTTTTAGTGAATCGCGGAGTAATAATAATAATAATAATAATAATAATAATTCGAGTTTGAGATACACCCCTAAGTTGCATGTCTATGTTATTCACAGCAATGTGTGACAGAGAGTATGTGTCACCCACATAAATATATTTCTCATCTCATAAAAATTAGCAACGTTTAAAAGGTATACATGCTTTGGCATGGAATTTCATAACGTGTAAGGCAATAAATGGATATTAAGTGAAGACTCAGGTAAAAAAGGGGGCATGATGTGAATGCAAAAGAGGCCTATGACACACATGGAATCATAAGTATTGAATGATGTATTATATTGCAATAAAATATATTTTAAAAATTTCAATAAATCTGTAACATTTATCAAGAAATTATGTTTTTTATTTAACGAATCCCCTACCCAACATTTTTTTTATATTCCTTGAGTATGATGGATTAGTATAGTATTCTTATTACGCGTATGAAATACTATAAATAAAAAGAGAACAGCGTTTAAAACTGACATATCACAAAAGGCATGTTGGGGTAATAAGACAACTTGGAGTAGGTATAAAAAAATGGCAGCTACAAATAAATCACCTTACATAATGTACAACGAACAGGACTTGTTATTTGTACCAATAATACTGTTTTCAGAAGGCAACAATATGTTTTGCCCCAAAAAAATAGTTTTAGAAGTTAATGTTATGGTAACTAAACAATTAACGAATTATAATGATTCTAAATTT
The DNA here is from genome assembly GCA_031002005.1 of Vandiemenella viatica. Classification (NCBI taxonomy): domain Eukaryota; kingdom Metazoa; phylum Arthropoda; class Insecta; order Orthoptera; family Morabidae; genus Vandiemenella; species Vandiemenella viatica. The sequence continues at coordinate 141,217,938 of JARYHS010008075.1, forward strand.
CAATAAGACATGAAAAAATGCTCCTCGAAGGTCCTAGGAAGAAAATTATAAGTTTGGTAATAACGATTATTGAGGGATCTATCATTTGTACCAGCTAGCAGTGTATAACATGGCGCGCACATTCCACGCCAGAAAATCCGTAATAATACGCTCGAAATAGCGTATGCTGCATGTTCAGACGAAAATATTCTTGAAAGACGTGTACAGTGCCTAACGGGAACCGACGCGTCACCCGGAAATAGCGCTGTGCTAGGAAACTACGCACTCCAGGAATAGTGTATAACGGGAACCGTTGCTCACCGACGCACCATCTGTGACGCGCTGGGAATAGCAACAACCGTTGTCGCCTGCGGGGGTGTGCACCCGACTAAGCTCCACAGAATACTCAGATAGATTCAGGTTACCACCGTATAGAGGCTGTGAAGTCACGCGAGCCATGGAATGTCTGCGCAGATTGAGGTTTGTGCGGCCATCTGGGCGGCCGGTCAAGGAACTATCGTATGCGCAAACCCGACCGGTGCTACGCTCCTAGCGACCACCAAATGAACTAACGGTCCGCCATCTTGTGACGTGAACGCTGATTGGCTTATTCAAAATCCCGCCAAGGCGACATTGGAGGGGAGGGGAGGGAGTTCCCCCCCACCAACTCTATGACGTCATGGGTTTTCCCGGTTTCTATACAGCTCCATCCTTCCCCCACTACTATCCTATATTCCAACCTTGATTGGGATATTATTTTTTTCGTGTGTACATTATTGTTATGTTTCTGTTTGCTGTTTGTTGCTTTACAGAATCATGTTTTTATTCCAAGAAGTCATAAAACGTCATGGAAACGTTTGAAACATAAATTGCTGTCATACAAGAAAACTTGTATAAAGAGATAACCTCCTGCTTTTAATTTAGAACATACTAGAGATACATCATCATTGCAACAAAACCCAAGCACTCGGCGGTGAATAATAGGATTTATTTTAACAATAATATTGCACGCTTATCTCGTAACAATTCCGGAACGCCTTTTGTTTAATTTTTACGTGACGATACAACTACATGTTGCCTTTCTGACATAAATGTATCTATTTAGGTGGTATTTACTTTTAATGCGCAAGTAATTTTCAGTTTTTTTTTTTAACTTTTTATCGCTGTGCAAGTAACGACCAGTTTCAGTTTTGAAGTCTTTTATGGTTATGTTTCAATTCTGGTAGCTCAGTGGTTAAGGCGCTTACTTTCCAAGCATTCACTGCTCCGGTCCCGGGTTCGAATCCCGTCAGGCGCAGGAATTTTGAGAGTTGTGTTTGTTCATATGAGCTATGCCAGGACGCTCCGTGGTTCGGATTCCAGGTTAAAGTGTAGGTCCCAGAACTAGCCGCTCTACCTCTGACACAATGGCTTAGTATGCCTCCTTCGGGAGGATCCAACCAACCTTCGGGTTGTGGACTAAGTTAAGTTTTTTTTTTTTATCTCGTAACAATTCCGGAACGCCTTTTGTTTTAATTTTTACGTGACGATACAACTACATGTTGCCTTTCTGACATAAATGTATCTATTTAGATGGTATTTTCTTTTAATGCACAAGTAATTTTCAGTTATTTTAAACTTTTTATCGCTGTGCAAGTAACGACCAGTTTCAGTTTTGAATTCTTTTAAGGTTATGTTTCAAATGCTTATGATTCGCTTGCTTTCCAAAAATTTGTGAAACATTCGGAAAAAAATTAATGTTTTGGTGGATTTTGGAAAAAGAATATGAGGCGCTATCAACAGCAACTAGTATCTAAAGAAAACGTTCACAAATAATAATTGCGGTGACTGCCAGCTTTCGTCAGCCTGTAGACACCGGACACCTGATGAAGACAGCCGAGCTGGTTGTCGAAACGCTGTGTTTCCAAAACACCATCCGGCTGCACACCCGTGAAGACTGCATTGCTTCAGTACGCCGGGAAAGTCTCCACGCCCACAATAAATCATATTCCAAAGCGAGGATCGAACCTAAGAACCCTAACTTTACTGATACTCACCTTAAACAGCATACTAAATTATCTCAAAGAAATTATGGTGCAAATTATATTTACAGTAAATGATATGCGACTTAGTCGCAATATTGTCTGGGTTTCTACGAGCAAGTTGCATCGACGTTTTTTTACTATTACTGCGGGAACACGTACGTTTATTTGGAGAGTTTTTATTGTTGTGGTTATAGATTAATGTACTACACACTATTTATAAACCATATTTCCAACAATTTATACACAAATTCAGATAAACTAACCAAACGTGTAGAGTGAGGGCTATCTGGCACGTGACGTTACGAGTGTCGTTGGCCCGCGTCAGGCAGCTAAGGAGCGATTTTGACGGGCTTTCAAATACTCTAAATTTTAACGTTGAATTTTACGTAAAATAAGCACTTTCGTCAAAAAATAAATAGTACCCGGTAAATAACATGTATCAATAAACTATTTAAAACCAGTTTCAAAAAATAGTCAAATAGCCTATTTTATCTCTTGGTATCTCGAAAACAGCTCTAACGCCATCTCGTAGACGATTCAGGTACCAGGAAGCATACTAATATTTTCTCTTTGGTTTCAAGGAACTCATGCATTTAAACGAACAATTTATGTATACTAACTGACCCATGCTAATATTTCGCACACTATCATGATCAGTCACCGAATGATAATATAATAATGGGGAAATAAGTAAATACAAGTATCTATAATGAAAGGTATTTTATTTTGAAGAATAGTAATAAATATCAATTTCACTGCAAGAAGTGGTTAACATTAAATACTACACAACTGTAAAATGCCGTTACCATTAAATACTACATATTTAATAGCAAAACATTTCAAGAAGAAATATTTTTAAAAAATATTGGCTTTGTTAGAAGTCATTTTTTGAATCTTCTTTACTTTAAATAACTTCTCTGAAAACAATATCAGCAATTGTAATGTGATCATCTTTGATTTTATGATTGTATGTATATCGAACACAAAAATAAATATTAATGAATCTAAAAACTCGTGAAAAAGCTACGTACATGTATCTATACGAAGAAACAGGTTTTGATAAATATAATCCTGCCTTTTGAAGGGTCTGACCTTGTTCTTTTTTTAATGTTCTTATTGTTTTCTTATCATTTAGAAAGGCAGGGTTGGTGGTGTGAGGTTAATGCGAAGTAATAGTAGAGTTTTATTGGAGTGAATTAATTTAGCACTGATGATGTACTCATCTAAGAGAATTACCACTAATCTTGCACCATTAATTAATCCCTGATTAGCATTAATATTTCTGTTTAACATAATTATAGCATTTTTCTTTAAAAGAAATTTATGAGGTAGTAAACCAGACAATCTCAGAAATGGCTCTAGCGATTTGGATGAAATTTCATATGAAGATAACGATTTGCTTTTCAAGTTTGTAATACGACTTTGCAAAATAATCAGTTAGTGTATTTAGTATCCCGAAAACAGCTATAACCTCATCTCGTAGGATTCAGGTACCAATAAGCCTACAGATTTTAGTTAAATTCTATTTGCAGGGAACTGTGCACTTAAAAATGCATATGAAGCCTTCAAAAAAAAAAAAAAAACTTTTTACTTTAATGACAATTTACTCAAAATCTTGCACATTGAACAGAAATCGAAAGACGCCGAGTGAAGATCAATCACCCAGGTACTTACTAATACCGCCCGATGATAACCTTGTGGGGTGTCGAGTAACCGATGAAATAAGTGATCAAGAAGCAGTTCTGTTGGATATTAGCGGATTCAGTGAACCAACAGCAAAAATTGAAGGGGGAACAGGTACAATTATAAAAGGCACAGATTTCAAATTTGAAGAGCTATTTCAGAGAACGTTTCAGCAAAAGGAAGGATGGCACAAGTACAGTGGAATCAAAGTGGTAAGAGTTTAAGTAGATAATAGAAAAGGGTGAAGAAATATTTATTCCAAAACAAAAAATTAAGGTTAGTACGGAACCTATGTAATATAATATAGGGAGGGGAGGTTGGCGAGAAGAGAACATAACAGAACTAAGAGACAGAATGTCAATAAGGAATACCTCAAAAAACTATACAAGGAATAACGGAACCTTACTAAGAACGGTAATTTAAGCTGAAATTAGTAGGAGTCAAAAGTAGGTGTGAAAAGGGAAAAAAAGATGGCGACGGAGAATAAAGTCGCCGAAATATTGTGCATTAACAACAACATCACTCGGTTTGTTTCCCGAGAAACGTTTATAAATAAAGAAAAAAAGTGTGTTTGTAGGGGCATTGCCAATGGAGCAAGCGATTCATCGTAATTAAATAAAATCTAAAAAAAAAAAAAATGGAAGTGAAATCTACATGGCAGGTCGAAGGTCGAACCCGCGACTTCACGAACGCAAGATGCCAAGTTACCTCTCACCCACTAGGCACGACAACTTGAATTTAAAGGATCAGTTGCCTACTGTCGGACTCTAATATTTGATGACACTATCTACATTCAACACTTATATGTACAGTACATCTATAATTTCTCACGAGCGTACAAACAAGCTGATTTCCAACTGCGAATGAAATTTTACAGGGTGGATCCTTCCCATATTGATGTTGAAAAGCGGAAACAAACCTAGTTTGATGAAATTCCAGAGTGCATGATGCGTTCTTGTGATCGCTATCCGCGTCATTGCAAACACAGACACATGGTGGCAAAAAACGTAACTGCTTGATGGCGTGCAGTACAGAACAAAATTTTGAGAGTTTGTATGCCCAAACGTGAAATATTTATAGCCGTATGCATAATACTTCAGGTATAATAAATTCATCAATAACCCTGACAGTTAGAATTCTTGCACGAACGGTTTCGTAAATCATACCAAATATCTTTTACGAGAATCTTCTTGTCTGGCAATCAAGATGGTGAAGTCGTGTATTGGATTAGTTTAATATAATCGCCAGATTAATCATGCACTATCTAGATTCGGTGACGCAGTACATTACGACCCTTCCTTATATGATTACCAGAGATGATCACCAAAAATCTGAGAACAATTAGACCTGATTTGTTGATTTTCATACCAACTGCCGAATGAACATATCTTAAGAAGAAGTTGCCCTAAACATCCTTTTCTCCTTCGTTATCAATAATTCCAACCGGCGTCCCGGAATAAAAGTTTGTTTTGGATAAGAGGCGCAGAAAAAAGGACTATGACAAATGGCAGGTACTCTGAACGGACTACAGAACAGTGCGGTGCGTAGCTACTGAGTACCAGTGAGTCAAACCTTAGTTCTAACGACTATTAACCAGTTTTTCACCAGGTTTGGTAGTATAAACGGGGTGAGTGAATTGGTAGGCTTGAGAGAGCGTGGGATGGGCCCAATTTACACACCGAGCGTGCTGGATGAGCGGTAACGCTCAGGCCTCATATTCCCGAGGACACGGGTTCGAATCCCCGTCCAGACATCCAGATTTGGGTTTTCCATGGTTTCCCCAAATCACTCCAGGCGAATGCCGGGATGCTGCCTGCAATAACTCATGGCCTAATTCCTTCCAGTTGTGGCGTGTCAAGAAAAAAAAAAAAAAAAAAAATATACGGTTAGTGGAGAAGGGGAAAGAGGGATTGGTAATTAACTACCAATAAACGTAAGTGCGTGGCCTTTGACATTGTCCATTCTCCCCGGCTCAAGGCGCAAATGATAGATGTGTTTTTAATGCGGAAAAGACAAACGTTGCGCGACGCTCAATCTGTGAAGAACCGTCAAACAAATTGAAAACGTGCAAGCAGGTGCCGGTACGCCTTATAGACGTCAAAGAATGCGATATCAGATTTGTGAGTGGGTTCGAACGTGGCAGAATGATTGTTCCCGGGGAAACGGGTTTCGGCTTGTACAGGGGAAGCTGCTACGACAGTATGCGTATGTAGAAATAGTAGATAGAAGGAAGTCTTACACAGCTAAAACCTGATACTGGATCCGCAGAGCGGGATGACCACCATCATGTCCACAATGTCCACAATTCCCACAATGTCCACATGGCCGTAACCAAAAGAACAGCTTCGTCCACAGTGTTCGCTTCCGTCGTGCAGTTGTCTCCTGGGTGTCCAGGTGACGCCGCATCAAGATGTGTAAAGCTTTATAAATCACGACGCGGTATCATACGGACATCGAAGAGAGTAGTATCGACATGTCTGTTTCAACGATTCGACGAGATTTGGACTGGTAGCACGCAAGCCACTGCGTCGGATTCAATTGTCCAGAAACCACCAGTGCTTCAGACTGGCGTGCTAGGTGGCAAACTGTGAACGAGACTCCCTTCTACTTGTCCTACACTGATTCCGCGTACGTGTTAGACGCTACAGTGGTGAACGCAATCAGGCGAACTGCACTGTTGAGCCGGTAGTGTTGCAAACTGAAAAAAAAAAGTGTTTTTTTTCAGCTTTGTGAAAAAAAAACCTAGCACCCGTGGTTTTTTTTTTTTTTTCAGAAAACAATATATTTGATAAATTATAGTTTTATTTAAGGAACTTCCATTTTACAAGTGTGTTTTAAGTCTTACTGCATCATATAATGTCTCACATAATGATTCATAAGTGTATCTATATAGGTAACATAATTTTATTCATCCTCTATGTCAGTACCACATTCACTAGTATCAGCACTACCAACACTAGTTCGATCGGTGTCGGAATTTTCTGTCTCCTCTAGATCCATAACTTCAGAAATAGTTAAATTTTCTTTTACTGGTTGTTCTTGTATTGTACGCAAAAGATTTTGAGATTGCAATTTTAAAGACTGCGCCGATAGTTCTGTATTAGGGTCTTTTAAGTTTGAATTAAAATCTATTATCATACAAAATAGGAGCTTTACTTCTTTTAAATCGTTTGTTTACACCAACGGTTGCAAGGAAACGATTCATAATTAGGGACCGTGCACAAACTACGTGGCTCGGTCCAGAGGGAGGAGGGGTTAGCTGGAAGGCTACGCTGGGCTACGTGGGGAGAGGGGGGGGGGTTCCGAGCCAGGCCACATAACTTTCCTTTCGTAACATTTTTCACAGTTAAAATGAGGATCTGAACTCACAACAGCATGTGAGTATTTATTTCCCTCAGTTAATTGTATCCGTATGTAATTTACAATAGTCTGACAAGAGAAAACAGAACAAAATGTCGTAATACAAAATGTCTTCTGGAATCAAAACGTAAGAAAGCTACGTGCTACGTGAGCGGGGGAGGGGGGGGGAGGCAAAAGCCACGTAGGGCTACATGGGGGAGGAGGGGGGGGTTCACAGGAGGCCAAAATGGAGCTATGTGGTTTATGCACGCTCCCTTACTGACAATTTAATGAGTCAGTACCACTATACTCTGAGAGTTAACAAGTATACGAATATAAGGAAAGCCCAATAAGTAATAAAAAGAGGCAAAAAACCGTGGATAAATTTTAAATTACTAATTTTTTTCAAAGATCTGTAGGTAATTTTGTAGGGCTGGCAGCACTATTTCAAATAGCAAGTATCAATCCAAACAATGGGGAATGGGGATTCCTTCTCGCGCAACCTAGTCTCTTCGGGAAATCCCCCTTCATAAAGAAAATTTCAGTCAATTTTGCCAATATTTTCGTATTTTTTTTTCCTACTGAACCAGAAAAATATAGTAGATTTTAAACTAAGATAAGTACTTAGAATATACTCTAAAACAGTCATTTTAAACGATAACTGCCTTGCAAATTTGAGATTTAGTAGTTGTGAAAAAAACGTGTTCCAGGAAAAAAAACATGTTTTTTTTTAAAGTTTTTTTTCATGTTTTTTTTTTTCAAGACAAAAAAAACGTTTTTTTTTACAACACTAGTTGAGCGGCAACAGACAAACGCCAAGTGTGATGTTTTGGAGAGCCATTGTCTACAGCACTGCCCCTCCTGCAAGCAGCTCCACATTTCTTATTTCAGTAGGACATGTGGCGAGGAATGTTGAAGCCTTCTTCAAATAACGACAATTATCATTGCTTCCCCTTTCAGCACGTTGTCTGATACAACATGTTTGGAAAATAATCGGTGGAATCTTGTTCTTTCTGGTCTCCTGCAACCAATGACTACGCTTTATGGACGCGCCTTCAAACAGCGTGGCAATTTGTTCACCAGCAACACAAATAGGCTCTCTTTGATTCCATGCCATGGCATCTAGTGACTTGATTGCAGCGTGTGGCAGCTTCACACCATACTGAATTCTCGCGTTTAAAGAGCATGTACAATTCTGGATTCTGATTGTTTGTGTATTGTCATTTCCCTACTCTTTGGGATAAATTTCGTGTTTCCTTCTTGGTATTCGAACTTTCACAACCTGGAGTGTTTCTGTACCTCATATAATACCACAGAACATAACTACAGTAAAGTGATTATGTATATCTATATTTCATTAGAGAGGCCGTGGAAGTCTGACAAACCTTGAGTGATGGTTAATACATAGTGGAATAACGATCACTCCAGAAAAATAAGTAGCTTGAATTTATACGAGGCATGAATTACTATGTATAAGCTCAGTTAATATGGGTCCATCAAAACACCGTACGAAAAAAGTGTAAAATATTTAGGTCACGAGTAGAACCAAAAATAAACTTGCCACAACATATATGTTGTGAAAATGTCATTAATGAATAATATCTACTATCGGATACTTGTGGGGAACAGATTTTCAAAGAAATTACCGTATCGAGCGTTAGCTTACCAGTATTTTGATTAATATGTTTGCGCAGTAGACGGGCATCAGAAAGTCTGATCCAAAGGTCTGGATAAAATCCAGAGCAAGGCAATGCGGTTGTGTTCCGTGGCGATGCTTACAATACCCACAAATGACCTCATAGTAAAAGCACGGGAACCGCTGCTGAACATACCATTCAAAGAAAACTCGCAATCTCTGGGTGAAGTTAATGTGTAAGAAATATTCCTACCGAATTTCATACAACGCCAGTAGTGAAACATTTTAAGCGGTGTTTGTGTTTTTTACAACAGAGCTGCTAGATTACCCTGTAGTTAATTAGCATCTAATGTGGTCCTTTCGTTGCTATAATACGTTGCTTTTAGAAACATAAAACATTAGCTATGTTGCTCATATATCCTTACAAGGCCATAGAGATAAATAAGTGTAAACCGGACGATTTCCTCCCCGGCTCTGTCACATGGATTTCCTCTGTCAACAATCGCGGAAGTAGCACACAACATCCTTTCCCCCTCCCCCCTGTCAAAGTACTTCTTGTTGAATCAGCCGAGGCACAATAATGGACACCACGTTCAGTCAGTATTTTTCCAAAGGGTTTAATTTTAATTTAATTGCAATGGAGCATAGGCTCCGGTGGCAATTTCCCTACACACCCATCTTCCCCCTACCCTGCACTCACCTACATTTGCCCTCTACAAATTTTATCTTTAAATTCTTTCAAAGTTTTCGGTAAATTATTCATCATTTCTCTTGGTAACTCATTCCAATCCCTGACACCCTTACCTAAAAAAGAGAATTTTATGCAGTAAGCTAAACATAAAGTGTTAATAGTTCATGGAACAACTATGAATTCAAAAATCTGTTTAATTTTTGTTTATATTTCCGGCAGAGAAGTTTTCAGAGATATTTCACTGTTTGTCAGTTACCCAGAATCTTAGGAAATAATTGGTAGAAATTGATCCATCTCGCGACTGACGAAGCAAGGTTAAGATGACAGTATACAAATATTTTTATTTCTTCTTTCTTTTTAAAAGACTTTTATGCGTGACTAAACTGTTGCTGCATTTCTATTTGACACTCCTTGTTCCAGTCTTCAGGAATACTTGACTTAGTCAGTTCAAGAAATGACTTAAACGGGCATTTACAGGAGCATCCTGGTATGTTCATAACAATCGGGTCATTAGTGGTGACATTCTTGAAAAATACCTGAAACAAACAAAATCAGTTCAATTTAAATCTAAATGCTAAATTTTAAGCAAACATCTTAACCTTATCTGCAAACCAAGTATCACTGGACGGTGTCTTCAGCACATTAAAAAGTCAATCAACCAAGAATAATATGGAGTTTATTTGTTTTTAAATATGATTACGAGTCTTTCCTCCAATAGAAGAGAAGAAGTTCATAACAGGCTACAGACATTTTGGCGACAACTATTTAACTGGATCTGATCAGGACATTTAATGTGAGGAGGTTTCCAGTAACCTAAACACTGCTCTCTCCTAAGATTAAATTTATTGTGAAACTGGGACGAACAGAGAACTTCACTGCGTAAGTTCTTCATACGATGCTGTACAATACGATAAATGTTGAATGAAGCCATGACGTAGTGATTAATGGGAAAATAAATAAAACTAAATATTATCACCTTATTTTTTGCAACAAGAAATATATATTTTTTATACTAAGCAATAATAACATCAACAGTTTTGTGTTTATTTAAGTAGAGGAAACTCTTGATACTTCTATTGTTTCCAATTACATGTCAAATAATAAGTTCATACTGTATTACTTTTAGCAAATGCAAGCTGTAGTGAAGTCACCTGGACAAACAGTTTTGAAGAGAGTCCAAAATGTTATTCATTTCTGAAAATAATCGCTCACAGGGATAGGTAGATGAAATCCAGCTTCTTAAACGTATTCCAAGTTTCCATAATTATGGTATTGACATTTTTACTCATATTGCTTGATAGTCTTGCTAATTAATTTAAATCCAACTCCTTCCTCATTTCAGTGAATTTTTGAGTCCATACACTACACTGGAACTCAAATGCATTTCCATTTCTTCAATTTCCAACGAATCAAATTTATTCAAGTTCAGTTTGTCAGGTGAAATCACATCAGGATACATAATAAACTTGTGTTTTTCCGATAATTCTTTGAACTGAGAAAATTTCATTGGAAATTCTTCTATTGAAGAAGTAATTTCTGAAGTTTTTAGTGAGTTTTAATTGGTCTAGTTTTTCGTGTCTATCCACATCTCTAGTGATTTTTTTTTTAAAGATTTTGGAAATACTTGTAATTATTGGAAATACTATGTTCACATAAAACTTGCAGTTTGATCTTAAAAGCACAAATAATATCTAATATAACGATAATGTTTGCAAAGAGATTTGTGATTTGTTTCATGGTGCCGTTTTACAGATAGTGTTCTACATACCACAGTTCCAGAACATAAAAAACACACCGCTTTTTCACCTTTATTAATCATACCATATTTCTCAGTCCACCAAGGTTGAAATTATCTATTACACTTAACTTGCACTTTCTGGGGTTTTTTTGGCCAATAGTGGTAAATATAACTCAAACTTTAACAAATAGCTGTGTTATGAAATTAGTTGAAAAACCGCAAGAATTATGCGTATCTGGTGAAAGCAGGTAACGTCGTCAAGTAAAACAAACAAGTGAATAATTTAGCTTAACGTCCCTCCTGCTGCGTTTGTTCAATCAGTCCGATCGGTCAGAAAACTCGCTCAAAATCCACTTCTTTTACGCAATCTGCAGTCGTTCCGGCACCATTAGTTTCTTTCACGATGAACTTTCTTACTATGTTCTTAAATTATGTAGAAAATAAGATAAATTACTTATATCGATTAGTTACCTACTTAATTAACGCCGTGCCCAAATTATTTGGCCGCGTGCCATCATCGGCACGCGTGCCTTTGATTGGGCATCCCTTGTCAAGGGGAATGATTGTTAATAATTTTGCCATATGTTGTTCACAAAATATGGCGCGATCACCGATTTACGGTCAACTTCACAGTGACTACGATCTAGTGGGTAATAGTGAATTTGTAACAACTTTCATTAATCCTAATTTAAATTGTGACAAATTAAATACAAATATTATTTCAAATAAAAAGACTATCGTAGCTATTACAAAAATAGTAAACACGTTAAACCTGAATGATTTCACTGTAGAAAAATTAATACAAAAAATAAGTATGGTCCGCAGTAACGCCAACAAAAACTACACATTGGTATAACAAAGATCTGTTAACATCAATATCAAGTTAAGATAGCAGAAACTCCAAGTTAAGAGATAAGTAAACTAGCATTATTTATTTACAACAGCTATACTTTTAAATTCCAGACCGAATGCATATTGACGACTGGGAGTGAAGCACATTAACGCGCTCTGCAATATAGATCTTCAATATTATTGACAAACTGACTGGTCAAGTTTGGGTCCCTTTACCCTTATTAACCGTAGTGAAATATTAGTTACCTGCACAAAGTAATCTCCATGATTTCTTTCCAATTCTATTCCAACTAGCGATGAATAAGGAGGCAGTAGACCATTATATATTCCAAGTGTATTCATGAAATTAGCTATAGTATCATCATGGGCTGAATACATGAATATTTTCCTGTTCGGTTTAAGCAGATCTTGCGTTTTATTTTGCATATGCTCAATTATTTCTTTCAGTAGTTTACCTGGAACGGTTTATTTCACCACAGATAAATTTACATTTAAAAAGCCAATCAGTTAATTTATTAACTAATAGTACTAATTTACTAATATTATTAATTGTAAGCTACCTTACAATTCGTTAAGTTCTAATTTTTCACTTCCGTAAATGGCGAACTGCCATAATGCACAAACTGATACCAAAGCCGACAGCCATATACGCGACGATTTGAAACCGGGAAAACAACTAAACAGATAATAAACAATCCTTAAATAATAAAAAGAAGACTTTAAACTTACCTAAATCACAGTAATAGCGAAATGTCCATCTTAATAAGCACAAAACTTTGTTACGACATAGTATCACCTTCAAATAACACTTTTCGATGTTTTAAAAATTCTTCACACTAGTAATCAACTTGTAACAGAATGACGACATATGGGTCATTCGGTACATTTTTATATATAATATTTTGTATATTTTTATATATAAAAAGAATAAGAAAGGAATTATCGGAGAGGCTTGTCAGTGTTTGTGGGACCTCCCAGGTAGCCGCGCCAGTCCGTCCCGCCAGACAGGCGGCGAGCGAACAATGAAGCCACCCTATCTAACGGATTTGGTCAAGCATATGATCCTTTAGCTCCGGGAAACTGCACACTGGGGTGAATGCTCGTATCCCATCCCAGGTCCCCGAGCGGGCAGTTTGGAGGTCACAGTTGACGAATAAGTCCGAGGCTATGCCGAGTTCGCACGAATCTCGAAGGACAATGTTCGCCTATCCTCACAGCCGGTAGTAGGAGCCTAAAACGGCGGAACCAATCAACGACAGACTATTCTCTGCATTTTTGTAATGGGAGTGTATTTTTTCTATGTGAACCACGAGCGACGGGAGGAGGCTTTTTCCGGCGGACGCTGGAGAGCACTGGACGCCGAGTCTTCGGACTGGAAGGAGCGGATTTTCCGAGGTTGGAGATCGCTCCGTCGTGGCATCGAACCTGAGGGTCGATACGAGCGTCCTGTACAGTGAAGTCACTGTTCACTCATTCAGTACGCTTATTGAAGGACGTGGTGCACGGTCCGCTGTAGCCAAGGGGCTATAATTATTCCGCCGTCGAGGGAAGCATATCGCCGTCACGGTAATCTTTCTACAGTGCAGTGTGGTACTTTCATTCGTTCATTGTGGTAACGACCTATGAATGATTAGGAGTTCTCGCACCCCAAAATATTGAGCTAGCTGGAGCAGACTTTCTTAAAGCCACACTTGGTGGATGTTTTAAATTATCCTGGCGCCCGGCATTTGAGATCGAATACAGTTAATCTTAATATTGTATTTGATTTATGATTCCCGATTGTTGCGAAGGAAACTTTCATTTAAAAACCAAGTGTGAAGCTTTCTTGTTTGCAAATTAATATTGGGAATTTGCATCAAGATCAATTTTAAATGTGGTGGTGTTTTAATGCTTTGTTTGTGTTTGTTAATATGCTGGCAATTGTAAGAAGAGGCTTTGCATAGTTCTTTTTATCATATTTCTATATGTTAATGTTAAAAATAAATAAGCCTCGCCTGTACGCCATTATGAGTACCCAATAAATTAGCAGCCTAGTATTAAGGTTCTTCGGTGGTTTAATTACTGATTAATTAAAAAGTCCACCAAAACAGGTTATGTTTGAAGAGTAGTTTTATTGTGATCAAAACAAGTCAGCGATATTCACAAGCATAGATACAATACAGATATGCACTTCTGAATAGTCGCAAAGATAATCTCTGTGAACTCGACTGAATGAAACTCTCTGTAACACTGAATACTGTCATCTAAACTGACTAACTTAACTTACTTACTAACTTCTCTGTCCAGGCGATCTGTTTATATAGTCTCTATCGAAATTACGAGAATTCTTCAAAGGCATCCACCCGATATTTCTCGATCATTAACAATCACTCAAACAATCAAACATATTAAAAAACAATCGGAATTAATACAAAATTATTTGACAACATTACAAAATGATCAGAAATGGTAATTAGATATACTTAAATACAAAATTATTTACAGAAATCCTTTCAAACTGTAGAAAATTGTCCTGTAGACATCGTAACTTACATTAATACATGGAACTACAAACATTTAAGAAATTCTCTTGCATCATTCGGTTCTTAAACATTTTAAATGGACTTTAAATAATTTTCTTACATAAAACAAAGTCTATATACACTGATTTACAAGAAATTACAAAACAAACATACCAAATCACTTTCAAGCAAACTTTACAAATACTTCATACAGTACAATGCTATTCAAAATTCAGGTATGAGGGCTGTTACACTAGCGTTTCTTTGAATTACAAAAAGAAGGAAAAGGTTTTCACCCTTTCCTCCATCCCGGCACCTACCGCTACAAACTCTAAACTAATAACATCTTGTCATAAATCAAACAAATCAACAGTTTAAAGCAATTTAAAATTAGAAAACACCGGTTTTATGATTCGTCATAATAATCTGGCATCTTCAAACACATAAAATAATATATTTGAAGCAGTTTGCGAAGCCAGCTGATAGTGTTCAAGCAAATTAATAAAACACTGCATAACATATAAAAATTTTGAGTCATTCCATTCAGCAAGCAAAGCACAAGGTTGGTTCTAAACTAATTGTGTTTCAGAAACCATGCTCTCAATAAAAAATGTAAAATTGTTGGCCAAGTAGTTAAAGTCAGTAGATAAAAATACTTTTGAAAAATGCAATAAAGATCACAGAAATTTATTCACCTAGCCATTTGGCATAATAGGCATCATTGTCATGATAATCACAGGAAAACACTGAGGGAATATGAAATTAAAGATGAAGCTGGTCCATAAGGGGTACAGATTATGAGAAAATTGATTGCAACACAAGCACAGCAGCTATAAACAATATCAAGAACTTTTTGGAAAGCTGGAGAAAAGTAGAAGCGAATGGCATTAGTTTTGAAATCCAAAATACTGTATTACCACACCAGTTTGCATCGCGTATTGATACACTTTTCAAGTGGTGACATGTGATTCTACGCAGCAACAGGTGGTAATTTATTACGAACAAACGGTTGAGTTTACAGTAAAAATTATAAGGGAGTAAAATAATTGTTCATTAGCAGTTTCTCTAAATAATATAAAAATTTCAGAGCTCTACGTTTCCCCCTTTTGAAGAACTATGTCATGGGGATGTAGGTTACATAGGTAGTGGTACCAGAGCTATATAGGAACTCGAGGCGGAGAAGGTCGCACCGCCCAGCAAAGTTCGCCAAGACTGCCAAGAAAGCTGCAACTCTCAGCTGCGCAATCGGGGCATGAAACCTCGATCAGCCTCGCCAAGATTCGAGAGCTCAACACAGAACTCAGCTCGGTCGTTACTCGCGCAACTCATCCAGACAGACTTTCGAAGATCAGCGAGCCCGGCAGTCCTCGCGGCTGGCGATCGAAACTGATGACACACCAAAAAAGGATAAATCAACAAGGGCCAAAATAAGAAGATACACCTATCGAAAAGTCCTACAACATCTACTGACCGAGCGTGGTGGTGTAACGGATAGCGTTCTGGCCTCGCATTCGGGAGGATGGCGATTCGAATCCCCGTCCGGGTATCCAGATTTGGGTTTTCCATGGTTTCCCAAATCACTCCAGGCAAATTCCGGGATGCTTCCTTCAAAAGGCCATGGCCGAATTCCTTCCCATTCCTTGCCCCCCATCCTTTCCCGTCTCTAAAGACCTCGCTGTTAGAGAGACGTTAAGCAGATTTACAGAAGAAAAAAAAAAAAAAAAAAAAAAACAAAACAAAAAAAAACAAACAAAAAACCATCTACTGAGGACGGAGTAAATGCCGAAAGACAAAAACTCCACAGTATACTGCCTAAAGAAGACTAGGCAGAGAATGACACCCAGCGGAGGACCCACGTTGGCTTAATTGTCGCTGGGTAGTCATGTGGAGAGGACCTGTTGCTGTGGTAACGCGAAGGTTCGTTCCGGCAGGAAGTGGTCGCCGGACCGGCATGCTCTCGGAGCCGCCAACATGGAATTTTTCAAGTTCTGCAACCCGTTGCAAACTTTGAAAATGTAACTTTAAAATTTTGAGAAGGGTTTTTGTTGTCGGCCTGTCGTCTTCGTTTCATAACTTGCAATCCTTTGGAGATGAATGCTGATTGCCTTTCAACTGTAACGGTGATGTTTGTCTATTCAAGAATATGGTGATGATTAAATTTTGAACAGTGACTTTACTTTCGTAGTTTCAACCTAACTTTTCCTTTCCTGAGGTTAATTTAGGAAAGTGGTGGCCGCAATTAAATTACAGTTGATTTATCCAACTTTTTATTAAACATTTTATGAAACTTTATTCAAAATGCAAGTTGTGAGTTAAGGTGACTATTGATATTCCAATATGCAGTTTCATCCCTTACATAATCCTTATTGGACTCCAGACTTTCATTAAAAATAATTTGAATTACTTTTTTATTTGACTAGTCTGATTTCTTTAAATGAGAAAATCATATGTATTATTTCTATAAGGTATTTTTTTTTTTTTTTTTTTTTTTCACAAGCCTGTATCTTCCATCATACTTAACCGAAATCAATGCATGAGGTGTCATTTTAAAGAATATGGTCTCCACTTTGGTCACATCATATTTTAAGAAATGAAGTTTTCGGAATTCGACCCTTAAAGGGCAAAAATATCAATATTTCTAAAATGCTGTTTTCTGTGTTAGAAGTCATTTATCTCCCTGGATACCTATCTGAAATCGTTTAACAAAGTATCATTTTAAAGATTAAGATCTCCGCTTTAGTGACGTCATATACTAAAATAAATTTTTTTCTTAATTCGACCCTTAAAGGGCAAAAGTATCAGTATTTTTGTAATGTGTTTTTGTGTCACGAGCGATTATTTCACTTAATATTTAACCGATATAGATAAATGAGGTATCATATTAAAGACTGAGGTTTCCATCGTGGTAACATTATATTTTAAGACTTGAAGTTTTCTTAATTCGACCCTTAAAGGGCAAAAATGGCAGTATTTCTAAAATGCGTTTTTTGTGTCTCGAGCCATTTATGTCCCTAGATACCTAACCAAAATCGATGAATGAAGTAGGATTAAGAGGAATATCGTCTCTGCTTTGGTGAAATCATATTTTAGGAAAGAAGTTTCTGGAATTCAACCCCTAAAGGGAAAGAGTATAAATGGTTCTATAACGCATTTTTGTGTCAAGAGCTATTTATCTCCCTTGATATCTAACCGATATAGATAAATAAGATATAATAATAAAGAGTAAGGTCTCCGCCGTAGTAACATTATATTTTAAGAAAGGAATATTTCGTTATTCGAACCTTAAACGGAAAACATGTCAATTTTTCTAAAATGCGTTTTTTGTATCTCGAGCCATTTATCTCCATTGACAATTAGACAAAATTGATAAACGAGGTATCATTTAAAAGATTGAGGTTGCAAGGGTACAAAGGCTTTTATGTTGGGCTAAATTTTGAATACTGATTTGAGCACACAGTCACTTACTTAGAAACACAAATAAGTTCATTAAACAGAAAAAAAAGGTTCTTATGCCGCGGTCGCCAGGTTTAGGTAAATTTCGGGCGTTGGGTTCACTAAATAAAAAGAACAGTTCAACAGTTTATATGCAACTTCACACAAAGTGACTTTATTGTAATAGTTAAGATGCAGCTATCTCACCCAACGGAAAAATACCACCACCAAATATGAGATCTTAGATAAGTAATCGAACTTCGCCGAAAATTACAAGTTCGTAGGATAAAGAGTTTCTACAACAAAATGATCTACCACATTGATTAAAGTTCCTCTCAAAACATGTAGCCACTTTAAGAAAAATGTTCTCTTCCGAATCACAAATTCTATTAATCACACGCTTATATAAATCACTTGAATACCTTAGTTGAGTCTGTAACAATTTCCAAACTGTTAGACCGAAATGTGCCTCCGCGCGAACAATCTCGTCCGGCAGTCAGAGACAGACTGACTTACTATTACTCAAAGATAATACATCGTTAACAAGCGCCGTCTGCTGCAGACACCTGGCGCAGACGCTTGTTATGTTACTCTCCCTCCCTAACAGCTTGTGATAATTGATCATGTCTGGCCATATCAATTATCAGCACAAAAAAAATCAATTTAAATTCTACTCTGGTGGTTTACCGTTTTTCACAGACAACATTTTACACATTAAATTCAAGAGACATAAAAGAAAACTGTTATGTACATGAGAAATAAGAAACAACAAGCACAAGAAAAAAAAACACAAAATGGTAGAACCAAAAAAACACAGCACACAAAATAATACGACAACCTAAATTAGTATCCAAGCGCAAGTCGAACCACTTGCTGTCAGAAGCATTGCTCCTGATGTAAACACCAGCTTCACACAGGTCAATGACCTGTACACCTTTCTGCTCTAAGTCACCACATCACTCACATCACTTTATTCACGTTACCACACTTCTTCGGGCTGCTATACCGCTGTTAGCGCCTTCGAAGGTAAGGAAAAACTAGGATTTATAGTAGTACAGAAATTTTCTCTCAGAAAAGGATTGATGATTGAAAAAAAAGAAGAAAAATATGAAAATAACAGGACAGGATTACTTTTTTTCGTCTGGTCACAATCGGGTAATTTAACACTTGTTTGCCCGAGCTCATTAGTTTTCCACCGTATAGATTTTCTGTCGACTTCATTCTCCTCATTAATTTTCCACCGTATGAGATTCCTGTCAATTTTATTCTCTTCATTTACGAATTGGAAAGGTTTTGGTATACCAGTAACTTCTTCACATCTCCCGCCATCGAAAGTGACTGATTCTGCTAAATTATTGCTTCCGAGTGCGTGACCTAACTCGCTCGCTTTTCCTTCCGCGCTCGCCAGTGTTGCGGCGGTCAAAACTTTTGCGGCCCGGGTGTCAACAGTGCTCCGGTATACGCTAATATGCGCCGACTGTCGGCCACTGCTCCCGCTCCTGTCGCTAGTGTCAAAGCCATATGGCTGTCGTACTGCTTTGATTCTATCCAACTTTACTTCTCCGGTAGTTACAGATAAAAATCCCTCCACTTCAATTTTTATAACCTCATTCTCCCGTAATTTAGCCTTCTCCTTCGCAAGGGTATCACAAAAAATTCCATCTGCTACCTCAAAAATTTTCTCTTGTATATTTTTCTCCACAAACTCCTCTTGACACTCTTGAACGTCTGTTTCCGCAGCCATAATACTTTTACAATTTACTTCATCTTCATCCTTTAAGACATTCCCTAGTACAGTATCAAACAAAAAAACATCTTCCTGAATTTTCTTCTTCCTTAATCCTCCGCTTCCGTTCTGTGAAATTACGTCTGCATTTGGCCTCTTAACCGGTTCTGCCCCTGATGAGGCCGCGACAGTGGCAGAAATTAGTTTAAACAATTTTCACCACTCGCAGCTACTGTGGCTACCCTCTGTTATGAGGTTGGTTGTCATGGTACCGTTGGTGTTGATTATTAGTTTCTGGCTCTCCCGCTTGGTTATTCGGCACAAAATTGTTTCTCTGCCTGGCCCCGTGTTGGTATGTGTTTACCGGTCCTTGTCGGTTATTCCTCCCTTCCCTCCAGTAACCTCCTCCTCGTGTACCCCTATCCTGAAAGTGTCTATACCCATTCTGGAACTTCGATCTCTCTCTCCTCATCCTCTCCTCCTGGGCATCCAACCTTCCAAACATGTCTATGGCATCCTTAATCGAACATATTTTATGGCTGGTAAGAATAAATTGCGTTTGTTTGGGTAAGCGAGCCGCAATAATTTTAACATATTCTTCCTCACTGTGAGGTTGATCTAGGTACCTACAAGATGAGTAACACCTCATAAAAAAATTAGTTTGTGTCTCTTATTCGGATCGTAATGCTCGCCCAACATTAATTCGGATTTCACGGCAATCTGTCTTTCTGCTGACCAGTATAGGTTTAAAAAATCTGTTTTAAACTGAGCAAACGTCTCAAATCGGTCTTCGAATTGATCTGCCCAAAGACGAGGTTCTCCTCTCAAATGTTTAATTACCATTCTAATTTTATTTCCTTCACTAGCTATTAGGAAAGGTGCGAAATTTTCAAAATTTCTAATGAACTTTACAGGATGTATACAATTCTTTCCCGAAAATTCCTCCCAATCTATTTTCTCATCTTTGACTTTAACAGCAAAAGCTGAGGTCTTTACAATTTCTTGGTACTTGACAAGCTCTTCCCTCACTACATTGGGGACTTGTTTTACTAGTTCTTGTTTCACCACTAGAGGGGTATGTAGTTTCACCTTCTCAATATCTTCATAAACCTTTTCCACGTCAGCTGCCAGCCCTTTGACATCACACTTCAGTTCCGCATAGCTCTGTTGGACACTACCCTGAAATGTTTGCATCTGATCTTCAAGGCACCCTACGCGGTGGCTCTGACTGTCGCTTTTTTCTATTAACTGTAAATATTGCGCCTGTAAGGCACCGGTATCCTGGCGAAACCACTCGTTTCCTGCTCAACCTGTTGTTCTAACTTGGAAACTTGAGAGGACAACTCCTCCGTCCGCCCAACACACCTAACACTATACTCTACAAGTTTTCTTTCTAACTCTGCTATGTGCAATTTCTGCTCCCTCCCAATCACTTCGAGTTTACCATTAAGGGTTTCAAATTTGGAATCAAGTTTATCATTAGAGTCCCGAAGGGTTTCAAATTTGGAATCAAATTTAAAATCCAAACTATCATTTAGGGTTTGAAATTTGGAATCAAACTTAGAATCAAAATTATTATTTAGGGTTTCAAATTTGGAATCAAATTTATTCATAAGGGATTCAAAAACCCTAGTAAGCATTTCAGCCAGCTTTGACTCCGCCTCTTCCCCCATTTCGGTAAGTTTATGTTCTAAATACACCGGGAAAACTCCAATAAAATCAGTTACTTAGTCGCTTTCAACACAACGCCGCTCTTCACAAACGCGTTCACTAGATCAGGACTAAGCGCATGCAAACTGGAATCAAAACTACTTCTGCACCGTCAACATGCAGTAAGTGTCACCAGAATGACAAAGGAATGGGCAAAAAGGAGAGAAAAAACTCAACTCAGTTTTCCTTCCTATGCGTGACTTGACATAGCAAGAAAAAAATTAAAAGGACGGGACGGACAGGAAAAGACGCTTGGCGGCAAATTGCAAGCAGCAGCCCACACTTAGCTTCCGGTGTCTCCCTTCAGGTCTGCTCGGCTCCCCTCGGATGGCCCCGGGTTGTCTCGGATCAGCTGTTCCTGCTCGGCTTCCTTCGGCTGGTCCCGGACACCCTCGTGAAAGTTCGCTCCACGTAGACGTCGGCCGCCTGGTCGGCTGCTGTCGGCTCCGCTCGGAAGTTCTCGTCGAGTTACTCCGTTCCCCACTGGGCAGCGCCACCTCCAACTGATCTCTAAGTAGATTATCTTCACTCGTCGTCTTTGACTCACTGCCTCGTGTCGTCGTAGTGGTATATCTTCCACTCTGACTATTGTCGTCTTCGCGCCTAATTGTCGCCTTATTCACACTTCGCCGTAATTTATCTTTTGTCCTCTTTATCCCCGTGTGTATGCTCGGGAATTGAAAGTTAATTTCTCCTCCAGATGCCTATTTAACCACACGTCCTGTCACTGAGTCGCCATGCAAGGGTACAAAGGCTTTATGTTGGGCTAAATTTTGAATACTGATTTGAGCACACAGTCACTTACTTAGAAACACAAATAAGTTCATTAAACAGAAAAAAGGTTCTTATGCCGCGGTCGCCAGGTTTAGGTAAATTTCGGGCGTTGGGTTCACTAAATAAAAAGAACAGTTCAACAGTTTATATGCAACTTCACACAAAGTGACTTTATTGTAATAGTTAAGATGCAGCTATCTCACCCAACGGAAAAATACCACCACCAAATATGAGATCTTAGATAAGTAATCGAACTTCGCCGAAAATTACAAGTTCGTAGGATAAAGAGTTTCTACAACAAAATGATCTACCACATTGATTAAAGTTCCTCTCAAAACATGTAGCCACTTTAAGAAAATGTCTCATTCCGAATCACAAATTCTATTCATCACAACGCTTATATAAATCACTTGAATACCTTAGTTGAGTCTGTAACAATTTCCAAACTGTTAGACCGAAATGTGCCTCCGCGCGAACAATTCTCGTCCGGCAGTCAGAGACAGACTGACTTACTATTACTCAAAGATAATACATCGTTAACAAGCGCCGTCTGCTGCAGACACCTGGCGCAGACGCTTGTTATGTTACTCTCCCTCCCTAACAGCTTGTGATAATTGATCATGTCTGGCCATATCAATTATCAGCACAAAAAAATCCAAATTTAAATTCTACTCTGGTGGTTTACCGTTTTTCACAGACAACATTTTACACATTAAATTCAAGAGACATAAAAGAAAACTGTTATGTACATGAGAAATAAGAAACAACAAGCACAAGAAAAAAAACACAAAATGGTAGAACCAAAAAAAACACAGCACCACAAATAATACGACAACCTAAATTAGTATCCAAGCGCAAGTCGAACCACTTGCTGTCAGAAGCATTCCTCCTGATGTAAACACCAGCCAGCTTCACACAGGTCAATGACCTGTACACCTTTCTGCTCTAAGTCACCACATCACTCACATCACTTTATTCACGTTACCACACTTCTTCGGGCTGCTATACCGCTGTTAGCGCCTTCGAAGGTAAGGAAAAACTAGGATTTATAGTAGTACAGAAATTTTCTCTCAGAAAAGGATTGATGATTGAAAAAAAGAAGAAAAATATGAAAATAACAGGACAGGATTACTTTTTTTCGTCTGGTCACAATCGGGTAATTTAACACTTGTTTGCCCGAGCTCATTAGTTTTCCACCGTATAGATTTTCTGTCGACTTCATTCTCCTCATTAATTTTCCACCGTATGAGATTCCTGTCAATTTTATTCTCTTCATTTACGAATTGGAAAGATTTTGGTATACCAGTAACTTCTTCACATCTCCCGCCATCGAAAGTGACTGATTCTGCTAAATTATTGCTTCCGAGTGCGTGACCTAACTCGCTCGCTTTCCTTCCGCGCTCGCCAGTGTTGCGGCGGTCAAAACTTTTGCGGCCCGGGTGTCAACAGTGCTCCGGTATACGCTAATATGCGCCGACTGTCGGCCACTGCTCCCGCTCCTGTCGCTAGGTGTCAAAGCCATATGGCTGTCGTACTGCTTTGATTCTATCCAACTTTACTTCTCCGGTAGTTACAGATAAAAATCCCTCCACTTCAATTTTTATAACCTCATTCTCCCGTAATTTAGCCTTCTCCTTCGCAAGGGTATCACAAAAAATTCCATCTGCTACCTCAAAAATTTTCTCTTGTATATTTTTCTCCACAAACTCCTCTTGACACTCTTGAACGTCTGTTTCCGCAGCCATAATACTTTTACAATTTACTTCATCTTCATCCTTTAAGACATTCCCTAGTACAGTATCAAACAAAAAAACATCTTCCTGAATTTCTTCTTCCTTAATCCTCCGCTTCCGTTCTGTGAAATTACGTCTGCATTTGGCCTCTTAACCGGTTCTGCCCCTGATGAGGCCGCGACAGTGGCAGAAATTAGTTTAAACAATTTTCACCACTCGCAGCTACTGTGGCTACCCTCTGTTCTCTGTTATGAGGTTGGTTGTCATGGTACCGTTGGTGTTGATTATTAGTTTCTGGCTCTCCCGCTTGGTTATTCGGCACAAAATTGTTTCTCTGCTGGCCCCGTGTTGGTATGTGTTTACCGGTCCTTGTCGGTTATTCCTCCCTTCCCTCCAGTAACCTCCTCCTCGTGTACCCCTATCCTGAAAGTGTCTATACCCATTCTGGAACTTCGATCTCTCTCTCCTCATCCTCTCCTCCTGGACATCCAACCTTCCAAACATGTCTATGGCATCCTTAATCGAACATATTTTATGGCTGGTAAGAATAAATTGCGTTTGTTTGGGTAAGCGAGCCGCAATAATTTTAACATATTCTTCCTCACTGTGAGGTTGATCTAGGTACCTACAAGATGAGTAACACCTCATAAAAAAATTAGTTTGTGTCTCTTATTCGGATCGTAATGCTCGCCCAACATTAATTCGGATTTCACGGCAATCTGTCTTTCTGCTGACCAGTATAGGTTTAAAAATCTGTTTTAAACTGAGCAAACGTCTCAAATCGGTCTTCGAATTGATCTGCCCAAAGACGAGGTTCTCCTCTCAAATGTTTAATTACCATTCTAATTTTATTTCCTTCACTAGCTATTAGGAAGGTGCGAAATTTTCAAAATTTCTAATGAACTTTACAGGATGTATACAATTCTTTCCCGAAAATTCCTCCCAATCTATTTTCTCATCTTTGACTTTAACAGCAAAAGCTGAGGTCTTTACAATTTCTTGGTACTTGACAAGCTCTTCCCTCACTACATTGGGGACTTGTTTTACTAGTTCTTGTTTCACCACTAGAGGGGTATGTAGTTTCACCTTCTCAACATCTTCATAAACCTTTTCCACGTCAGCTGCCAGCCCTTTGACATCACACTTCAGTTCCGCATAGCTCTGTTGGACACTACCCTGAAATGTTTGCATCTGATCTTCAAGGCACCCTACGCGGTGGCTCTGACTGTCGCTTTTTTCTATTAACTGTAAATATTGCGCCTGTAAGGCACCGGTATCCTGGCGCAAACCACTCGTTTCCTGCTCAACCTGTTGTTCTAACTTGGAAACTTGAGAGGACAACTCCTCCGTCCGCCCAACACACCTAACACTATACTCTACAAGTTTTCTTTTTAACTCTGCTATGTGCAATTTCTGCTCCCTCCCAATCACTTCGAGTTTACCATTAAGGGTTTCAAATTTGGAATCAAGTTTATCATTAGAGTCCAGAAGGGTTTCAAATTTGGAATCAAATTTAAAATCCAAACTATCATTTAGGGTTTGAAAATTTGGAATCAAACTTAGAATCAAAATTATTATTTAGGGTTTCAAATTTGGAATCAAATTTATTCATAAGGGATTCAAAAACCCTAGTAAGCATTTCAGCCAGCTTTGACTCCGCCTCTTCCCCCATTTCGGTAAGTTTATGTTCTAAATACACCGGGAAAACTCCAATAAAATCAGTTACTTAGTCGCTTTCAACACAACGCCGCTCTTCACAAACGCGTTCACTAGATCAAAACTAAGCGCATGCAAACTGGAATCAAACTACTTCTGCACCGTCAACATGCAGTTAGTGTCACCAGAATGACAAAGGAATGGGCAAAAAGGAGAGAAAAACTCAACTCAGTTTTCTTCCTATGCGTGACTTGACATAGCAAGAAAAAAATTAAAAGGACGGGACGGACAGAAAAAGACGATTGGCGGCAAATTGCAAGCAGCAGCCCACACTTAGCTTCCGGTGTCTCCCTTCAGGTCTGCTCGGCTCCCCTCGGATGGCCCCGGGTTGTCTCGGATCAGCTGTTCCTGCTCGGCTTCCTTCGGCTGGTCCCGGACACCCTCGTGAAAGTCCGCTCCAACGTAGACGTCGGCCGCCTGGTCGGCTGCTGTCGGCTCCGCTCGGAAGTTCTCGTCGAGTTACTCCGTTCCCCACTGGGCAGCGCCACCTCCAACTGATCTCTAAGTAGATTATCTTCACTCGTCGTCTTTGACTCACTGCCTCGTGTCGTCGTAGTGGTATATCTTCCACTCTGACTATTGTCGTCTTCGCGCCTATTTGTCGCCTTATTCACACTTTCGCCGTAATTTATCTTTTGTCCTCTTTATCCCCGTGTGTATGCTCGGGAATTGAAAGTTAATTTCTCCTCCAGATGCCTATTTAACCACACGTCCTGTCACTGAGTCGCCATGCAAGGGTACAAAGGCTTTATGTTGGGCTAAATTTTGAATACTGATTTGAGCACACAGTCACTTACTTAGAAACACAAATAAGTTCATTAAACAGAAAAAAGGTTCTTATGCCGCGGTCGCCAGGTTTAGGTAAATTTCGGGCGTTGGGTTCACTAAATAAAAAGAACAGTTCAACAGTTTATATGCAACTTCACACAAAGTGACTTTATTGTAATAGTTAAGATGCAGCTATCTCACCCAACGGAAAAATACCACCACCAAATATGAGATCTTAGATAAGTAATCGAACTTCGCCGAAAATTACAAGTTCGTAGGATAAAGAGTTTCTACAACAAAATGATCTACCACATTGATTAAAGTTCCTCTCAAAACATGTAGCCACTTTAAGAAAAATGTTCTCTTTCCGAATCACAAATTCTATTCATCACACGCTTATATAAATCACTTGAATACCTTAGTTGAGTCTGTAACAATTTCCAAACTGTTAGACCGAAATGTGCCTCCGCGCGAACAATCTCGTCCGGCAGTCAGAGACAGACTGACTTACTATTACTCAAAGATAATACATCGTTAACAAGCGCCGTCTGCTGCAGACACCTGGCGCAGACGCTTGTTATGATACTCTCCCTCCCTAACAGCTTGTGATAATTGATCATGTCTGGCCATATCAATTATCAGCACAAAAAAAATCAATTTAAATTCTACTCTGGTGGTTTACCGTTTTTCACAGACAACATTTTACACATTAAATTCAAGAGACATAAAAGAAAACTGTTATGTACATGAGAAATAAGAAACAACAAGCACAAGAAAAAAAAACACAAAATGGTAGAAACCAAAAAAACACAGCACACAAAATAATACGACAACCTAAATTAGTATCCAAGCGCAAGTCGAAACCACTTGCTGTCAGAAGCATTGCTCCTGATGTAAACACCAGCTTCACACAGGTCAATGACCTGTACACCTTTCTGCTCTAAGTCACCACATCACTCACATCACTTTATTCACGTTACCACACTTCTTCGGGCTGCTATACCGCTGTTAGCGCCTTCGAAGGTAAGGAAAAACTAGGATTTATAGTAGTACAGAAATTTTCTCTCAGAAAAGGATTGATGATTGAAAAAAAGAAGAAAAATATGAAAATAACAGGACAGGATTACTTTTTTTCGTCTGGTCACAATCGGGTAATTTAACACTTGTTTGCCCGAGCTCATTAGTTTTCCACCGTATAGATTTTCTGTCGACTTCATTCTCCTCATTAATTTTCCACCGTATGAGATTCCTGTCAATTTTATTCTCTTCATTTACGAATTGGAAAGATTTTGGTATACCAGTAACTTCTTCACATCTCCCGCCATCGAAAGTGACTGATTCTGCTAAATTATTGCTTCCGAGTGCGTGACCTAACTCGCTCGCTTTTCCTTCCGCGCTCGCCAGTGTTGCGGCGGTCAAAACTTTTGCGGCCCGGGTGTCAACAGTGCTCCGGTATACGCTAATATGCGCCGACTGTCGGCCACTGCTCCCGCTCCTGTCGCTAGTGTCAAAGCCATATGGCTGTCGTACTGCTTTGATTCTATCCAACTTTACTTCTCCGGTAGTTACAGATAAAAATCCCTCCACTTCAATTTTTATAACCTCATTCTCCCGTAATTTAGCCTTCTCCTTCGCAAGGGTATCACAAAAAATTCCATCTGCTACCTCAAAAATTTTCTCTTGTATATTTTTCTCCACAAACTCCTCTTGACACTCTTGAACGTCTGTTTCCGCAGCCATAATACTTTTACAATTTACTTCATCTTCATCCTTTAAGACATTCCCTAGTACAGTATCAAACAAAAAAACATCTTCCTGAATTTTCTTCTTCCTTAATCCTCCGCTTCCGTTCTGTGAAATTACGTCTGCATTTGGCCTCTTAACCGGTTCTGCCCCTGATGAGGCCGCGACAGTGGCAGAAATTAGTTTAAACAATTTTCACCACTCGCAGCTACTGTGGCTACCCTCTGTTCTCTGTTATGAGGTGGTTGTCATGGTACCGTTGGTGTTGATTATTAGTTTCTGGCTCTCCCGCTTGGTTATTCGGCACAAAATTGTTTCTCTGCCTGGCCCCGTGTTGGTATGTGTTTACCGGTCCTTGTCGGTTATTCCTTCCTTCTTCCCTCCAGTAACCTCCTCCTCGTGTACCCCTATCCTGAAAGTGTCTATACCCATTCTGGAACTTCGATCTCTCTCTCCTCATCCTCTCCTCCTGGACATCCAACCTTCCAAACATGTCTATGGCATCCTTAATCGAACATATTTTATGGCTGGTAAGAATAAATTGCGTTTGTTTGGGTAAGCGAGCCGCAATAATTTTAACATATTCTTCCTCACTGTGAGGTTGATCTAGGTACCTACAAGATGAGTAACACCTCATAAAAAAATTAGTTTGTGTCTCTTTATTCGGATCGTAATGCTCGCCCAACATTAATTCGGATTTCACGGCAATCTGTCTTTCTGCTGACCAGTATAGGTTTAAAAAATCTGTTTTAAACTGAGCAAACGTCTCAAATCGGTCTTCGAATTGATCTGCCCAAAGACGAGGTTCTCCTCTCAAATGTTTAATTACCATTCTAATTTTATTTCCTTCACTAGCTATTAGGAAAGGTGCGAAATTTTCAAAATTTCTAATGAACTTTACAGGATGTATACAATTCTTTCCCGAAAATTCCTCCCAATCTATTTTCTCATCTTTGACTTTAACAGCAAAAGCTGAGGTCTTTACAATTTCTTGGTACTTGACAAGCTCTTCCCTCACTACATTGGGGACTTGTTTTACTAGTTCTTGTTTCACCACTAGAGGGGTATGTAGTTTCACCTTCTCAACATCTTCATAAACCTTTTCCACGTCAGCTGCCAGCCCTTTGACATCACACTTCAGTTCCGCATAGCTCTGTTGGACACTACCCTGAAATGTTTGCATCTGATCTTCAAGGCACCCTACGCGGTGGCTCTGACTGTCGCTTTTTTCTATTAACTGTAAATATTGCGCCTGTAAGGCACCGGTATCCTGGCGAAACCACTCGTTTCCTGCTCAACCTGTTGTTCTAACTTGGAAACTTGAGAGGACAACTCCTCCGTCCGCCCAACACACCTAACACTATACTCTACAAGTTTTCTTTCTAACTCTGCTATGTGCAATTTCTGCTCCCTCCCAATCACTTCGAGTTTACCATTAAGGGTTTCAAATTTGGAATCAAGTTTATCATTAGAGTCCCGAAGGGTTTCAAATTTGGAATCAAATTAAAATCCAAACTATCATTTAGGGTTTGAATTTGGAATCAAACTTAGAATCAAAATTATTATTTAGGGTTTCAAATTTGGAATCAAATTTATTCATAAGGGATTCAAAAACCCTAGTAAGCATTTCAGCCAGCTTTGACTCCGCCTCTTTCCCCATTTCGGTAAGTTTATGTTCTAAATACACCGGGAAAACTCCAATAAAATCAGTTACTTAGTCGCTTTCAACACAACGCCGCTCTTCACAAACGCGTTCACTAGATCAGAACTAAGCGCATGCAAACTGGAATCAAACTACTTCTGCACCGTCAACATGCAGTAAGTGTCACCAGAATGACAAAAGGAATGGGCAAAAAGGAGAGAAAAACTCAACTCAGTTTTCCTTCCTATGCGTGACTTGACATAGCAAGAAAAAAATTAAAAGGACGGGACGGACAGGAAAAGACGCTTGGCGGCAAATTGCAAGCAGCAGCCCACACTTAGCTTCCGGTGTCTCCCTTCAGGTCTGCTCGGCTCCCCTCGGATGGCCCCGGGTTGTCTCGGATCAGCTGTTCCTGCTCGGCTTCCTTCGGCTGGTCCCGGACACCCTCGTGAAAGTCCGCTCCACGTAGACGTCGGCCGCCTGGTCGGCTGCTGTCGGCTCCGCTCGGAAGTTCTCGTCGAGTTACTCCGTTCCCCACTGGGCAGCGCCACCTCCAACTGATCTCTAAGTAGATTATCTTCACTCGTCGTCTTTGACTCACTGCCTCGTGTCGTCGTAGTGGTATATCTTCCACTCTGACTATTGTCGTCTTCGCGCCTAATTGTCGCCTTATTCACACTTCGCCGTAATTTATCTTTTGTCCTCTTTATCCCCGTGTGTATGCTCGGGAATTGAAAGTTAATTTCTCCTCCAGATGCCTATTTAACCACACGTCCTGTCACTGAGTCGCCATGCAAGGGTACAAAGGCTTTATGTTGGGCTAAATTTTGAATACTGATTTGAGCACACAGTCACTTACTTAGAAACACAAATAAGTTCATTAAACAGAAAAAAGGTTCTTATGCCGCGGTCGCCAGGTTTAGGTAAATTTCGGGCGTTGGGTTCACTAAATAAAAAGAACAGTTCAACAGTTTATATGCAACTTCACACAAAGTGACTTTATTGTAATAGTTAAGATGCAGCTATCTCACCCAACGGAAAAATACCACCACCAAATATGAGATCTTAGATAAGTAATCGAACTTCGCCGAAAATTACAAGTTCGTAGGATAAAGAGTTTCTACAACAAAATGATCTACCACATTGATTAAAGTTCCTCTCAAAACATGTAGCCACTTTAAGAAAAATGTTCTCTTCCGAATCACAAATTCTATTCATCACACGCTTATATAAATCACTTGAATACCTTAGTTGAGTCTGTAACAATTTCCAAACTGTTAGACCGAAATGTGCCTCCGCGCGAACAATCTCGTCCGGCGGTCAGAGACAGACTGACTTACTATTACTCAAAGATAATACATCGTTAACAATATTAATATGGTAATAGGCCATCTTCCCGCAGTTGCTGAACAATAATTTTGTGAATAAATCCGTCGAAAACAACTGGTTTGGTGAATTTTGTTTTTATTTAATTCCCCAGACGCGTTTCGCCCTTGTGGTGTAGGGCATCTTCAGTGGCTGTAAAGTGTTTTTACATGTGTTGTTACAATAATTTTATACAATATAACTCTTAATAAAATGTATATACATATGTACACACTGTACTCACAGATATAATGGTATTCCTTTACATGTCGGTCTGGAACAGCACTTCACACGCTTTCACATAACTGTTCATTACAGTTTTCTTTAAAACTATTGTTATACTAGTTGTTTTTTCTGTTGCACTTGTTCTTATGTTAATCTTTTTCTGTTTATTTACACCTGTGTGTTACACACGGTTTGTTTTGATTTTACCAGATGTTTACAGTAGTGCCAACTTAGTTTCTGTTGTTATTGTTTTTGTGTTGTACTTTCTATTAAATTATCTCTCTGTTTTTGTGCTGAGGTACTGTTTGTGATTATTGTGTTAGTGAATGTATTCGTTTTCTTGTTTTGAGACTGCTTTTTGTGTTGTTAGAGTGTTGTATAGTGTTTTGTTGGTTAAATTTGTGAATTCGTTTATTATTGTTTTTCCTATTGCTATCGATTTGTGTATATGGTAGCTTTCCTGAAATGTAAGTAGATGATTTTTGTGGTTGTTGATTTGTAATATTTTCATTTCTGTATTTATATTGGTAGGAGGGTGATTATTGTCTAATAAATGTTCAGCAAATGTGGAGTGATTTGTGCAGCTTATTGCTCTGATGTGTTCTTTATATCTTATGTTAAAATTTCTGGATGTATGTCCTATGTATACAGCCTGACACTGTTGGCATGTTAACTGGTATATTCCTGCTTGTTGGTATAGGTCACTTTCAGTGTTGGAGTTTAGATGTTTGTGTAGTGTGTTATTTGTCCTGAAAGCAATTTGTATTCCTTGTTTCTTAAATATGTTGCTGATTCTGTGTGTGTGTTTATTATTGTATGTCATGGTGTACCAGTGTTTCTTGGTTTGGTTCAGTGTGCTTGTGTTTTGTATCCTAGGTGGTATTTGTTTGTTGTTGTTTTTTATTTTGTTGTTGAGCTGTTCAATAAGTTTTTGTGAGTACCCATTATTATTTGCTATTTGGATGATTGTGTTATATTCTCTGGTGTAGTCTTTCTTGGATAGGGGTATCATATTTAGCCTGTTCAGCATGTGTCTCAGTGCTGCTTGTTTGTGATTGTTTGGATGGTTAGAATTGTTGTGAATTATAGTGTCAGTGTGTGTGGGTTTTCTATATATGCTGAAGGAGTGTAATGGGCCTTTTTTGGTTATTGTTATGTCAAGGAAGTTGAGTGAGTTGTTTGTTTCTTTCTCTATGGTGAATTTTATATTACTGTGGATGTTATTAATTTCTTCATGGAATGTGGAAATATTATGTTGTGGTTCATCTATCAAGCAAATGACGTCATCCACGTATCTGTGCCAGTATAGTATGTTGTACTTCTTGTTTGTGAATATCTGGTGTTCAATATGATCCATGAAAATATCTGCCATGATTCCTGAAACCGGAGAGCCCATTGGTAAACCTTCATTTTGGATATAGTATTTGTTATTGAATTGGAAATAGTTTTGTGATGTTACAAGGTTTAGTATTTCTGTTATCTCTTTGATGTGTGTGTCTGGGACTGTGTTATGTGTGTATAGGTTGTTTTGTATAATATTAATTGTTTCATTGACTGGGATGATAGAGAACATATTTACAACATCAAATGATAAGAGTGTGGCTGTGTCAGGTATTGGTATTGTGTTTACTTTTTGTATCAACTGTGTTGTATTTTTGATGGTTCTGTCATTGTGGTATCTGTATTTTTCTCTGAGGAATTCATGTATGAATCTGCTTAGATGGTACGTTGGTGCCTTCCTGAAATTTATTATTGGTCTTATTGGTATGTCATTTTTATGTATTTTTGGTTGGCCTCTGAGCTTTGGAGCCTTAGGATTTTTTTGAGGAATGTTCTGTTTTTGCCAATCTGTTAAAATGTGATTAGTGTTTTTGAAGCACTTTTTTAGGTTGTTGTGAAATCTGTTTGTGGGATTTGTTTTTAATTCAGTTATTTGGTTGTTTGCTATAAACTGTTCTGTTTTTTCATTGTATTCTGTTTTTTGCATTAGTACTATTGTGTTTCCTTTATCTGCCTTAGTAGTTATTATATCATTTGTTTGCAATTTGACTTTTAATGTTTTCAGTGTGTTGTTTGTGTCTTTGTTGTGAGTGTACTTCAGTTTTGTATTAATATGTCTTATTTCATTTGCGATTAGTTCTCTTGTTAGGCCTGCATTTAATGATGTGTTCTGTGCTTTTTCTTCTTGTGTGATTATATATTCTGATTCAGTGATGATGTGTTCAATAACACACAGGTGTAAATAAACAGAAAAAGATTAACATAAGAACAAGTGCAACAGAAAAAACAACTAGTATAACAATAGTTTTAAAGAAAACTGTAATGAACAGTTATGTGAAAGCGTGTGAAGTGCTGTTCCAGACCGACATGTAAAGGAATACCATTATATCTGTGAGTACAGTGTGTACAAATGTATATACATTTTATTAAGAGTTATATTGTATGTAATTATTGTAACAACACATGTAAAAACACTTTACAGCCACTGAAGATGCCCTACACTACAAGGGCGAAACGCGTCTGGGGAATTAAATAAAAACAAAATTCACCAAACCAGTTGTTCTCGACGGATTTATTCACAAAATTATCGTTAACAAGCGCCGTCTGCTGCAGACACCTGGCGCAGACGCTTGTTATGTTACTCTCCCTCCCTAACAGCTTGTGATAATTGATCATGTCTGGCCATATCAATTATCAGCACAAAAAAATCAATTTAAATTCTGCTCTGGTGGTTTACCGTTTTTCACAGACAACATTTTACACATTAAATTCAAGAGACATAAAAGAAAACTGTTATGTACAATGAGAAATAAGAAACAACAAGCACAAGAAAAAAAACACAAAATGGTAGAACCAAAAAAACACAGCACACAAAATAATACGACAACCTAAATTAGTATCCAAGCGCAAGTCGAACCACTTGCTGTCAGAAGCATTGCTCCTGATGTAAACACCAGCTTCACACAGGTCAATGACCTGTACACCTTTCTGCTCTAAGTCACCACATCACTCACATCACTTTATTCACGTTACCACACTTCTTCGGGCTGCTATACCGCTGTTAGCGCCTTCGAAGGTAAGGAAAAACTAGGATTTATAGTAGTACAGAAATTTTCTCTCAGAAAAGGATTGATGATTGAAAAAAAAGAAGAAAAATATGAAAATAACAGGAAAGGATTACTTTTTTTTTCGTCTGGTCACAATCGGGTTATTTAACACTTGTTTGCCCGAGCTCATTAGTTTTCCACCGTATAGATTTTCTGTCGACTTCATTCTCCTCATTAATTTTCCACCGTATGAATTTCCTGTCAATTTTATTCTCTTCATTTACGAATTGGAAAGGTTTTGGTATACCAGTTACTTCTTCACATCTCCCGCCATCGAAAGTGACTGATTCTGCTAAATTATTGCTTCCGAGTGCGTGACCTAACTCGCTCGCTTTTCCTTCCGCGCTCGCCAGTGTTGCGGCGGTCAAAACTTTTGCGGCCCGGGTGTCAACAGTGCTCCGGTATACGCTAATATGCGCCGACTGTCGGCCACTGCTCCCGCTCCTGTCGCTAGTGTCAAAGCCATATGGCTGTCGTACTGCTTTGATTCTATCCAACTTTACTTCTCCGGTAGTTACAGATAAAAATCCCTCCACTTCAATTTTTATAACCTCATTCTCCCGTAATTTAGCCTTCTCCTTCGCAAGGGTATCACAAAAAATTCCATCTGCTACCTCAAAAATTTTCTCTTGTATATTTTTCTCCACAAACTCCTCTTGACACTCTTGAAACGTCTGTTTCCGCAGCCATAATACTTTTACAATTTACTTCATCTTCATCCTTTAAGACATTCCCTAGTACAGTATCAAACAAAAAATCATCTTCCTGAATTTTCTTCTTCCTTAATCCTCCGCTTCCGTTCTGTGAAATTACGTCTGCATTTGGCCTCTTAACCGGTTCTGCCCCTGATGAGGCCGCGACAGTGGCAGAAATTAGTTTAAAACAATTTTCACCACTCGCAGCTACTGTGGCTACCCTCTGTTCTCTGTTATGAGGTTGGTTGTCATGGTACCGTTGGTGTTGATTATTAGTTTCTGGCTCTCCCGCTTGGTTATTCGGCACAAAATTGTTTCTCTGCCTGGCCCCGTGTTGGTATGTGTTTACCGGTCCTTGTCGGTTATTCCTTCCTTCTTCCCTCCAGTAACCTCCTCCTCGTGTACCCCTATCCTGAAAGTGTCTATACCCATTCTGGAACTTCGATCTCTCTCTCCTCATCCTCTCCTCCTGGACATCCAACCTTCCAAACATGTCTATGGCATCCTTAATCGAA
Organism: Vandiemenella viatica; assembly: GCA_031002005.1. Classification (NCBI taxonomy): domain Eukaryota; kingdom Metazoa; phylum Arthropoda; class Insecta; order Orthoptera; family Morabidae; genus Vandiemenella; species Vandiemenella viatica. Next base: position 141,253,532 of record JARYHS010008075.1, read on the forward strand.
CATATTTTATGGCTGGTAAGAATAAATTGCGTTTGTTTGGGTAAGCGAGCCGCAATAATTTTAACATATTCTTCCTCACTGTGAGGTTGATCTAGGTACCTACAAGATGAGTAACACCTCATAAAAAAATTAGTTTGTGTCTCTTTATTCGGATCGTAATGCTCGCCCAACATTAATTCGGATTTCACGGCAATCTGTCTTTCTGCTGACCAGTATAGGTTTAAAAAATCTGTTTTAAAACTGAGCAAACGTCTCAAATCGGTCTTCGAATTGATCTGCCCAAAGACGAGGTTCTCCTCTCAAATGTTTAATTACCATTCTAATTTTATTTCCTTCACTAGCTATTAGGAAAGGTGCGAAATTTTCAAAATTTCTAATGAACTTTACAGGATGTATACAATTCTTTCCCGAAAATTCCTCCCAATCTATTTTCTCATCTTTGACTTTAACAGCAAAAGCTGAGGTCTTTACAATTTCTTGGTACTTGACAAGCTCTTCCCTCACTACATTGGGGACTTGTTTTACTAGTTCTTGTTTCACCACTAGAGGGGTATGTAGTTTCACCTTCTCAACATCTTCATAAACCTTTTCCACGTCAGCTGCCAGCCCTTTGACATCACACTTCAGTTCCGCATAGCTCTGTTGGACACTACCCTGAAATGTTTGCATCTGATCTTCAAGGCACCCTACGCGGTGGCTCTGACTGTCGCTTTTTTTCTATTAACTGTAAATATTGCGCCTGTAAGGCACCGGTATCCTGGCGAAACCACTCGTTTCCTGCTCAACCTGTTGTTCTAACTTGGAAACTTGAGAGGACAACTCCTCCGTCCGCCCAACACACCTAACACTATACTCTACAAGTTTTCTTTCTAACTCTGCTATGTGCAATTTCTGCTCCCTCCCAATCACTTCGAGTTTACCATTAAGGGTTTCAAATTTGGAATCAAGTTTATCATTAGAGTCCCGAAGGGTTTTCAAATTTGGAATCAAATTTAAAATCCAAACTATCATTTAGGGTTTGAAATTTGGAATCAAACTTAGAATCAAAATTATTATTTAGGGTTTCAAATTTGGAATCAAATTTATTCCATAAGGGATTCAAAAACCCTAGTAAGCATTTCAGCCAGCTTTTGACTCCTGTCCTCTTCCCCCATTTCGGTAAGTTTATGTTCTAAATACACCGGGAAAACTCCAATAAAATCAGTTACTTAGTCGCTTTCAACACACCGCCGCTCTTCACAAACGCGTTCACTAGATCAGAACTAAGCGCATGCAAACTGGAATCAAACTACTTCTGCAGCCGTCAACATGCAGTAAGTGTCACCAGAATGACAAAGGAATGGGCAAAAAGGAGAGAAAAACTCAACTCAGTTTTCCTTCCTATGCGTGACTTGAAATAGCAAGAAAAAAATTAAAAGGACGGGACGGACAGGAAAAGACGCTTGGCGGCAAATTGCAAGCAGCAGCCCACACTTAGCTTCCGGTGTCTCCCTTCAGGTCTGCTCGGCTCCCCTCGGATGGCCCCGGGTTGTCTCGGATCAGCTGTTCCTGCTCGGCTTCCTTCGGCTGGTCCCGGACACCCTCGTGAAAGTCCGCTCCACGTAGACGTCGGCCGCCCTGGTCGGCTGCTGTCGGCTCCGCTCGGAAGTTCTCGTCGAGTTACTCCGTTCCCCACTGGGCAGCGCCACCTCCAACTGAGTCTCTAAGTAGATTATCTTCACTCGTCCGTCTTTGACTCACTGGCTCGTGTCGTCGTAGTGGTATATCTTCCACTCTGACTATTGTCGTCTTCGCGCCTAATTGTCGCCTTATTCACACTTCGCCGTAATTTATCTTTTGTCCTCTTTATCCCCGTGTGTATGCTCGGGAATTGAAAGTTAATTTCTCCTCCAGATGCCTATTTAACCACACGTCCTGTCACTGAGTCGCCATGCAAGGGTACAAAGGCTTTATGTTGGGCTAAATTTTGAATACTGATTTGGAGCACACAGTCACTTACTTAGAAACACAAATAAGTTCATTAAACAGAAAAAAAGGTTCTTATGCCGCGGTCGCCAGGTTTAGGTAAATTTCGAGCGTTGGGTTCACTAAATAAAAAGAACAGTTCAACAGTTTATATGCAACTTCACACAAAGTGACTTTATTGTAATAGTTAAGATGCAGCTATCTCACCCAACGGAAAAATACCACCACCAAATATGAGATTTTAGATAAGTAATCGAACTTCGCCGAAAATTACAAGTTCGTAGGATAAAGAGTTTCTACAACAAAATGATCTACCACATTGATTAAAGTTCCTCTCAACACATGTAGCCACTTTAAGAAAATGTTCTCTTCCGAATCACAAATTCTAGTCATCACACGCTTATATAAATCACTTGAATACCTTTACTTGAGTCTGTCAACAATTTCCAAACTGTTAGACCGAAATGTGCCTCCGCGCTAACAATCTCGTCCGGCGGTCAGAGACAGACTGACTTACTATTACTCAAAGATAATACATCGTTAACAAGCGTCGTCTGCTGCAGACACCTGGCGCAGACGCTTGTTATGTTACTCTCCCTCCCTAACAGCTTGTGATAATTGATCATGTCTGGCCATATCAATTATCAGCACAAAAAAATCAATTTAAATTCTACTCTGGTGGTTTACCGTTTTTCACAGACAACATTTTACACATTAAATTCAAGAGACATAAAAGAAAACTGTTATGTACATGAGAAATAAGAAACAACAAGCACAAGAAAAAAAACACAAAATGGTAGAACCAAAAAAAACACAGCACACAAAATAATACGACAACCTAAATTAGTATCCAAGCGCAAGTCGAACCACTTGCTGTCAGAAGCATTGCTCCTGATGTAAACACCAGCTTCACACAGGTCAATGACCTGTACACCTTTCTGCTCTAAGTCACCACATCACTCACATCACTTTATTCACGTTACCACACTTCTTCGGGCTGCTATACCGCTGTTAGCGCCTTCGAAGGTAAGGAAAAACTAGGATTTATAGTAGTACAGAAATTTTCTCTCAGAAAAGGATTGATGATTGAAAAAAAAGAAGAAAAATATGAAAATAACAGGACAGGATTACTTTTTTTCGTCTGGTCACAATCGGGTAATTTAACACTTGTTTGCCCGAGCTCATTAGTTTTCCACCGTATAGATTTTCTGTCGACTTCATTCTCCTCATTAATTTTCCACCGTATGAATTTCCTGTCAATTTTATTCTCTTCATTTACGAATTGGAAAGGTTTTGGTATACCAGTTACTTCTTCACATCTCCCGCCATCGAAAGTGACTGATTCTGCTAAATTATTGCTTCCGAGTGCGTGACCTAACTCGCTCGCTTTTCCTTCCGCGCTCGCCAGTGTTGCGGCGGTCAAAACTTTTGCGGCCCGGGTGTCAACAGTGCTCCGGTATACGCTAATATGCGCCGACTGTCGGCCACTGCTCCCGCTCCTGTCACTAGTGTCAAAGCCATATGGCTGTCGTACTGCTTTGATTCTATCCAACTTTACTTCTCCGGTAGTTACAGATAAAAATCCCTCCACTTCAATTTTTATAACCTCATTCTCCCGTAATTTAGCCTTCTCCTTCGCAAGGGTATCACAAAAAATTCCATCTGCTACCTCAAAAATTTTCTCTTGTATATTTTTCTCCACAAACTCCTCTTGACACTCTTGAACGTCTGTTTCCGCAGCCATAATACTTTTACAATTTACTTCATCTTCATCCTTTAAGACATTACCTAGCATAGTGTCAAACATAACGACTTCTTCCTGAATTTTCTTCTTCCTTAATCCTCCGCTTCCGTTCTGTGAAATTACGTCTGCATTTGGCCTCCTTAACCGGTTCTGCCCCTGATGAGGCCGCGACAGTGGCAGAAATTAGTTTAAACAATTTTCGCCACTCGCAGCTACTGTGGCTACCCTCTGTTATGAGGTTGGTTGTCATGGTACCGTTGGTGTTGATTATTAGTTTCTGGCTCTCCCGCTTGGTTATTCGGCCCAAAATTGTTTCTCTGCCTGGTATGGTTTACCGGTCCTTGTCGGTTATTCCTTCCTTCTCCCTCCAGTAACCTCCTCCTCGTGTACCCCTATCCTGAAAGTGTCTATACCCATTCTGGAACTTCGATCTCTCTCTCCTCATCCTCTCCTCCTGGACATCCAACCTTCCCAACATGTCTATGGCATCCTTAATCGAACATATTTTATGACTGGTAAGAATAAATTGCGTTTGTTCGGGTAAGCGAGCCGCAATAATTTTAACATATTCTTCCTCACTGTGAGGCTGATCTAGGTACCTACAAGATGAGTAGCACCTCATAAAAAAATTAGTTTGTGTCTCTTTATTCGGATCGTAATGCTCGCCCAAAATTCGGATTTCACGGCAATCTGTCTTTCTGCTGACCAGTATAGGTTTAAAAAATCTGTCTTAAACTGAGCAAACGTCTCAAATCGGTCTTCGAATTGATCTGCCCAAAGACGAGGTTCTCCTCTCAAATGTTTAATTACCATTCTAATTTTATTTTCTTCACTAGCCATTAGGAAAGGTGCGAAATTTTCAAAATTTCTAATGAACTTTACAGGATGTATACAATTCTTTCCCGAAAATTCCTCCCAATCTATCTTCTCATCATTGACTTTAACCGGAAAAGCTGAGGTCTTTACAATTTCTTGGTACTTGACAAGCTCTTCCCTCACTACATTGGGGACTTGTTTTACTAGTTCTTGTTTCACCACTAGAGGGGTATGTAGTTTCACCTTCTCAACATCTTCATAAACCTTTTCCACGTCAGCTGCCAGCCCTTTGACATCACACTTCAGTTCCGCATAGCTCCGTTGGACACTACCCTGAAATGTTTGCATCTGATCTTCAAGGCACCCTACGCGGTGGCTCTGACTGTCGCTTTTTTCTATTAACTGTAAATATTGCGCCTGTAAGGCACCGGTATCCTGGCGCAAACCACTCGTCTCATGCTCAACCTGTTGTTCTAACTTGGAAACTTGAGAGGACAACTCCTCCGTCCGCCCAACACACCTAACACTATACTCTTCAAGTTTTCTTTCTAACTCTGCTATGTGCAATTTCTGCTCCCTCCCAATCACTTCGAGTTTACCATTAAGGGTTTCAAATTTGGAATCAAGTTTATCATTAGAGTCCCGAAGGGTTTCAAATTTGGAATCAAATTTAAAATCCAAACTATCATTTAGGGTTTGAAATTTGGAATCAAACTTAGAATCAAAATTATTATTTAGGGTTTCAAATTTGGAATCAAATTTATTCATAAGGGATTCAAAAACCCTAGTAAGCATTTCAGCCAGCTTTGACTCCGCCTCTTCCCCCATTTCGGTAAGTTTATGTTCTAAATACACCGGGAAAACTCCAATAAAATCAGTTACTTAGTCGCTTTCAACACAACGCCGCTCTTCACAAACGCGTTCACTAGATCAGAACTAAGCGCATGCAAACTGGAATCAAACTACTTCTGCACCGTCAACATGCAGTAAGTGTCACCAGAATGACAAAGGAATGGGCAAAAAGGAGAGAAAAACTCAACTCAGTTTTCCTTCCTATGCGTGACTTGACATAGCAAGAAAAAAATTAAAAGGACGGGACGGACAGGAAAAGACGCTTGGCGGCAAATTGCAAGCAGCAGCCCACACTTAGCTTCCGGTGTCTCCCTTCAGGTCTGCTCGGCTCCCCTCGGATGGCCCCGGGTTGTCTCGGATCAGCTGTTCCTGCTCGGCTTCCTTCGGCTGGTCCCGGACACCCTCGTGAAAGTCCGCTCCACGTAGACGTGGGCCGCCTGGTCGGCTGCTGTCGGCTCCGCTCGGAAGTTCTCGTCGAGTTACTCCGTTCCCCACTGGGCAGCGCCACCTCCAACTGATCTCTAAGTAGATTATCTTCACTCGTCGTCTTTGACTCACTGCCTCGTGTCGTCGTAGTGGTATATCTTCCACTCTGACTATTGTCGTCTTCGCGCCTAATTGTCGCCTTATTCACACTTCGCCGTAATTTATCTTTTGTCCTCTTTATCCCCGTGTGTATGCTCGGGAATTGAAAGTTAATTTCTCCTCCAGATGCCTATTTAACCACACGTCCTGTCACTGAGTCGCCATGCAAGGGTACAAAGGCTTTATGTTGGGCTAAATTTTGAATACTGATTTGAGCACACAGTCACTTACTTAGAAACACAAATAAGTTCATTAAACAGAAAAAAGGTTCTTATGCCGCGGTCGCCAGGTTTAGGTAAATTTCGGGCGTTGGGTTCACTAAATAAAAAGAACAGTTCAACAGTTTATATGCAACTTCACACAAAGTGACTTTATTGTAATAGTTAAGATGCAGCTATCTCACCCAACGGAAAAATACCACCACCAAATATGAGATCTTAGATAAGTAATCGAACTTCGCCGAAAATTACAAGTTCGTAGGATAAAGAGTTTCTACAACAAAATGATCTACCACATTGATTAAAGTTCCTCTCAAAACATGTAGCCACTTTAAGAAAAATGTTCTCTTCCGAATCACAAATTCTATTCATCACACGCTTATAAAAATCACTTGAATACCTTAGTTGAGTCTGTAACAATTTCCAAACTGTTAGACCGAAATGTGCCTCCGCGCGAACAATCTCGTCCGGCGGTCAGAGACAGACTGACTTACTATTACTCAAAGATAATACATCGTTAACAAGCGCCGTCTGCTGCAGACACCTGGCGCAGACGCTTGTTATGTTACTCTCCCTCCCTAACAGCTTGTGATAATTGATCATGTCTGGCCATATCAATTATCAGCACAAAAAAATCAATTTAAATTCTACTCTGGTGGTTTACCGTTTTTCACAGACAACATTTTACACATTAAATTCAAGAGACATAAAAGAAAACTGTTATGTACATGAGAAATAAGAAACAACAAGCACAAGAAAAAAAACACAAAATGGTAGAACCAAAAAAACACAGCACACAAAATAATACGACAACCTAAATTAGTATCCAAGCGCAAGTCGAACCACTTGCTGTCAGAAGCATTGCTCCTGATGTAAACACCAGCTTCACACAGGTCAATGACCTGTACACCTTTCTGCTCTAAGTCACCACATCACTCACATCACTTTATTCACGTTACCACACTTCTTCGGGCTGCTATACCGCTGTTAGCGCCTTCGAAGGTAAGGAAAAACTAGGATTTATAGTAGTACAGAAATTTTCTCTCAGAAAAGGATTGATGATTGAAAAAAAAGAAGAAAAATATGAAAATAACAGGACAGGATTACTTTTTTTCGTCTGGTCACAATCGGGTAATTTAACACTTGTTTGCCCGAGCTCATTAGTTTTCCACCGTATAGATTTTCTGTCGACTTCATTCTCCTCATTAATTTTCCACCGTATGAATTTCCTGTCAATTTTATTCTCTTCATTTACGAATTGGAAAGGTTTTGGTATACCAGTTACTTCTTCACATCTCCCGCCATCGAAAGTGACTGATTCTGCTAAATTATTGCTTCCGAGTGCGTGACCTAACTCGCTCGCTTTTCCTTCCGCGCTCGCCAGTGTTGCGGCGGTCAAAACTTTTGCGGCCCGGGTGTCAACAGTGCTCCGGTATACGCTAATATGCGCCGACTGTCGGCCACTGCTCCCGCTCCTGTCGCTAGTGTCAAAGCCATATGGCTGTCGTACTGCTTTGATTCTATCCAACTTTACTTCTCCGGTAGTTACAGATAAAAATCCCTCCACTTCAATTTTTATAACCTCATTCTCCCGTAATTTAGCCTTCTCCTTCGCAAGGGTATCACAAAAAATTCCATCTGCTACCTCAAAAATTTTCTCTTGTATATTTTTCTCCACAAACTCCTCTTGACACTCTTGAACGTCTGTTTCCGCAGCCATAATACTTTTACAATTTACTTCATCTTCATCCTTTAAGACATTCCCTAGTACAGTATCAAACAAAAAAACATCTTCCTGAATTTTCTTCTTCCTTAATCCTCCGCTTCCGTTCTGTGAAATTACGTCTGCATTTGGCCTCTTAACCGGTTCTGCCCCTGATGAGGCCGCGACAGTGGCAGAAATTAGTTTAAACAATTTTCACCACTCGCAGCTACTGTGGCTACCCTCTGTTCTCTGTTATGAGGTTGGTTGTCATGGTACCGTTGGTGTTGATTATTAGTTTCTGGCTCTCCCGCTTGGTTATTCAAATTGTTTCTCTGCCTGGCCCCGTGTTGGTATGTGTTTACCGGTCCTTGTCGGTTATTCCTTCCTTCTTCCCTCCAGTAACCTCCTCCTCGTGTACCCCTATCCTGAAAGTGTCTATACCCATTCTGGAACTTCGATCTCTCTCTCCTCATCCTCTCCTCCTGGACATCCAACCTTCCAAACATGTCTATGGCATCCTTAATCGAACATATTTTATGGCTGGTAAGAATAAATTGCGTTTGTTTGGGTAAGCGAGCCGCAATAATTTTAACATATTCTTCCTCACTGTGAGGTTGATCTAGGTACCTACAAGATGAGTAACACCTCATAAAAAAATTAGTTTGTGTCTCTTATTCGGATCGTAATGCTCGCCCAACATTAATTCGGATTTCACGGCAATCTGTCTTTCTGCTGACCAGTATAGGTTTAAAAAATCTGTTTTAAACTGAGCAAACGTCTCAAATCGGTCTTCGAATTGATCTGCCCAAAGACGAGGTTCTCCTCTCAAATGTTTAATTACCATTCTAATTTTATTTCCTTCACTAGCTATTAGGAAAGGTGCGAAATTTTCAAAATTTCTAATGAACTTTACAGGATGTATACAATTCTTTCCCGAAAATTCCTCCCAATCTATTTTCTCATCTTTGACTTTAACAGCAAAAGCTGAGGTCTTTACAATTTCTTGGTACTTGACAAGCTCTTCCCTCACTATATTGGGGACTTGTTTTACTAGTTCTTGTTTCACCACTAGAGGGGTATGTAGTTTCACCTTCTCAACATCTTCATAAACCTTTTCCACGTCAGCTGCCAGCCCTTTGACATCACACTTCAGTTCCGCATAGCTCTGTTGGACACTACCCTGAAATGTTTGCATCTGATCTTCAAGGCACCCTACGCGGTGGCTCTGACTGTCGCTTTTTTCTATTAACTGTAAATATTGCGCCTGTAAGGCACCGGTATCCTGGCGAAACCACTCGTTTCCTGCTCAACCTGTTGTTCTAACTTGGAAACTTGAGAGGACAACTCCTCCGTCCGCCCAACACACCTAACACTATACTCTACAAGTTTTCTTTCTAACTCTGCTATGTGCAATTTCTGCTCCCTCCCAATCACTTCGAGTTTACCATTAAGGGTTTCAAATTTGGAATCAAGTTTATCATTAGAGTCCCGAAGGGTTTCAAATTTGGAATCAAATTTAAAATCCAAACTATCATTTAGGGTTTGAAATTTGGAATCAAACTTAGAATCAAAATTATTATTTAGGGTTTCAAATTTGGAATCAAATTTATTCATAAGGGATTCAAAAACCCTAGTAAGCATTTCAGCCAGCTTTGACTCCGCCTCTTCCCCCATTTCGGTAAGTTTATGTTCTAAATACACCGGGAAAACTCCAATAAAATCAGTTACTTAGTCGCTTTCAACACAACGCCGCTCTTCACAAACGCGTTCACTAGATCAGAACTAAGCGCATGCAAACTGGAATCAAACTACTTCTGCACCGTCAACATGCAGTAAGTGTCACCAGAATGACAAAGGAATGGGCAAAAAGGAGAGAAAAACTCAACTCAGTTTTCCTTCCTATGCGTGACTTGACATAGCAAGAAAAAAATTAAAAGGACGGGACGGACAGGAAAAGACGCTTGGCGGCAAATTGCAAGCAGCAGCCCACACTTAGCTTCCGGTGTCTCCCTTCAGGTCTGCTCGGCTCCCCTCGGATGGCCCCGGGTTGTCTCGGATCAGCTGTTCCTGCTCGGCTTCCTTCGGCTGGTCCCGGACACCCTCGTGAAAGTCCGCTCCACGTAGACGTGGGCCGCCTGGTCGGCTGCTGTCGGCTCCGCTCGGAAGTTCTCGTCGAGTTACTCCGTTCCCCACTGGGCAGCGCCACCTCCAACTGATCTCTAAGTAGATTATCTTCACTCGTCGTCTTTGACTCACTGCCTCGTGTCGTCGTAGTGGTATATCTTCCACTCTGACTATTGTCGTCTTCGCGCCTAATTGTCGCCTTATTCACACTTCGCCGTAATTTATCTTTGTCCTCTTTATCCCGTGTGTATGCTCGGGAATTGAAAGTTAATTTCTCCTCCAGATGCCTATTTAACCACACGTCCTGTCACTGAGTCGCCATGCAAGGGTACAAAGGCTTTATGTTGGGCTAAATTTTGAATACTGATTTGAGCACACAGTCACTTACTTAGAAACACAAATAAGTTCATTAAACAGAAAAAAGGTTCTTATGCCGCGGTCGCCAGGTTTAGGTAAATTTCGGGCGTTGGGTTCACTAAATAAAAAGAACAGTTCAACAGTTTATATGCAACTTCACACAAAGTGACTTTATTGTAATAGTTAAGATGCAGCTATCTCACCCAACGGAAAAATACCACCACCAAATATGAGATCTTAGATAAGTAATCGAACTTCGCCGAAAATTACAAGTTCGTAGGATAAAGAGTTTCTACAACAAAATGATCTACCACATTGATTAAAGTTCCTCTCAAAACATGTAGCCACTTTAAGAAAAATGTTCTCTTCCGAATCACAAATTCTATTCATCACACGCTTATAAAAATCACTTGAATACCTTAGTTGAGTCTGTAACAATTTCCAAACTGTTAGACCGAAATGTGCCTCCGCGCGAACATCTCGTCCGGCGGTCAGAGACAGACTGACTTACTATTACTCAAAGATAATACATCGTTAACAAGCGCCGTCTGCTGCAGACACCTGGCGCAGACGCTTGTTATGTTACTCTCCCTCCCTAACAGCTTGTGATAATTGATCATGTCTGGCCATATCAATTATCAGCACAAAAAAATCAATTTAAATTCTACTCTGGTGGTTTACCGTTTTTCACAGACAACATTTTACACATTAAATTCAGAGACATAAAAGAAACTGTTATGTACATGAGAAATAAGAAACAACAAGCACAAGAAAAAAAACACAAAATGGTAGAACCAAAAAAACACAGCACACAAAATAATACGACAACCTAAATTAGTATCCAAGCGCAAGTCGAACCACTTGCTGTCAGAAGCATTGCTCCTGATGTAAACACCAGCTTCACACAGGTCAATGACCTGTACACCTTTCTGCTCTAAGTCACCACATCACTCACATCACTTTATTCACGTTACCACACTTCTTCGGGCTGCTATACCGCTGTTAGCGCCTTCGAAGGTAAGGAAAAACTAGGATTTATAGTAGTACAGAAATTTTCTCTCAGAAAAGGATTGATGATTGAAAAAAAAGAAGAAAAATATGAAAATAACAGGACAGGATTACTTTTTTTCGTCTGGTCACAATCGGGTAATTTAACACTTGTTTGCCCGAGCTCATTAGTTTTCCACCGTATAGATTTTCTGTCGACTTCATTCTCCTCATTAATTTTCCACCGTATGAATTTCCTGTCAATTTTATTCTCTTCATTTACGAATTGGAAAGGTTTTGGTATAACCAGTTACTTCTTCACATCTCCCGCCATCGAAAGTGACTGATTCTGCTAAATTATTGCTTCCGAGTGCGTGACCTAACTCGCTCGCTTTTCCTTCCGCGCTCGCCAGTGTTGCGGCGGTCAAAACTTTTGCGGCCCGGGTGTCAACAGTGCTCCGGTATACGCTAATATGCGCCGACTGTCGGCCACTGCTCCCGCTCCTGTCGCTAGTGTCAAAGCCATATGGCTGTCGTACTGCTTTGATTCTATCCAACTTTACTTCTCCGGTAGTTACAGATAAAAATCCCTCCACTTCAATTTTTATAACCTCATTCTCCCGTAATTTAGCCTTCTCCTTCGCAAGGGTATCACAAAAAATTCCATCTGCTACCTCAAAAATTTCTCTTGTATATTTTTCTCCACAAACTCCTCTTGACACTCTTGAACGTCTGTTTCCGCAGCCATAATACTTTTACAATTTACTTCATCTTCATCCTTTAAGACATTCCCTAGTACAGTATCAAACAAAAAAACATCTTCCTGAATTTTCTTCTTCCTTAATCCTCCGCTTCCGTTCTGTGAAAATTACGTCTGCATTTGGCCTCTTAACCGGTTCTGCCCCTGATGAGGCCGCGACAGTGGCAGAAATTAGTTTAAACAATTTTCACCACTCGCAGCTACTGTGGCTACCCTCTGTTCTCTGTTATGAGGTTGGTTGTCATGGTACCGTTGGTGTTGATTATTAGTTTCTGGCTCTCCCGCTTGGTTATTCGGCACAAAATTGTTTCTCTGCCTGGCCCCGTGTTGGTATGTGTTTACCGGTCCTTGTCGGTTATTCCTTCCTTCTTCCCTCCAGTAACCTCCTCCTCGTGTACCCCTATCCTGAAAGTGTCTATACCCATTCTGGAACTTCGATCTCTCTCTCCTCATCCTCTCCTCCTGGACATCCAACCTTCCAAACATGTCTATGGCATCCTTAATCGAACATATTTTATGGCTGGTAAGAATAAATTGCGTTTGTTTGGGTAAGCGAGCCGCAATAATTTTAACATATTCTTCCTCACTGTGAGGTTGATCTAGGTACCTACAAGATGAGTAACACCTCATAAAAAAAAATTAGTTTGTGTCTCTTTATTCGGATCGTAATGCTCGCCCAACATTAATTCGGATTTCACGGCAATCTGTCTTTCTGCTGGACCAGTATAGGTTTTAAAAAATCTGTTTTAAACTGAGCAAACGTCTCAAATCGGTCTTCGAATTGATCTGCCCAAAGACGAGGTTCTCCTCTCAAATGTTTAATTACCATTCTAATTTTATTTCCTTCACTAGCTATTAGGAAAGGTGCGAAATTTTCAAAATTTCTAATGAACTTTACAGGATGTATACAATTCTTTCCCGAAAATTCCTCCCAATCTATTTTCTCATCTTTGACTTTAACAGCAAAAGCTGAGGTCTTTACAATTTCTTGGTACTTGACAAGCTCTTCCCTCACTATATTGGGGACTTGTTTACTAGTTCTTGTTTCACCACTAGAGGGGTATGTAGTTTCACCTTCTCAACATCTTCATAAACCTTTTCCACGTCAGCTGCCAGCCCTTTGACATCACACTTCAGTTCCGCATAGCTCTGTTGGACACTACCCTGAAATGTTTGCATCTGATCTTCAAGGCACCCTACGCGGTGGCTCTGACTGTCGCTTTTTTCTATTAACTGTAAATATTGCGCCTGTAAGGCACCGGTATCCTGGCGAAACCACTCGTTTCCTGCTCAACCTGTTGTTCTAAACTTGGAAACTTGAGAGGACAACTCCTCCGTCCGCCCAACACACCTAACACTATACTCTACAAGTTTTCTTTCTAACTCTGCTATGTGCAATTTCTGCTCCCTCCCAATCACTTCGAGTTTACCATTAAGGGTTTCAAATTTGGAATCAAGTTTATCATTAGAGTCCCGAAGGGTTTCAAATTTGGAATCAAATTTAAAATCCAAACTATCATTTAGGGTTTGAAATTTGGAATCAAACTTAGAATCAAAATTATTATTTAGGGTTTCAAATTTGGAATCAAATTTATTCATAAGGGATTCAAAAACCCTAGTAAGCATTTCAGCCAGCTTTGACTCCGCCTCTTCCCCCATTTCGGTAAGTTTATGTTCTAAATACACCGGGAAAACTCCAATAAAATCAGTTACTTAGTCGCTTTCAACACAACGCCGCTCTTCACAAACGCGTTCACTAGATCAGAACTAAGCGCATGCAAACTGGAATCAAACTACTTCTGCACCGTCAACATGCAGTAAGTGTCACCAGAATGACAAAGGAATGGGCAAAAAGGAGAGAAAAACTCAACTCAGTTTTCCTTCCTATGCGTGACTTGACATAGCAAGAAAAAATTAAAAGGACGGGACGGACAGGAAAAGACGCTTGGCGGCAAATTGCAAGCAGCAGCCCACACTTAGCTTCCGGTGTCTCCCTTCAGGTCTGCTCGGCTCCCCTCGGATGGCCCCGGGTTGTCTCGGATCAGCTGTTCCTGCTCGGCTTCCTTCGGCTGGTCCCGGACACCCTCGTGAAAGTCCGCTCCACGTAGACGTGGGCCGCCTGGTCGGCTGCTGTCGGCTCCGCTCGGAAGTTCTCGTCGAGTTACTCCGTTCCCCACTGGGCAGCGCCACCTCCAACTGATCTCTAAGTAGATTATCTTCACTCGTCGTCTTTGACTCACTGCCTCGTGTCGTCGTAGTGGTATATCTTCCACTCTGACTATTGTCGTCTTCGCGCCTAATTGTCGCCTTATTCACACTTCGCCGTAATTTATCTTTTGTCCTCTTTATCCCCGTGTGTATGCTCGGGAATTGAAAGTTAATTTCTCCTCCAGATGCCTATTTAACCACACGTCCTGTCACTGAGTCGCCATGCAAGGGTACAAAGGCTTTATGTTGGGCTAAATTTTGAATACTGATTTGAGCACACAGTCACTTACTTAGAAACACAAATAAGTTCATTAAACAGAAAAAAGGTTCTTATGCCGCGGTCGCCAGGTTTAGGTAAATTTCGGGCGTTGGGTTCACTAAATAAAAAGAACAGTTCAACAGTTTATATGCAACTTCACACAAAGTGACTTTATTGTAATAGTTAAGATGCAGCTATCTCACCCAACGGAAAAATACCACCACCAAATATGAGATCTTAGATAAGTAATCGAACTTCGCCGAAAATTACAAGTTCGTAGGATAAAGAGTTTCTACAACAAAATGATCTACCACATTGATTAAAGTTCCTCTCAAAACATGTAGCCACTTTAAGAAAAATGTTCTCTTCCGAATCACAAATTCTATTCATCACACGCTTATATAAATCACTTGAATACCTTAGTTGAGTCTGTAACAATTTCCAAACTGTTAGACCGAAATGTGCCTCCGCGCGAACAATCTCGTCCGGCGGTCAGAGACAGACTGACTTACTATTACTCAAAGATAATACATCGTTAACAAGCATCGTCTGCTGCAGACACCTGGCGCAGACGCTTGTTATGTTACAAGGTCTTCGTAAGATCTTCGGTTCCGTTACCACATTTTAAGAAAGAAATTTTTAAAAATTCTATCCTTGGAGGGCAATAGTATTAATATTTTTACAACGCATTTTTCTGTCGCCAGCTATTTTTTCCTTGATACCTAACCGAAATCAATAAGTGAGGTATCGATTTAAAAATTAAATTATCCGCTATGGTCACATCATATTTTAAGAAAAATTTTTTCTCCATATTCAATCCTTAAGGGGGAAAAATATTATCATTTCTCATTTTTTTATTTTTCACCTCTCTTGATAACTAACCGAAATCGCTAAATGAGATATCATTTTAAAGACCAAGGTGGCTGCTTTGGTCACACCATATTTGATAAAAGGAATTTTTGCAAATTCTACCCTTAAAGGAGAAAAAGTATCAATATTATTTATACAATGTGTTTTTATTATTATTATTATTATTACAAGCCATTTATCTTCTTCGATACCTAGCCGAAATCGATAAATGACATATTGTTTCAAAAATTAAGGTCTCCAGCTAGTTAAAATCATAAATTAAGAAATAATTTTTTGGAATTTGGTGCTTAAAGTGGTAGCGCGTATGAGACTGTTCAGAGCCAAATCCCTAGATTGCAGCAGCGGAAATCACAGAGATGTCAATAAATTTTTTTTTTAATCAATAAGAAGCATTTCGGGTTTTTTTTCTGTTAGGATTTTATTCTGTTAAGGTCAGTGACAGTTTGTCGTAAATACAGAGTGTTTTAAATTTTCCTAACTGTTTCGTAATATGTTGGGAGTATTTTGATACGTTCCTATCACACTAAAATATATATATATTTGTTATAAAAGTACGGTTTTACTTTTCATTATATTACAAGCATTCAACCTCAATATTCATCGCATTTTATTCGCGAAATTTTTGCACGGGTCGTCTAGTTTAAAGATATAACCAAAGAGAACTTAACTAACATTAGTTGGTTACTGGTACTTTCGCGAATAAAATGCGATGAATAGTGAGGATGAATGCTTGTAATATAAGGAAAAGTAGAACCGTACTTTTGTAGCAAATATTTATTTTTTAGTGTAATAGTTATGCATCAAAATACTTACAACATATTACGAAACATTAAGGAAAATTTAAAACACTCTGTATTTACGACAAACTGTCACTGACCATAATAGAATACAAGAAACCTGAACAAAATACACACAACATATCAACATCTCTGTGATATTTGTGGCTATGCGAATAAAAATGTATACTTTGGAATTGTGTAGCAAAACAAAAGTGTTTCCATAACGGATTTTTTTTTTCCGAAAAGCGACTTATAGAATAAAAAAAGTTTATTGACATCTCTGTGATATCTACTGCTGCAATCTAGGGACTTGGCTCTGAACTTTCTCAATTTATGATTTTACCTAACGGGAGACCTTAATCTTTAAAAACGATATAATATTTATCGATTTCGGCTAGGAATTGAAGAAGATAAATGGCTTGTAATAATAAAAAAAACACGCTGTAGAAAAAATATTGATACCTTCGCCCTCTAAAGGTTGAATTCCAAAATATTTCTTTTATAAAATATGGTGTGACCAAATGAGCCATATTGGTCTTTAAAATGATACCTCATTTATCGATTTCGGTTAGTTATCAAGCGAGGTAAAAACAAAAAAGTTTTTGAAATGATGATATTTTTGCCTCTTAAGGGTTGAATTTGGATAAAGTTTTTTCTTAAAATATGATGTAACCAAAGCGGATAATTTAATATTTAAAACGATACCTCATTTCATAATTTTGGTTAGGAATCAAGGGAAATAAATAGCTCGTGACAGAAAAATGTGTTGTAGAAATATTAATACTTTTGCCCTCTAAGGTTAGAATTTAGAAAAAGTTGTTTCTCAAAATGTTAAGTAATAGAACCTAAAACCTTACGAAGCCCTCAATCTTTAAAATGATACCTCGTTTACCAAATTTGTTGAATTATCAATCCAGATAAATGACTCGAGACACAAAAAACGCATATTAGAAATACTGATATCTATGCCCTTTAAGAGTTTGATTCCGAAAAATTCATTTCTTAAAACGTGATTTTACCACAGCGGAAACCTTAATATTTAGAATGATACCACATTTATCTATTTCGGTTAGATATTAATGGAGATAAATGGCACGTGACAAAAAAACGCATTTTAGAAATACTGAATTTTTGCCCTTTAAGGGTCGAATTACGAAAAATTCCTTTCTTAGAATATAATGTTACCACGACGGAAATCTTAGTCATTAATATTATATTTCATTTATCTATATCGGTTAGATATCAAGGGAGATAGATAGCTCGTGACACAAAAATGCATTGTAGAAACATTTATACATTTTCCCTTTAAGGGTTGAATTCCAAAAAAATTCTTTCTTAAAATACAATGTCACCAAAGCTGAAATATTACTCCTCATAATCCTACTTCATTTATGGATTGTGGTTAGATATCCATGGAGATAAAAGTCTCGAGACACAAAAAACGCATTTTAGAAATACTGCCATTTTTGCCCTTTAAGGGTCGAATTACGAAAACTTCAAGTCTTAAAATATAATGTTACCACGACGGAAACCTTAGTCTTTAAGATGATACCTCATTTATCTATATCTGTTAGATATCAAGGGAGATAAATGGCTCGTTACACAAAAATACGTTGTAGAAAAATTTATACTTTTTCCCTTTAAGGGTTGAATTACAAAAATATTCTTTCTTACAATATTATGTCACAAAGCTGAGACAATACTCCTCGTAAACCTACTCCATTTATCGATTTTGATTAGATATCCATGGAGATAAATGTCTCGAGACACAAAAAACGCATTTTAGAAAAATTGACTTTTTTGTCCTTTAAGGGTCGAATTTCGAAAAATTCCTTTCTTAAAATATAATGTTACCACGACGGAGACCTTAGTCTTTAATATGATATCTCATTTATCTATATCGGTTAGATATCGAGGGAGATAAATAGCTCGTGACACAAAAATGCGTTGTATAACATTTATACTTTTTCCCTTTAAGGGTTAAATTCCACAAAACGTCTTTCTTAAAATATGATGTCACCAAAGCTGAAACATTACTCTTCATAATCTTACTTGATTTATCGATTTTGGTTAGATATCCAGGGAGATAAATTGCTGGAAACACAAAAAATGCATTGTAAAAATACTGACATTTTTGCCCTTTAAGGGTCGATTTACGAAAAATTCTTTTCTTAAAATGTAATGTTACCATGGTGGAGACCTTTGTCTTTAATATGATACCTCATTTATCTATATCGGTTAGATATCAAGAGAGATAAATGGCTCGTGACACAAAATTGCGTTGTAGAAAAATTTATACTTTTTCCCTTTAAGGGCATAATTCCAAAAACGTGCTTTCTTAAAATAATATGTCACGAAGTTGAGACATTACTCCTCATAATCCTACTTCAAATATCGATTTTGTTTAGTTATCCATGGAGATAAATGGCTCGAGATACAAAAAACCCTTTTTAGATAAATTGTCATATTTGCCCTTTAAGAGTAAAATTTCGAAAAATTCTTTCCTTAAAATATAATGATACCACGGCGGAGTCCTTAGTCTTTAATATGATACCTGATTTATCTGTATCGGTTTGATATGAAGCGAGATAAATGGTTCGTGATACAAAAACGCATTGCAAAAATATTGATACTTTTGCCATTTAAGGGTCGAATTCCGAAGAAATTTTGTCTTAGTATATGACGTCACTAAACCGAAGATCTTAATCTTTAAAATGATACTTCATTAAACGATTTCAGATACGTATTCAGGGACATAAATGACTTGTAACACAGAAAACAGCATTTTAGAAATATTGATATTTTTGCCCTTTAAGGGTTGAATTCCGAAAACTTTCTTGCTTAAAATATGATGTGACCAAAGTGGAGACTATAATCTTTAAAATGACACCTCATTCATTGATTTCGGTTAAGTATGAAGGAAGATACGGGCTTGTGACAAAAAAATACTTTATAGAAATAATATATATGATGATGAACAATTTTTCGTGTTTAGTTACCGTGTGGTAATATAATATTGATGAAATAAGTAAATTCTAATATATTTATTAATAAAGATTATTTTATTTGAAGGGTAGTAATAAACATCACATTTATTGTAAAAAATTCGTTATCGTTAAATACTACATTTTACATTAATTGTAAAATATTTAAAAATATAGATATTGGCTTTGTGAGATGTGATTTTTTTCCAACTTCTTTACTTTACAAAGCTTGTTAGTAGTTATAATGAGATCATCGTCTACTTTTTGAAAGTATTTGTCTTAAACGTAAACATAAATATTACTAAATCTACGAACTCGTGATTAAGTATCGTGCAGGTGAACTTACGAAAAACAGATTTTGGTAAATACAATCATGCGCTTTGGATCTTTTTAACTTTGTGCTTTATTGATGGTCACAACGAAAGTTATTTTTAATGAGACACAGTTGAATCAGAAGGTGTGAGGTTATTGCGAGGTATGAGCATAGTCTTATCAGAGTGAACGAATTTAGCACGGATGATGTAAGACAGTTACCACTAATCTTGCACCATTAATTAATCCCTGATTATCATTAAGATTTCTATTTAGAATAATAATAGCATTTATCTTTAACAGCAATTTATGAGACGGCAAACCGAAAGATCTCGGAAACGGCTCTACGGATTTGGATGAAATTTCATATATAGATAATGATTTGCTTTTAAAGTTTGTAACACGATTTTACAAAAAAGAAAATAAAAATGAGGAATTCTTGTATTTGGTATCTTGGAAACGCCATCTCGTGGACTAAATTAGGTTTTTTATAATATATTTATATAATCTATCCAATCTAATACTATTACATTTAGCTAATATTAATTTCTCACAAACATCTCTGAAGATTTTGATGAATTTTCACATACTGAACAGAAATCGAAAGATGCTGAGCGAAGATCGGTCACCCAGGTACTTACAAATAAAACGTGATATTGTGTCCCGAAAATAATAACTTCTTGTTCAACTTCATTTCAAAGAAAACGCGAATATTGTCACGATTGTCAACCACATAACACTCTTACGATAAAAACATACATAGACGATCCAAAACATTATGACCACTGCCCATCGTGAGACTGAATGCTGTCTGGTGACATTGCGGGTACGTCTTGCGGTAAAGAATGTATTTCAGACGAGCAGAGAAGCATAGATGACCATTCTAGCGACTTTCTTGTGGCAAAAGAGAAAATCCACTGACATAAGTAACTTTGCCAAAGAACATATTGTAATGGCCCGGCTCCTGGATACGAGCATCTCGGAAAAGGCGAGGCTGCTCAGCTGTTCACGTGCAGTAGAGAGCATCTATGAAATCCGGTTGTACGACGGTGAAACCACCAATAGGCGAAATTGCGGTCGCCTCATCACAGAACTTGGGGATCGGAGGATTGCCTGTTGTGTTAAGGATGTGTGACAGATCCAACGGTGGAGTAAAATGATTATGCATTTTACTCTGCCGTCAAATGTAGGCTAAAGTGTTTTGGATTACTACGTTCAGCGAACATTGTCGATACGAGTAATAGATACTGCGATTTCCTCGACGTTTTCTGTTGTGAAAGCCTTCTGTCAATAGTTATGTCCTCAGCTTCTTCATTGTGTCCTGTTTTATCGTAAGTACACAATGCCTGTCTCGTTTTTTACGATATAGTGACTCTGGTGCTCGAGCACGGAACCCGATGGAACGTTGAGAGAGAGGTCATCCATCAATAGCCTCTCACCGCCTCTACATGAGTGCGACGCGTGCCACCTTTCCAGGTGGCAGCAAGAGGGAGGACTGTGCGTCCCACGACTTGCGTGGTCGGTACTTGCCGCACCACGGTGGAGGGGAGGGGGGGAGGTCGTATGATTGCTGCACTTCTCCTATGGCTGGCTGAGAACCGGTGTCTTTCCCCTGCCATAACCGATCCATGTGGGATCGGTAATGCTGGGGTTTTACATTAGCGATGACGCAGGTTAATATCATTGTAAGACTGTCTAGATTTTAGTAAATTTATCGTTCGTTAGACTACGCACCTGCTCAGTCAAAAACAGTGATGGATGGTCTCGCTTGTTTTTGACATCCAACTGTAATTCCTCAAGAGCTCGTGTAGATTTTCTCCTCGTGCGTCTGTAAGGTCACTGTTTCAGAATACAGGTTATACTTTGCATGAGCAACTATAACTATTGGGCTGTCTCAAATGGCTACAGGTATTTCTTTAATGTTACGGGGATACGATTCAATATAATCGCTATATTAAAAGTACATGTTTATGAGAATTTCACGCCCCCATAGCGTACCCAAATACCATACTTTCATTGCAGAACTGTGTTATTTTTGTGCCAGTGATTTGATTTCTCAGGACTATGATAGCACTCATGGGGTTTGTACTACCATGCTCATATATATCCGAACGACCTGAATCGCTCTCCTCTGTAATTACTACTGTAGCTTATTCAACCCATTATACACAACTACGAAGACAGTACTAAATGCTGTAGGTGGTATAGTCAGGCGACTATCCCGAATTGACACTGAACCAACTCCAAGATTACTTACTATTTTCATGTGAATCATTTTTCAAACTTAAACGATTGTTACATTATGGTATTAAAAATGTTTCCCTAACATCGAAAGCACGTCTATTTACGTTTCTAAAACACGCGACAGTCTCCATACACGGCAAAAAAGATAACATAGTTACACAAAATATTAATTTTGAACAGGTGCTACGACAGAAAACATTTCAACTGTTATTTAGAAATTCAACACCATACAGTAACAAAAAATAAATGAAAAAATATTAATATATTTTTCTCGGGCTTCCAGCCGTGTTAATATATCATATTTGCGGGACGTTTCGAAGGCGTCCAACTCTGCCTCCATTCTCAACCAAATGTCAGTGTATAACTGTTTGTTTATTCAGCCGCTGCTACGGAAACGGTGAAAAACAAAAACCAACACAACGCGATTACGTCATCCGCTCTTCTGCTCGTTACCGGCGCGAATCTGTTTGAGAATGGAGGCAGAGATGGACGCCTTCGAAACGTCCCGCAAATATGATATATTGACACGGCTGGAAGCCCGAGAAAAATATATTAATATTCAACGCCGAGAAAAAGTATTGTTTTCAGTGTATTACGGACTATTACAGTCTGAGAAAGTGATACGCAGTTACCTGAATTAATTGATATAAGATTGCTGGCAAGACATTCATAACGCCGGAGCCTTTTCACCCTGTTTGTTCTAACGCTCACTTCTTTTTGTTTCTCAATTAAAATCTATTTTGTGTGAACTCATAGCATGAAAAAAATTTTTTTTTAAACACCTGCTGCCGGTAGCTTATGGCATCAACGCAGTCAGCGACGTTCAAAAATATAGAATTGATAACTGAATTAAGTTCAGCATCACCAAACTTATTTTCACTCACCACCAAAAAGATCAACTGCTTGAAGCATGCGGAACATACTTTATCCTTTCTTTTTTTTTTGCACAAAAAAAGATACATAACAACATTGTTGATTAGCTCAAAATCTCTCTATAGTGATGAAACGTTTCTAATTATGTGTTCCGTAGTTACGGCAGTTCATGATTTTAATTAACAAGTAACAAAACAAATCAAGGTGTTTAATGAACGAAAACGATGTTGTTGGTGCATTTCGTGAAGTGTGCATTATTCATTTGAGGACCAAGATCTTATCCTTTTCTTTACGATGAGCTCTGTCATCAGAAGTTCACAAAGGAATGCTAAGTAGTAAGCGACAAAAAAATTTTGCAGTGACTTTGCAACTGGTACATAAAGAACTATACATAAATACCGGAATACGGATACCAAGCAAACTTTTTCTAACGCAAACTATTATTTATGCCTATTTTTTCCATTACTGGGTACTGCAGTCTGAAAATCTTAAAATTCCAAACAATAAACAGGAAATTTATGAATGGGGAAACCTAATGCTGTGCAGCCAAATGTGTGGCTGTTAGCTGACATTTTTGGCAGTTCTCACGTCCTGGCCCTATCAGAGGTCACAGAGGCGCATCTGGAAGTAAAGTAGTTAGCGCATTGCTCTTGCGCTCC
This sequence comes from Vandiemenella viatica, assembly GCA_031002005.1. Lineage (NCBI taxonomy): Eukaryota > Metazoa > Arthropoda > Insecta > Orthoptera > Morabidae > Vandiemenella > Vandiemenella viatica. The sequence goes on from JARYHS010008075.1 coordinate 141,276,833, forward strand.
GCGGGTACATGGTTCGAGTCCTGCATCGGACATGAGTGATTTTGAAGTAGTGTTATTTTCTGCTAGTGGGGACTAAGATGCTTAAGCAACGGAGTGACTGGTTTATCGATTAAATGAGCAATTTGAGTTTTTCGGTTGAATTATTGTTATATGCGGTATATTTTAAAAAGACAAGCATAACATTAGTTGACTAAGAAAGAAAAGTAATTCGGCCAGAGCATTTTGGAAGCAATCATTTCTCTACTGATTTTTTCCCTACTTTATCTTTAGAAATATACATATATATATATATCGATTGCCGAATCACGAAATTAAGCTGGGTACCCTACCTAATGAAATTTCCCCACGTTACCAGTCGCTCGTTGAATCCAGTTTTCGTATTTGTTCTATAATGGCGTATATAAAATTTATGAAAATGTACTTAAAAGTAATTTCGAAATCGTTATTGAAAACATAACTGTAGAAACGTAATTCCCGTGTAACCGCGGAGTGCAAGAGCTAGGCACTAACTATTTTACTTCCAGGTGCGCCTCTGCCACCTCTGATAGGGCCAGAACGTGAGAACCTCCAAAGATGTCAGCTAACAGCAACACATTTGGCTGCACACCATTAGATTTTCTCATTCATAAAGTAGGTTTCCAGTATATTTTTTCATTCTGAAACGTTGTTTGATCACTATTTTTATTTTATTTTAGCAGCTTATTACGTTCTTCGGTGGTTTAATTTATATATACTGATTAATTAAAAAGTCCACCAGAAGGTAATGTTGAAGATTTGTTTATTGTTTTAAAAACGAAGTCAGCGATATTCACAAGCATTGATACAATACAGAGATGCACTTCTGAGCCGTTGCAAATAAAATCTCTGGATTAATCTCTCTGTAAAACTGAATACTGAATGAAGTCAACTAACTCCTTTGACCAGCCGATCTGTTTATATAGTCTCTATCGAAATTACGAGAATTCTTCAAAGGCATCCGCCCGATATTTCTCGAACATTAACAATCACTCAAACAATCAAACATATTAAAAACAATCGGAATTAATACAAAATTAATTAACAACATTACAAAATGATCAGAAATGGTAATTATAGAGACTTAAATACAAAATTATTTGCAGAAACCATCTCAAAACTGTAGACATCATAACTAGCATTAATACATGGAATTACAAACATTTAAGAAATTCTCTTGCACCATTCGGTTCATAAACATATTAAATGGACTTTAAATAATTTTCTTTCATAAAACAAAGTCTATATACACTGATTTACAAGAAATTACAAAACAAACATACCAGATCATATTCAAGCAAACTTTAGCTCACTGCAAATACTTCATACTGTATAATACTATTCAAAATTCAGGTATGAGGGCTGTTACAACCCCTCCCCAGGATTCACTTAATTTTACACAGTTAAAATTCATTGAATCCATCACGAATCTAAGCAGGTTGAATGTAAACATAATGCCAACACAAACAGATTACAATCAATCAACGATAATGACTTTTACAATGAACAAATACAATTCTTCATTACATACAACATCTGCACATAGTCCATGACACTGACTTTGGTTACAATAATTGTCTTTTTTCAGATCCAATCATTTTTTCAGTTACTGTTTTACCCAACAAACATTCAATCCTATTACCTTAAGTTACAATTAATTTTTCACTTAGACTTACACACTTGATGTCTGCTTGTTAATGACAACAGTCTGTTTACATTTTACAGCTGATAATTTGTCACCACAATATAGAAAGTATCAACATCACGAAAACACCAAAAGTTTCTACACAAATCTGTCACAAATTGCTTTATACAGTGAAATGCTTACATCTTAAACATTCAGTATTATTACATCTGCATCTGAACTTAAGTTCTCACACAAACTATTTACATGCATCAATTGACAAACTTATTTACAAAATTAGACATTTACACATATAGTGGCACATTTCATAAGTGACCACTTATTCATAAAAGGGTTTTAGGGCTTCAACATTATACACACCCTTACATTTACCACTCTCAGGGTCTATTAGCTCATAAGAGTTTTTCCTTGGTATAGACTCTATCCTGAAAGGGTCTTCAAACAAACGGTTAAACTTACGACTCTCTTGACGCAAAGCTGACGACTTACTATGAACTTCAACTAACACCAAATCACCCACTTTATATTCTATACACTTCTGACCTTCATCAAGCTTTTTTTTTCTCCTCGTTGCCTTCTCCTTTAAATTTTTAAGAGCTAAAGCTACCTTTTCCTCATAATTGAAACTATTTCTGTTTGGAAAACTCACACATTCTCGAATTAATCTGTTAGCCGGTTTTTTAAACATCAGCTCAATGGGTGGTATTTCAGTTGTATCACTAGGTATAGAATTAATTACATTTTCAAAATTTTCTACTTCATATGCCCACTTACTGTGTTGGTCTGTACAATATGTCCTAAACCAACGTCCTATTTTCCTCATTAGGCGTTCTACGGGATTTCCTGCTGGATGATAAGCAGAAGTATGTACAACCTCTATCCCTTCTTGTTCAAGTTTTTCTGTCCACACTTTACTAGTGAATTGCGGGACATTGTCCGAAAGCACCCTCTTAGGTTTACCTACGTTCTGACAATATTCATCAATCATTTTTCTAACCAAAATTTTAGCCGTAGACTTCTTTATAGGGTAAAGTTTAACGAACTTGGAAAAAACATCAATAAAACTAAAACCTGGGTCACCCCTCCCGAGACATGGTAGGGGGCAAGAACATCAGCAGAAACTAATTCCAACACACTACTTGGGATGATATTTTGCATTTTCCCCACTCGTTTAACACTATCTATTTTAGATCTTTGACACACTTGACAAGATTTTAATAGCTTGGAAATCTTCTTTCTCATATTACAGAAATATGTATCTTCCCTTAACACTCGGTAACACTTGGATGGCCCATAACTATAGTGGTGATGCCAAACAATTTTTCAACCAAACTCTTCTGGAAGCCATAACTTCCAACCATCATCTTCTTCATTGGTCCTTCTAAATAATACTCCTCCGTGCAAAGTATAATATTTCCGAAGATTATCTTTGTATTCTGGGTTATCAAGATTAGTTTTTACTTCTGCTATAGCTACATCTTTGTCCTGTTCCTCGTTGATTTGTCTCAAGGAATACTTAACCTCAGTCTCAAACGGTACTCCTTTTAGATAAGCAATTCTAACCTCAGTCTGTGGTCCTAGACATCTCTTTTCGGAATCTAGACCTAACGGTAGGACGTGACAAAGCTATCTGAAACTTGATTTTTATTAGCAGGTCTATACCGAATCTCTAAGTTATATTCCTGCAGAACCAATGCCCGACGGGTGAACCGACTGTGGACTAACTTACACTCTAATAAAAATGAAAGAGCGTTATGGTCCGTATATACAATAATTTTTTCTACCTAACAGTAGGTACCTAAACTTAGTCAAACCCCACACAATAGATTAAGGCCTCCCTTTCAGTAATTGTGTATCTATTTCATCTGGTTGTAGTTTTCTACTGGCAAGGCAGTAGTCCTACAATCCGGTTCTCCATTGATTTCTACTCCTGGAAGACATGTACTCCTAAACCATAGTCAGAACTATCGGCGGCAAGGCAAAAATTTAGATCCCAGTCTAGATAATAGAGGATATTGGCATTACACAATTCATCTTTGATTTTTTTGAAAATCTCTTCACATTCTGAGGACCACACCCACTTGACACTTGTTTTAACCAAACCTCTTAAGGCTGGACTATTTAGAGCTTGTCCATGAAGAAATCTCCTATACTATTCACGCAATCCAAAGAAACTCTTTAGTTGTTTCTTATCTCTAGGTCGGGGAAAATTCTTAATGGCATTTATTTTATCATTACTAGGCAAGATCCCCTGTGGTGTAATACGATGGCCCAAAAATTCAACCTCTTTTTGCAAAAATGTACATTTCTTTAACTTAATAGTCATACCCCCTTTCTCAATGCTTCTAAAACTTTTCCTAAGTTGCACCCAATATTCCTCAAGTATTTCTGACATTATAAGAATATCGTCTACATATATCTCTACTTGTTCAAGCAGTTCCTTTCCTAACACACTATCCAAAGCACGAATAAAGGTAGCCACTGAAATATTTAACCCAAATGGTAAAACTCGAAAATTATAACAACGGCCATCAAATAGAAAGGCAGTGTATTTCCGGGATTCTTCTGAAAAGCGGACTTGCCAATAGGACGTAGTCAGATCGATAGACGAAATATATCTTTTACCTTTAAACCTGATAGGTGGAGGATGATCCCGTTCTGTTACTAAATGCTTGTTTAATGTGCGAGCATCCAGCACTAGTCGCACAGAATTGTCCGGTTTTATTACAACAACCAAGGGATTATTGTAAGGACTCCTTGACCTCTCTTTTACCCCCCCCCCCTCCAACATTCGATTTATCTCCTTATTTACTTCATCTCTTTTGGTCAAAGGGATTGGATATGGCTTAATAAAGAAAGGCTCTTCAGACTTTACAGTAAGCTTGCACTCATAATTTTTGATCAGACCTGGTTTGTCAGAAAATCCATCCCTATATTCTTCAATTAGACATTTCAACGTTTCTTGTTGGTTTGACGGCAATAGTTTCATACTGTTTGGGTAATTAATAACGTTTCGTTCGCTTATCTCCTGACCTTCAATCAGACTATTAATCTCATTACTCTGCCTTAATACATTTACACAAATCTGTGGTAATAGTTCGTCACAAACTCTAGCTACACCAGCATTTTATATTTAACCCTCACATAATCTGCTTCTTGTATGCCTTTCCAAACAGTCTTCTCAAAATCAACCCAGTATGCCCCACTGTCTAATTTAATCCGTAAGTAACCTTCTCCACAGCCTACCAAAGCCTTTACTTTTGTAAGCCAATCCATGCCTAAAATGCAATTAACATTCAACTTAGGGACTACATACATGGGTATTTCTACATTTACAGTCCCCATACAACCTTCCATCAACATTTCCTGCTTAATTCTCTTACTTCGAGAACCAGTAGCAGTAATAACTGTCATACTACTAACGGGTAACACTTCAATTTGATTGGTGCTTTCAATTTCATTAAATAATCCCTCAGCAAGGCAAGAAACCTGTGACCCAGTGTCAATAAGAGCATCTATTTGTGTATTAAAAGCATTAATTTGCACTATGGGAACTTTATCTAACACTTCATCCTTATCCTCCACCTCTCCCAATAAATCTTCTCGGGGATCATTCATAAAAATGGTATTAACTCTAAAGCAGTTGGTACCTGGACCCACATTCTTGTCCACCATTGCGGGGCCAATCACAGGGGTGGTCTTTAGTTTGCCTGTCCCCCATGCTACCTTTCCCTTTCAGATTGATTGTTCTGTTCTCTCACTCCCCCATTATCATTCCTCCTTGTGTAATTATCACGACCCTATCCCTTAGATCTACCATCCCTTGACCCATTACCCCCTCTAGGGGGACTCCTGCTGCCCCTCCTATTGTGTTGATGGTGGTAATGTTGTTCATTGAATGACTCCTGGGCATCCAAGCGTCTCAACAATTCAAAAACCCTATCCACATTTACTACATCCAAAGAGGCGATTAAATTTCTTGTTTGCGGAGGTAGCCTAGCTCCTATCAAATCAATGAATTCCTCCTCTCCATAAGGATGGTCTAAATACTTACAACGGATCCAACATTTATGAATAAAATCATGCTGAGTTTCCCTACCAGGTTTATAGGGCCTACCAGTCATCAACTCCCTCTTTTCCTGAATCTGCCTGCTTGTCGACCAAAAATGTTTCAAAAAGTTTCTTTAATCAGCTTGTAGTCAGTCACTTCCCTAGCTCTTCTCTCACCCCATGTCCTAGCATAAGACTGTAGATGTTTACCCACAAGTGCAATTTTCTTAATGTCGGGTAACAAATTAAAATAGTCTGATCTTTAAAAATTATCTATAAACTCAATAGGGTGAAGTATTCCACTGTCATCATAGAATTCAAATTCTTCCTTAATGTCAGCACTAACAATTGTGTTACCTAGTGTGGGAGCTTGACTTAACTGTATCTGCAACCCAGTAACCATTTTCTCTAACTGATTAACGTTACATTGGGTTGCCTCCAATCCCTGGGTAAGTTGTTCCTGATGATTTACCAATGCATTAACATTTTTCCCTATACCAAACACTTCCTATCTCAACTCATTGACCCTTTGAACAACTTTACTATCACTGGCTTGGAATAAAGTGACATATTCCTCCCTCATCTTATCACAATTTTCACTGACTTCCTTCACCTCTTTATAAATCAAATTTTTACATTCAGCAATATTCTGTTCACAAAATTTTGTAACCTTTTCAAATTTCTCCTTACATTCTGTTACTACCTTCCCCAATTTAGAATCTAAATTGTTAATATCTTCCTTGAATTGAGAGCTAAAACCCTGAAATTGCTCTGCGATTTTAACATCAAAACATTTAGTCAATTCAGAGAATTTGCTCTCAAAATCAAATTCATTTTTAAACTAAAAAAACTTACTGTCAAATTTGCCATCAATTTCGGAAAACTTACTGTCAAACTTACTATCAATTTCGGAAAACTGAGACTTAATTTCAGAAAATTGAGAATTGATCTCAGAAAATTTTCTGTCAAATTTGGCTACAAAAGATTCTAGAAATGCTTGTAGATTCTGACTATCAGCCATTTTCAGTAATTAGCAAAATCAACAAAGTTAAGAAGAATTAAAATTTTTCTAACCTGGCACAAAATAACATGCAAAAGCTAAATTTGAATATTCAGTACTTACATTTGTATCACTTAAATACTTTTCGTCACATTAAATTTCAACTAACAGCTTTTTTTTTTTTTTTTTTTTTTTTTTTTTTTTTTTTTTTTTTTTTAACAGTTTAACGTCCCTTTTTAACAACGTGGTCTTTGCAGACGGAAAAGGATGGGGGCAAGGAATGGGAAGGAATTCGGCCATGGCCTTTTGAAGGAAGCATCCCGGCATTAACCTGGAGTGATTTGGGGAAACCATGGAAAACCCAAATCTGGATGCCCGGACGGGGATTCGAACCGCCGTCCTCCCGAATGCGAGGCCAGAACGCTATCCGTTACACCACCACGCTCGGTAACTAACAGCACTTTTCACCACTGAACACCACTTTTTTCACTGATTAAATACATAATCACACTTTCCACACTCAAAACACTGTACTGCTGGAAGACTTGATCTTGAGGCTGCAGAAAATCCGCTTGCCGTCGGAAAATTATTGCCGATTACAGACGTCGAAGGAAAATCTCCGTTGAGTGCTGTCAACTCGTGTTCAGATTGACGTCGACGCCATCCAACCCGTGTCGCCGTTCTAAATGTAGCGTTGCATTCCACCGATACTTCGTCGCAATTTGCTGCAGATTCTTTTAGAAGATTAACATCTCACAGATGTTAATAACTTCTCGTTATTGTCAACTGTCGCCATATTACGGGGATTACTGGAGATCGCGATTCCGCCAGGAGTTGTCATCATAATACTGCAGTGGTCAATCACAAAACTCCACTATAAATTCTTCCCTAAGTACATTTAACGGTTTCATACCGGTCCAGACTGTATTACAACCTAATTTGTGCTTGAAAATAATGGTCCAGGCTGTATTACAACGGAATTACTGGTTGATAATAGTACGTCTTGCGACTGATTACATGAGTATTCCAACGATATTACTATATGTTGTTGTAGCGGAATCGCGATCTCCAGTAGACCCATATTACGTTCTTCTGTGGTTTAATTTATATATATTGATTAATTAAAAAGTCCACCAGAAGGCTATGTTGAAGATTTGTTTATTGTTTTCAAAACGAAGTCAGCGATATTCACAAGCATAGATACAATACAGAGATGCACTTCTGAGCCGTTGCAAATAAAATCTCTGGATGAATCTCTCTGTAAAACTGAAAACTGAATGAAGTCAACTAACTCCTCTGTCCAGCCGATCTGTTTATATAGTCTCTATCGAAATTACGAGAATTCTTCAAAGGCATCCGCCCGATATTTCTCGAACATTAACAATCACTCAAACAATCAAACATATTAAAAACAATCGGAATTAATACAAAATTAATTAACAACATTACAAAATGATCAGAAATGGTAATTAGAGAGACTTAAATACAAAATTATTTGCAGAAATCATCTCAAACTGTAGAAAATTGTCCTGTAGACATCATAACTTGCATTAATACATGGAATTACAAACATTTAAGAAATTCTCTTGCACCATTCGGTTCATAAACATATTAAATGGACTTTAAATAATTTTCTTTCATAAAACAAAGTCTATATACACTGATTTACAAGAAATTACAAAACAAACATACCAGATCATATTCAAGCAAACTTTAGCTCACTGCAAATACTTCATACAGTACAATACTATTCAAAATTCAGGTATGAGGGCTGTTACAAGCTCTCAAATTTAAAATGTATTTAAACCCCCACTTATCAGGAGATATTGTTATACTGATCCTCTAATATACTGAAGTAACTTTAAACCAAACATAAAAAGCAGATATTATCAGTTTTCTAGTCATCATATGTGAAAATTTTCATTTTTTCGTAAAAATCAGCTAATTTTAAGTTTTTGATGTCAGTGATTTTATTGATCTCCAGCAGTCTTTTTTTTATTTTAATCTATTTTTTCCCCCTTTTCCAATAAATTAAAAGAAATATGTCTAAACGTGGATGCATATATTACGCTAATGTGTGAACGAGGTCAAATCTCGAAAGACATATTAATAAAAAGATAAATGAATATGACGTCAATGAGCTCAACTCAGCTGTTAAATTTTATCAAGTATTTATTTCAGTAAAGATTAAGAGTTAGGTGGAATTCAGGTATCATACTGAGGAACAACACTGCAATTTGTTACAAAATTTTATTACTCTGCTCTGTTTCTCTCGCAAGTAGAATGTAAATCAGGGACAACGCGGTAGATGGAAACATGAGTGTTTACAAAGTGTTTCATACGGCTTTCCCTGTACGCCACTGACCTTCAGTCCAAGGCTGAGTTTTCCATACACAATGTTCTGGCTGATTGCTTCAGACTTCGTAATATTTAAACTTCGGAAAGAAAGTGATTCGGGTCATTCAGAGAGCGAGAGATCATGGTTTATATACGCAAAGGTCAAATGAAAATGCGATAATTATTATTATTATTATTATTATTTTATTCTGTGGTCTATTAGGAATTCAAGTCTGTCATGTAGACGGGGTACAGTGGAGATAAAACTTCATAATTTACAAAATCGAGGTAAAATATTTTATTTTTTCTTGTAACGCATCGCTGATATCTGTTTTTGTTACAGTATTTAACCTCAAGACAACAATGTTAATGATGAGTAGACAGAGGTTTCGAAACTATTAATGAGGCATAATTGAGTTTCGTGTTCTCAATGAACTCGCCACTACCATTTTTTTTATTTTTTTTTACTTATTGCTTTATGCCTCGTAGACGTCGAGGGGAAAAGGACTGTGGATAAGGAACGGGAAGGAATTCGGCCATGACCTTTTGAAGGAAGCATCCTGACATTCGTTTGAAGTTATTTGGGGAAACGCAAATCTGGATGCCCGGACTGGGATTCGAACCTCCGTAATCCCGAATGCGAGGCCAGAGCGTTAACCGCTCACCCAACCAGGTTTGGTCTCGCCACTACGTTTAAGTTGTAAAACGGTTGTGGGGGAAATTAATTTTTTATTATTATTTCCCGATATTCTGCAATGTATACAACTTAAAGAGCCATTGTACGGATGCTCATGGTGCTGCATAGTAAGAGAAGTTTCTTTTGCAACCTGAAGCAGATACTATCCTAGTGTACGACTATTCTGGCCAGAGTTATATGATGATACATTTCTTCTCTTTGTTTCTTCCATGTGGTAAATTTTCATACCTCTGTTTACCTTCAAGATAAATCTTGCAGTAATCCGTTTCAAACAACATTAGAAATCTCTCAAAAATGAGTTTTCTTAAAACCACGAAAGTCTGACGCAAAAGCCATTACATCGTGGATACAAACAAAATTAATATTCCTTTACTGCTCTCAGATGTAATCCTTTACCAACTACAAGTTAGATAGATGGGGGGGTTAATGCTTAATGAATGAGAACTGGTTAAAACTTTTATTTAATCATCGATACTACGGTTCTCTAATTTTTTGAAGATAGTTCAAAAGCGGAATATTGCTGATGAATATTTGTTTCCATGCTGTGAACCTCGTAAATTGATCGAGGCCAAGCAGGAAATCTATGTGGCAACAAGGAAGAGTGAGTACAGATTGATTTTGCTCTGTTGCCAATATAGCTACCATCCTAGGTAACTCTTAGATAATGTCTTAAGACACAATATGTTTAGATTCCTGTAGCGAACACAGCATCTGGCAAACGTGTTGTAGATGTCGGCGTTTTGGCTCTAGCTGCATTTTTGTTTAACACTTTTGTTTAGTTATGTGTTCATGCCGTGGTAAAACATAGATACCAACTCTTATGGAGAGTTTGTACACATGTTAGCTTAATGCTATCTGTTGGAAAAGCATTATGTCATTTAACTATAAAGGGCAATAAAATTAGAAATCTTCGGGTACGAGCTATAAAATTGGATTGGAAAGTTGAAAAAGTTTCTACTAAAGAAGTTCCCTTCTTAAGCACGAAAAATACCATCAGTCATTTAAGTGTAAAATTATGGGGATTTATGCCACTTGTTCATTAAACTGACGATTTAATATTCAATTATACCTTTTGATATTTTTTTTAAAAAAAAGATGGTATTTTTAGTGACTAGTAGACAGCTGGTTCCTGTTGATCAGGATTATTCAGAAGAAACCGGATAGAAATTGGTCATTGCCTTTATAAAGTAACAACCCTTCATTCCCATACTGTGATTACAGAAATGTTTCTAATAACTACATTTGGGCAGTTCGGTTTAGCTGTAAAGGCTTTTTAATCGCGAGTTTTTTCGAGTCTCTAGAAATTTGCATGATACAAAATCTTTTTAAATTGTTCCAAAGTAACCTATGGGTAACAGAATTTTTGAGATGAACTCCATGATTGCAGTATTTTAAAAATTGTGACCTATTTTACACGGAAACTATTGTATTTATTCAAATTTTTAGTTTGTGTGAAGGCATGTGGTGACTTCTACAAGGGAAGTGACAATTAAGTTTTTCCCGGCGTATGGTAGACAGGAATTCTTCACGGGTCTTCTGCCGGATAAGTTCTTTTAAACACGACGTTTCGGCAGTCACCTCCGCTGCCTTCATCGGGTGAGCTGTCATCGCGAAGTAGCTGCCGCGACGGTTCGGCACTGAACCGTCGCGGCAGGGAAGGGAAGGGAAGGCAACCAACTGTAAAATTCAGATTCGATTCATACAATGTGTAATAAAAGTTCATGGCCAGAAGTGTAATCTGGAAAAGAAGCAACAAGCGTTTTTTCGCCATTGTCGAGAAAATCGGCCTTTGAAATATTCCGTTGCGTTTAAATAGTTTCTACCTCAGGGAATTTTCAACGGGCTCTTGGCGCACTGAGCAAGCTCCTTGCTTAAAATAAACTTCTTCGCCTGATCGAAAGTCGTTGCTGGTAATTTTTTATTTATTAATTCAAATGTGTATACAGATAATTTCCGGCGATTAGGTGGATTACCAAACCTAAGTTTTCTCAACAGTGAGTATAACTTTATATGGTACTTGATGTAAGGAAATCCAACAATTTAACAGTCTCTATCCAATTTTCTTGCCTAGCTGCATCAATACTGTGTAGCAGATCAACAGCTATTTGAGTGTCATTACTGTCACATAACTCCTGATACTTTTCTCATATTCTTCTGTCATTCCAAGTATATATTACCCTAAGCTGTATAGATCCCCTGGGTGGTACCAAACAAGTTACAAAGCAGGCACCAGACAAACCTTGAGATCTACTGGAACTGATTATATCACAATTTAGGTTCCATACCTACCAAAAATAAAGTACTATGATACTTTATTATAAAATATGGATATTAGTTACTTGCATTGTGATATTTTGTGTTCATTATCATATCAAATGCTGGGGCTATTATTTGAAGTATTCCTGTTCCATAATCTTTGTGCATTCACTACTTTGAAAACCAACTTAACAGTTTAATGTTACTTCAGTCATCCAATTCATAGCCAGACATTAATACAATAGAAAAAAAAATAAGGCTATAACTATTTGTAAGAGTCTACTCTTGTGTAAATTGCTAAAATCAAATACACAAGGTCAGAGATCTGTGGCCTAAGGAGCATACAGAACATATATGTATGTCATGGTCAAGTTTCATAATCAAAACTGACTCTGAGCTGAAGTACTTCTATAATACAATTGGATGTCACTTATGATATTGTTTTCTATGTTTAATAAAATCTTCT
>JARYHS010008075.1:141290298-141314297 GCA_031002005.1 Vandiemenella viatica
GGGGCGAGCCGACACACGGCCGAGAGTTGGTTCGGACGCGGCGCGGTGTCGGTGCGGTCTAGTGTGGTCCGACCTTTTTTCGGTGGGGCAACAAGGTTGAATCTCCTGAACATCCGTGCTGCAGTGTCCAGCAGTATCAGCGTTAAAAGGACCCGCCACACAGAGTAATAACATGTAAAACACACATGAGTGAGAATTAAACGCATCATCTATTACATATTGTAAAAGGATAGAGAGAATAACATTTAGTTTGGCTACATGAAAATTAAATTTATTAGTGTCAATTTCCACCAAGTTAAATTTTACCCATACTCTTTCGGCACAATTATGTTTGTACCGTCAATTAGGAGTGCATAGAAATTTCGATCAGCTTGAAGTACATATGCCAGTTCGAGCAAACTAGCTGACGAATCAACAGGAACTAGCATAGTCATTTCTATTGTTTTATAAAACATTAAGAAATTTTTCAATATATGCCTGTGATAGAATATTCTCCAAGATGCACTGCGAATGGTATGTTTTTGAATCTACAGCAGTGGAAAATGCTGAATCCATGCGTTTTCAATTCGTGGTACCACCATGTGGCCTGTTAACGAGTAAGTGTCACCAGATATAGATTGACTCTGATTTGCTGATAAGTTAGGTACTTTTTTAAAAATTAATTAGCGTCATTAATCATTGTGACGGCAACATTGTTGGTCCCACGGTCTCCTTGTCACAGTACTTACTACAATTACAGCAAGACCTTCTGGAGATGATAGATTTGCTTCTGCTTAAGAGAAAATGGATGTAAAGATCAATGCTATTGTCAGTCTGTGATATGTAAGTTTTGTTTCGTTGTGATAGCGACACCCTGTAAATTGAACTGTTCAGTCTTTGCATTTATAAACATACAGGGTGTCCAGAAAAGGACTCCCTGATTTCAAAATTAAATATCTCGAAAACAAAGATCGATAGAGGAATGCAGTAAACGGTATGTTTATCGTGACAGCTGTAAGAAGTGTATACAGCAGTTTGAAATAATAGTTACAAAAGCTGCTAGCAGATGGCGCTGTAATCGCCATACGTAATGCCTAAATAGTGATCCGAAGCTCAGGGCGATCAGTTCCACCATTGAAACGTGAAATGATTTGTGAACATTGGTGAACATTTTGAAAACACTGTGATGTGATTGTTTGCAAAGATTGTTTTCATACGATTATGTCACTTATGTATGCTGATATGAGCTGTACAGCGTACAGCGCCATCTGTTAGCAGCTTTTGTAACTATTATTTCACACTGCTGTATTCACTTCTTACAGCTGTCACAATAAACATACCGTTTACTGCATTCCTCTATCATTCTTTGTTTTCGAGATATTTAATTTTGAAATCAGGGAGTCCTTTTCTGGACACCCTGTACAAATAAAGCAGTCTGTTCGTACACACGCTAGGACTGTGAGCTTACGGAAGAGCTATGTGAAAAATACAGAAGTTGAATTATGAGTTATCCTCAACCACAAGTTACATTTTCAAAGGGTGGTAGTAATAAATGACGCGGCAAAGTGTTTAAGAAATTTGCGTTTAGTAGAAGAGGAGGAGGTCTAGAAAAAGGACAAAAACTGGTCTGCTCCTCTGATTTTTACCATGCAATCGTTTCGCTGAAAGTTTATTTGGTACTTGGCAGCACAACTCTTCAGTTCCGTAAGAACGAAGTTGTGGGTACAACTCGTCTATACTATACTAGGTGTAAGCGTGTGACTGTATTTTGCGTTTCGTCTCGCGTCTAAAATAGTTTCCGTTTTTAGGGTCAGAGATGTATGCCCGTGTTTTGGGTGTGGTCACGGGACTAAAATAGTACCCGTTTTCAGGTTCAAAGGTCATGACAGCTTGACGAGATTTACTAAAATCCGAAATTATATTTTCACAATTAAATCAATAAAGGCCTGATAAAAATGTAACTCAATTTTTTTTCAACTTTTAATAGACTCAACCTCAAGTCTAATGTTCAATGTAAATAGCTATAGAAGGGTGACAGTAGTTACTGACAAATAGCGACAACGGGAAGGACTTCATTGAATCGTAAAATACAATTTTGTGTCATGTTTTATCAGTCGCAAAGTTTGCCATGTATGCACATGCACATATTTAATTTGAAATGAAATGCCACTAAAAACAAACTTAATGAAATTATTCTATCAAATCACTTCTTCGCAGTTTTTCTAACTGTAAATAACACTCATAATCAAGAGTTTGTTGTAACGTCTATGGCCATTGCTAGTCCGCCAACGAAGGCCAGTTGCGAGACGTCAGTGTTCGGTGACGTCAGCGTGAGAGTGATTACTGTATAGATATAGTAAACGATTGTAGGTCTGGATCCCTTCATCAGATTTTGCAGATTAACGAACTTGACCTCTATTTTACCAAGGGGGTTTAAATATTTCTGTTAAGATTGAAGGAAGTTATCGCGTGTAAATACAGATACCAGAGTTATTATATCAGATTAGTTAGAAGCCCAAGACCGTGTTTTGGATATGTATAACGAAGGAATTTGCTTCACAGATCTCCATATAAGAAAATAATTAAAACCTTTTACACGATAAATAAATTATAGAAGCATGAACTTAATATATCGTACAAGCACGTAAAAACGGAAAGTTGAAAAATAAAAGTATAAAGAAATTCATCACTAACATTTCCACTAAGAGTACAGTTAAAAACAAACATTTTTATATCAGGTTTACAATACCAGGGAATTTTATTTAAGAAGGTAATCGAATTTGAAAGTTTACTCAAAATGTACTTGTAGCAAAATTAAATATTGCATCCGAATAAATATAGCCACAGATTTTAAGCATACATTAAACTAAAGAATAAATTAAAATGAATCCAGTGATGGTAAGTACTTTCGCCAAGAACTAGTTATCTTTAAAGTTGTAGATAAATAACTGAAATAGTCATACCGCATATTTCAAAGATTAATAACACTAAAGCTTAAGGAAAAAGTTGTCATAGTTGAAAATATTCTAAATCAGGGGTGGCCAACCCAAATGACCCTGCGGGCCACTTTAGAAATGCATCATAACTCCGCGGGCCGCATATAAAAGAACTAAAGCAAAAAGTCTCAAAAAGATGCGAGGTCGATTGGTAGGGGCCGTAGAAATTTTTATTGAGTTATTATTATTGTGTTTACTATTACCTCACACGGAAACATACCGTAAATAATATAATAATAATAACACAAAGCGCACATTATAAAGAAATATATAACATTACAAAAAAAAAACATAAATATAAATGAAATTAAATCATTATAAATATTTAGGTCATTAGTGCGATATTTGTTTCTCCAATTTTTCACTTAGCTTTTGCAAATCAATCTCAATTTGGGTATTTGCACATCGTAATTGTTTTTGCAGGTTAGCGTCAGTTATGTTTGAGCGTGTTTTGTGTTTGGTTAATTTCATTTTCGGATTCACAAGTGTAAGTTGAACCAAAAACACTAAAAACTTTTTGTGCCAGATTCCTCAAATTGTAAAATTTATCTTTTGTGACGTAAGTGTTATAAGAATCTATTTTTGATGTTTCGAAAATGTGTTTTAATTCAATATTGCACTGTAAGTCAACCAATTCCATTTGGAGATATTCTGGGACCGACTCGATTTCAACATGAAAGGGAGATGAATATATTTAAAAAAATTGTGTTGTATTTGTCTAACTCTAAATTACTGAATCGGCTTTCAAAAACAGCTGTAAGTTTTCTTATTTCTTTTGCATATTTGATGTAATTGAAAGCCGGGACCACACGCTTGCCAAACCACGTCAAACTGTCACAAATTGAAACGTGTGGATAGGGCGCTTGGCTTGGCTTGAGTAGGCTTGCAGGCACTTGTGGCTAGGGCTGTTGATAAAATATCGATATATCGATATTTTTTTAAAAAAATATCGATATTTATGAGTGATATTTTTTAGGACGATATATCGATATATCGATATTGAAATCTGGATATCGGAGTCCGATATTTTTAAAAAATTAGTGGTTATTTTCCGTTTTCAACGTAGAATATTCCAAGTTATTATTGGAGGGAAAACGATTACCTGTGTTGCACATGCAATACATTTTCATAGATAGAATTTTAAGAAACAATGAACGATACGGGCACATTGAGAAGCAGGGCCGCCGCAAGCGGGCGTGCAAGGCAGCATATTATGTAGCGGGCGACATTTTTTTTTTTTAGCTCAACAGCTGCTTCGGGCGGTCGGCGGTGACACTGGGGATGGCAAGAATGGGGGCGGCAATCTCACAGTTTTTTGACCCGATTAGGAAATTCCCTAGATCCACCACTGGCTGTAGTTGGACAGGGGACGGCATAATCGCTATTGCACGCGGGTGCTCAAAGAGCTAGCGGCGGGCCTGTGGAGAAGTAAAAAACGAAGGTAAAATAACTCATTCAATATTCATTAGAATTCTTGTCTGGACATTTTGAAAAGTTTTTAAAATTTGTCTTCAATCAATGCAAAAGTATTACCATTAAGAAACTAATTGTAATGTACCAGGTATGGGTAGGGTTGCCAGATAGCCGGAAAATCCGGGAATGTCCCGGAATTTTGTGTCTGATCTCGTGTTCAGGAATTATGCGTTACTGTCCAGGAATTTTCGTATACTAGTGTTTTTTCTCAAACTCAGTTCACCACGATGGTCATGAGGCCAAGCCAAGTATCCCATGCTTGCAGCGGGAGGATGGAATGTCCCTTAAATCAGAGGAATTGAAACTGACAGGAAAATACTCTTTGAATTTTCTGGGACTTTGAAAATTTTAGATGCAGTTAACATTAACATTAACATTAGTTGGTTTTGTCAATTCCAACAAGCAATGACTTTTACGAGACAAGTTCTAGCCCGTTGAATAATTTATGAAATAAGAGCGAAACAGAACGTTAATGGTTTCTATCAAGGCTGAACTGCAAATTCAATCAATTTTGAAGACTCTTTCTGAGAAATTTTATCAGTTTTGCAAAGCAGTGACGGAGAAATATTTATGAAAATGGCAAAATCTAGTAATAAATATTTTAAAAGTAGATGATTAAGATCTATTTTGATTGATGTTGATTTTGATTTAGCAAAAGATAGATGCTATTTTTTTTATTTGTTGATAAAACCTGATGTTGATTTTCTGCCTACTTTTAATTAATGAGCCTAACAGAAGTGTTCAGTTTTGGTTTAATATTTTTGAGATTTTGATTGATAATACTCGATGTTGAATTTGTACCAAAGTAAAAAATTCCTAACGAGGTGGTCAATTTTTTTTTAAGTTTAGTATTTTTCCTTTTGATTCATAATACCTGATGTTGACTTTCTACCATAGTGTAATTAATAAAGTTAAAAGAGGTGCTATATATACGTTAGATAGCATATTTACCTAAAATAGAATTTTTTATTAATTTGCATTTTTGTTCACTCTTTAAACATACCGCTAAAATACTTTTTAGACCCAGAAATGTCCAGGAAATTATAAGCCTGTATCTGGCACTCCACAGTTAAATATTTCGCGCGAATTGGATACGCTTCTTGTTCCATACCAACAGATGAATTGAGCTCCAAAATTATGACAAAGCCAGTTTTGTTATATCACTTACGAATTTATGAAGATAAGAAATTGAACAAAAGAATCTACCACTTTTGGATTGCCTTTCCAAAGCGCTATGCTAAAAACTTATTATTATAGATTGGTGCCTTTAAAAAACAATTTTTTAACGCCAAGGGAACTGCCTTGACAGTAGCGCCTCTAGGATTTTTCCAAGCCGAGGAAAAACTGAGATTGCCGCCTCTTCAAACATTGTTGCCAGCCAGACCCCGAGAATCGCCTCCTTGATTGTTGGCCAAACGCATTGATGTCGCCACTTTAACTGTTTGCCAAACGCATTGTTGGACATGATTTTATCGCCCAGAGGAAGTACCCCGGTTTGCCCCCACCCCTCGCCCTAAATCCTGCATTCCACCTAAAATCTTAGCTTTAAAAAATTGTATTATGGTAAAGCGTTACCCATTTGCGAAGCAATATCAAAGAAGGGGAAATTTTAAATTAATGTAGGGAGTTCTCCATTCATAGTAGAAGAAACAACGGGAAAAACATGAGTTTATGCTCTTGAAAAGTATGTCCAATGAAGTTTCTGACATGAGTTTTGGTGAAAAATTTTACTTCATTCACCACCTTAGTTTTGGAATTTTTTTGGATCTGAAACTCTTTTAAATAACTATGACGTTCTCTCATCATAATTCTATGCAACATCCAGTTGTCCTAGAAAATGGTAATTTGGTACACATACTTGGTTTCATTCCCATAGTATAAGAAAAGTTACTGTGTTTTTTCAATGCCAATCTAAAAGCTGAAACGTCTTAGAGAAAATCTGTAGGTTAATTGCTTTCTTCTTGATGAGGCTATATGCCTTGAATTTCAGTTTTGCATAAAGATCAGGAGCATAAAAAACACAATTAATTTTACTTTGTTACTACATTTAATTTGGAAGTTATTGGTAGTCCTACATCGATGGTCACAATGCAGACACGGCGAAGCTCGCACAGAACGAATCGGACTCGAGCCCGTTGTTTTACATGAGCGTGCGTTGTCGAGGAAAGTATTTTGACATGAAAATTGAATGTAAGCAGGAATATTGATAAATTCGGATTCACAATCTTTGCTAAGGTGCAAACATTTGGTCCAAAAAAGTAAGAAGACTCAGAATAAGCTATCAACCTACAAAAAGAAATTAAATTCCACATAAAACAATACTTGTAAAACAGGTGACTTATCATTACTCTGATAATAGAACATCAACCTAAAAAATCCCTCTACAATGTTGCATTATTGAGCTTTTAAACTCACAAAAGCCAAGATTTCCCTCGATGCTCTTTCTGGATTCACAAGTCTTCGAGTAAATCATAAACATTCTGCCTTTCCTTTTAGTAAAGTAGTAGTATAATGGCTAACTAATTTTTTTTTTTTTTTTTTTTTTTTTTTTTTTTTTTTTTTTTTTAAAAAAAAGATTTCTCCGTAACGTCATGAAAAACTATTTTTTTTTCAGAAAATCAAAACTTGATTCAGAAAAATTTCTCACAACTCTTTATCATTAAATAGCCACAAGACTTCGCCCTTTTTTAAAATGATTTGTTTTTGTAACATTGTTTTTATATAATAGGGTCAATATATCGATATATCGATACTTTTTCTTCGATATATCGAATCCGATATAAATATTTTTTAAAATATCGATATATCGAAAATCCGATATTTTTTAAAATATCAACAGCCCTACTTGTGGCTGATCCGACCGAGTGTCGGTATTTTGGCACAAATCAAAGGCGTTTGCGGCAAGTGCTTGCGAAGCGGTTACACGTTTGTGCGGTCTTAGTATTGTTTGTGCCCTGACGGCGGACAAAACGTGCGTTTCTTTTTGTTGTGTAAAAGTGCTGATAGAGAAATGAATAACTTATGCAACGAGGCTATTTTAAAATTCTCCAAATTCTAACAATTAGAACTCTGCAAATACCATTAAGAAGTAGCTCATATTTGGAGTCGTCTTAGTGAAGTTTTAAATAAAACTGTCATGCAGATTTTTTTAAAAAAAGATAGAATCTCTTACTGTCACATTTAAAGAAAAAACAAGGTTCTATTCGCTCTGGCTCAGGTATAAATTTATTAATTTCGCTGGTATAGTACAGCTTCTCTGAAGTTGAATGTTCTTTACCAGTCATAGGTGAAATTTCATTCAGCTAATATTCAGAATCAGCATATCTCATCAGGCAGAAGTTATCAAACTGACCAGATGGCTTAAAAAGAAGATCATTAAATGTTTCTTCCATAATTTCTCTGCAATAAAAAATTAATTGATATTATAAAGCCGTTAAAACAATAATTATTATAGAATTCTAGTTATAAAACAATATACTTATATTAACTGAAATACATACATGAAACTAAATAGTAATCATAGTTGCTTGAATGAAATGTAAATTAAATGGTACGGTTTCTATGGATTTTTAACATCCACGATTTTCTTTGGGGTCTTTCTCGTTTTTTAATTATTTTTTTTAATAAAACTAGATTAGGCCAAAATTTTTGGCTGACACAACCTCGACGTCAGTTATGCTTGCTTCTCCACAACTTACAAGCGCACTAGCAAGCGTGTGGATGACGATGCTTGGCTCGCCAAAATTAACCAAGCGTTTGTAGAGGCTTGTAGTTTGTGACAAGTGCCAAGCGTGTGGTCCCGGGGTTACATTCTGATTTCTTAAATTCTTTCAACAGTGGAAAGTGGTGAGCATTATTGCTTTTCACTTGCGATTCAAATAATAACAATTTCTTCTGAAATGCTTTGATGTGATTAAATGTATCGATTATAAGGTTATCTTTTCCTTGCAATGATATTTAATTGATTGAGTTTTTCGAAAATATCCACTAAAAAGCACAAATCCAATAACCAATCATCATTTCTTAATTCTGGTAAAGGCTTGTCATTCATAAACAAGTCAATTTCTTCTCGTAACTCATAAAAACACTGCAAACATCTTCCACGACTTAACCATCTGACTTGACTGAAGTATACAATGTCACCATATTCAGAATCTAATTATCTCAGGAACTCCTTGAATTGTCGATGCGGAAGTGCAAGTGATCGAATGTAATTCACTGTTTTTATAACTACTTGCATAACATGATCCATCGATAATACTTGGGCACATAAATTTTGTTGATGAATCAAACAGTGGAATATAATGAAATCCTCTCTTTTGGAGCGGTTGTTGGATTCTATTTTATCGATTAGTAATTTTATAGCTCCCTTTTCTTTACCTATTATAGCAGGTGCTCCATCAGTTGATATTCCAGAAAGTATTTCCAAACCTAAGTTGTTTTCACATAAACAGTTTTCAACAGCATGGAAAATATCTTCTCCTTTTGTTGTTACTTTTAAACTTATCAGATTTAACATTTCTTCAGTTACTTGAAATGATTCACTTACTCCACGAATGAACACTACAAGCTGAGCTGAGTCTGCAATGTCTGTGCTTTCGTCAAATGCTAGGGAAAAATATTTGAAATCTCGAATTCCGTCGAGCAGTTTTAAGATAATTTCACCTGAAATGTCATTAATTCGACAACACACTGTTTGCCTAGATAGGCTTAGGTTCGAAAACAGTTTCCTTTTATCAGGCAAAATATCCTTCACAACAGCTTCCAAACATCCGAAAATGTTTAATCTTTTTTGCAATCAAAACTGAAACCGAATAGCTTGCCTTAGCTGAGCCTTTATCTGCGACATAAATTCTTTGAACTTCGATTGTTTTACATCTTTATCGAACCTCAAATAATCCTTATGTTTTATTTCTTAATGCTTCATAACATTATATTCCTTACCCCGGGACCACACGCTTGGCACTTGTCACAAACTCCAAGCCTGTAAAACGCTTGGTTAATTTTGAGGAGCCAAACATCGTCATCCACGCGCTTGCTTGTACGCTTGTATGTATTGGAGAAGCAAGCATGACGGACGTCTAGGTTGTGTCGGCCATAACTATCAGCCTAACCTATTTTTATTAAAAAAAATAATAAAAATCGAGAAACATGGCAACAGAAGATCGTGGCTGTTAAAAAACCACAGAAACCGTACCATTTAATTTACATTTCATTCATGCAACTATGATTACTATTTAGTTTCATGTATGTATTTCAGTTAATATAAGTATATTGTTTTATAACTAGAATTCTATAATAATTATTGTTTTAACGGCATTATAATATCCAATAATTTTTTATTGCAGAGAAATTATGGAAGAAACATTTAATGATCTTCTTTTTAAGCCATCTGGTCAGTTTGATAACTTCTGCCTGATGAGATATGCTGATTCTGAATATTAGCTGAATGAAATTTCACCTATGACTTGTAAAGAACATTCAACTTCAGAGAAGCTGTACTATACCAGCGAAATTAATAAATTTATACCTGAGCCAGAGCGAATAGAACCTTGTTTTTTCTTTAAATGTGACAGTAAGAGATTCTATCTTTTTTTAAAAAATCTGCATGACAGTTTTATTTAAAACTTCACTAAGACGACTCCAAATATGAGCTACTTCTTAATGGTCTTTGCAGAGTTCTAATTGTTAGAATTCGGAGAATTTTAAAATAGCCTCGTTGGATAAGTTATTCATTTCTCTATCAGCACTTTTACACAACAAAAAGAAACGCACGTTTTGTCCGCCGTCAGGGCACAAACAATACTAAGACCGCACAAACGTGTAACCGCTTCGCAAGCACTTGCCGCAAACGCCTTTGATTTGTGCCAAAAAAAACCGACACTCAATCGGATAAGCCACAAGTGCCTGGAAGCCTTCTCAAGCCAAGCCAAGCGCCCTATCCACACGTTTCAATTTGTTACAGTTTGACGATGTTTGGCAAACGTGTGGTCCCGGCTTTAAATACAGCCAGAGGCGGCCCTAGCAAGTTATTCAGGTGGTGCGAAATCTCATTGTGGCGCCTCAAAATTGTAATCGTTTATTCGCGGTTAAGGTGTTCATACAGACAGACTGAAGGTAAAATACATTTTTTACACCCTAATAAAATTATGAATGTGAAAGTTTGTTTTCTTGGATATTTGATAGTGTTTCACGTGGAAAGATGGATAGTTTAGGATAAAATTTGGAGTAATGTATTGGCTATCTACTTATATCAAGATTGAAAAAGTTGTTTTCACGGGATTCGAATACGTATATGAATGCGTTATGAATTCCAACTGAGCAAAGCCGAATTCAGAAAACAGTCTTCATATGTTAACAACAACTTCAGAAAGGTTAGTACAGGATAGCAATGGTATGAATGAGAAACAACAACAATATAAAAAAACACTATATGTTTGAAAAGGCTTATTTATTCTACTATGATGTAAACGAGTACGTCAATTTATATAGTTTTTAATAAAAAAATTTTAAAACAAACAAAAGAGGAAATAACACAACTAAAAGGCCTAGTTTGCCAACTTCATAGTTTTTGCCCTTTGGCAAAATTATTTTCTATAGATAAAATTGCAAGATCTGGAAGTCTATCTTGAGTCCGAGTTCATCGTAAATAAGTTTTAATTTACTGAAATTTCGTTCTCCTTTAGCGGCAGTTAGAGAAATGGTCAACAAAATTCTATGTGCTGTCCACACATTCGGAAAAACATATATCCTGCCAGTCATTTTGTTTCATAAATTATCGGTATAATTACGTAAAACGGTTCTGCTGATTCAAGCCCCACCAACAATAGTATCAGTTAGAAAATTCCTCAGTTAATTCACAACGCGATGCGTCACACTTTTTTTCATTAGTTAAAGTCATTTCTAAATCTGCACACGATAATTCCAGTTATTACAACTCAGGAATTGTTTTGATAATGTGAAAGAACGACACTAAATGATTAAATTTAGATAGTTGTGGAAACTGACTGACTCGTTCTCAGTTGTTCCGATTATGCTAAAACACGTTCATTGTAAAAAAATTCTTCGGGATCTGTTGCTATCTCATCTACAGCCTTGTACTAAAAAAAAAAAATCTAATTTTTTTCTTTGGGATCTGACTGGCTTAATGAAAGGATACATTCCAGTCTGCGAGCCAATTTCTGTAGTTGTTATCAGAGCAGACGAATACCCTTGGTACTCTCCCTCAAATTCCGAGCACTTTCCCAGCAATTGTGGAGCGTTTCATGAATATACTTTCATCTTGGATTGCGTCCCTTACCATATTTACTTGAAACAATATATTATACCAAATCACCATTGTAACTATGAACTCAAATTGCTCCTTGATCTGGCTCAGGGACAAGGCCTCTGTTGCTGCAAGTGAAAAATTCGTTTCCAGAAGGGCGTCACGAACTGAATAATAGTGATAACGAACTACAGCGTGGCTAGAATATTCTCCGAACGATTTTCGCATTTTTGTTTTTGTTTTTTTTTGGTTGCGATATTCCTTCTAAGATCTTCACTACCACTTCCCATCGCTTTGTTGATCGAGAGAATCAAAAAATATTCTTTAAAGAAATCCGGACAAGGAACCGGTCTAATTGATGTTTTGGCATCACCTGCTATTACCAAATTTATTGACAGCTAAATGGATAAAAAATGCTTGAGATATTGGTTCAAAATTTGACCTTTGTTTCCTCCTGTCATATTGGATCGACTGTCATATCTTTGGCCTCGCAATAGTTCATATACAAATCGAACTTTTGCAAAGTATCATTAATATACAGGCCAGTAAGGCCAGCTCCCGGGTTCGAAGATTCACTTACCGGCTTGTAAGCAATGAAACACTCACGCACTTCGTCTTCATTAGTGACAACAAAAGCAATGTTAAAGATAACTGTTCGACGTGACTGACAACAGGAGCTCAATTCAGTATGATGGAAAAGTATTTAGATGACTTAACCGTAGTCAAAATATTAAGAACTTCATACGTTTTGAACACATTTTCCAAAATAATAGACATTAGTCTCCTTATTAGCAATACTGCGGAGATGCTCCATCACAGTGTCATATTTTCGTAGCAGCTGGAATATATTCACTTAGTTACCATTATTAGAAGTATTTAGTGTTTCAGAGCAAAAGCTTCCGGTGAACAAGAAATTATTGCGTGTTAAAAAGAATATTTTTCACATCACTCATTCGAGCATAGCAGCCAACCGTGATTTTTCGTCTTCAATCTGTATTTACAAATGCTTGTCTATTAGAATGAAGTTCTTTAGTCGAATCAACGTTTTTATTCAACTTAGCATGGTGTGCTGACGATTTGAGGAAGTTTCGTGAGGTTTTAGACGCTCTGATAAGTAGCTCTAGTCCTCAAATTCTTCTTTTCGCCAATGGGAGTGAGACCTTCTGTTGCATAAACAAGAGTAAAAGCAATATACTTTATATGCATATTTCCAGTAAACACGCCTTCTTCTTTTATAAGTTTCTTCATTTAACATTACTCTTTGAAAACATGTAGTATTTGAAAAATGAAGTCCATGATTTTTATTTTTTTATATTTTTTCGCTGCACGAATAATTATATCATCTCTGACTGCAGAGTCAATGAGCGACCATTTTGAAATATTATCATAATTTGTACTTTGAAAAGGCGACGGTGGTGGTATGGATGGTATACCCCATTTTGAAGTGTAGGCGACGTTGCAGCCATAGCAAAATCTTCTTGTACATGCTGCTCTTTATTATTATGAGCGTCGTTTTCTTCCGTCACGTGTTGAATTAGTTCTGACGACAACGATTCAGATGACATCTCAAATCTAAAAAAATTTGCAAGTAATTTTGAAGCCTTCTCAGTTTCAACTTGGGTTAAAAAAAAAAAAAAAAATGAAGGTGTAGCGGCTTTTCTGTGAAAGATACATTATATTTTGTAAATATTTACGCTACCAACATCAATTGCAATCACGTAAGGTATAACATTGTAGAAATAGATAACTAGGTAGAATCTCGCTTCATGCACATACACTCTCACGGGAGCGTGCATAAACCACGTAGCTCCATTTTGGCCTCCTGTGAATAGGGATTGCAATCCAGCAAAGCGGGATTCCGCAATCCCGCGGGATCCCGCATCATTAGACAGTCTGGCGGATCCCACACAAAGTTAACCCTCTACTGCATGGTGTTGCCAGATGGCAACAAACTAAAGATTGATTTATAATGGCAAAAAAATCAGTCATACATGCATGGTGTTGCCATATGGCAATCCAGAGATAATAGCCATCACATTACCAAATAGTTTAGTTTTGCACTGTTGGTAGGAGTAGTAGAAAATCAGCAGTTTCTAGGTGAGATCGTTAGGCTTTAGAAGTGCATAAGAGCCGTTTCAAAAATATTTTTTTTACAATATATACACAGGAATAATTGGAATTAATTAAATAAGGTGGGTAATGTGATATATTTTACTTGCAGAAAATCATTGTTTTACAATAATGTGACAATATACATAATCTTGAATGGATATTTTGTGTGTGTTAACATATGGCAACAATATGAGTGTAGCTTTGTAATAATACATGCACTAAAAGAAGTACAATACTGTTTTTTTTTTCTTGTACTGTATAGACATGGCTTCGATTCCAACTTGCGTCTTTTATGGACGTGGATCTTCTAACACAACTACTAGGAATATTCCAGAAGGAAGTGACGATTCTGAAATGGAAAATAGTGATGGTGAAGACATTCTTGCAGGGTGCTCAGATGAAGAGGCTACTGCTAATTTCTATAAAACTGTTGAAAATACTATTATTATTCCGGAAAGTGATTGTGATTATGATGAGGATGGTGATGGTGAGGTTGATGACACCGAAAGCAATGATCATGAGGAAAATTTAGTATTAGTTGAGAGGGAAAACAACAATGGAGACGAAAATGTAAGCAGTGTTCCAAAGAAAGTTGAAAGAGATATTTCAGTTATCTGGAAGAAAAGTAAAAAAGAACTGAATATGCCAAATTGGACAGGAACATTTTCAACATCTGATCATATTTACACACCAAATGAATATTTTCGAAAATTTATTGACAGTGAAATTTTGGATCTTATTGTAGAGGAATCAAACAAGTTGTCTGTTCAAAAAGATCCTAATAAAATGTTGAAGCTTGACAGAGAAGAACTAGAGGTGTGGATTGGCATGGTCTTTCTTATGTCCATCATTCGACTGCCTGCTGCTAGAGACTACTGGAGTTCAGAAACAAGAATTCCCATAATTTGTGATAGAATGAGCATCAACCGATTTGAACAAATAAAGTCAAATATCCATTTTTCTGACAATACTAAAGCTATACCAAAAGGGGAACCAAATTATGATCCAGTATATAAAATCAGGAGTTTCATGGAACGTGTTATTTCTAATTGTCAGATATTACCAAAATCAGAGCGCTTCAGTGTTGATGAACAGATTATACCATTCAAGGGACGCAGTTCCTTGAAGCAGTACAATCCACAGAAGCCCAAGAAGTGGGGCTACAAAATGTTTGTACTATGTGATGTGAATGGACTCGTCTACAATTTTGAATTATATACTGGCAAAATTATTCAAAGTGAGAATCTTCCTGATGTTGGAGCAAGTGGAAATGTTGTTCTTCGACTTGCTACGGTAGTGCCTGAGAACAAAAACTGCAAAATATTTTTTGATAACTGGTTCTGTAGTCTTGATTTGCAGCGGGAGCTTGCTAAAAGAAAAATTTACAGCTTAGGCACTATTCGCTTGAACAGACTAAAGGGATGTGTCTTTGACAATGAAAATAAAATAAAAAAATATGGCAGGGGAGCAACAGATGAAAGACAATGTGTAGCAGACAATGTACGGTATTCTGCTGTAAAGTGGTTTGACAACAGATTTGTGACATTGCTCAGCAATTTTGTGGGTTCAAAACCAATGAGTGAAGTGGAGCGATTTGATAAGAAGCTGAAAAAAAACTATCAAAGTATCTTGTCCTAATGCAGTATTGCAATACAATCAGTTCATGGGAGGTGTTGATCTTGTTGATTCAGTGATTGCTTTGTATAGGTGCCATCTAAGATCCAAAAAATGGTACCACAGAATTTTCTTTCACATTCTTGATCTAATGGTTGTAAATGCCTGGTTCCTATACAAAAGGGATGCCGCAGCTAATGGAACACATTTCAAGAATATACTTCATTTGGCAGATTTCAAGAAAGCTATAGCTAGAAGTTTTTTATTCCATGGGAAAAATGCCATAAAAAAGAAAGGAAGACCCAAATCTGATTCAATTGAGAGGTCACATATAGCTAAGAAGAAAAGAGGTCCAGCTGCTGCACTGCCTGAAAAAGAAATGCGGTTGGATGGGATAGGACATTTGCCTATTATGGATCAGAAAGGTAGATGCAAGATTCCTACATGCAATGGAATAATTAGAGTTAAATGTGTGAAATGCAATGTGCATCTATGTCTCACTACAGCAAAAAACTGCTTTCTAAAATTTCATACAGAACAATAACATAAAGCAAGGTTTGATGTTCTAATAGTGAAAGAACAACTTTGTAAATGATTATATTATTAAAAAATGTGTATTCTTTTCTGTAAAATATACTTTTGTTTTGTTATTTCAATAGATACAAAGTATATTTGTGAGCCTATGTGTCAATAGTCTTGAGTATCATATTGTGGAAGTCCGCATTGTAACTCATGTTGTGCCATATGGCAACAAACCTAAAATATAAAATAAATATCTAAATAACACATAATCAATAGTTTTTCTTAATAAATTGTCATTTGAGACCAATATCCCATGATTTGGACATTTTTTCGTTAGAAAAAAAAAATTTACTAAGAAAACCCATGCAGTTCTGTGAAAGATACATTATATTTTGTAAATATTTACGCTACCAACATCAATTGCAATCACGTAAGGTATAACATTGTAGAAATAGATAACTAGGTAGAATCTCGCTTCATGCACATACACTCTCACGGGAGCGTGCATAAACCACGTAGCTCCATTTTGGCCTCCTGTGAATAGGGATTGCAATCCAGCAAAGCGGGATCCCGCAATCCCGCGGGATCCCGCATCATTAGACAGTCTGGCGGATCCCACACAAAGTTAAGCGGATCCGCAATACGCAAAATCCGGCGGAAAACGCGTGTTAGTCTGCGTGACTCGCTGCCCCTACTCGGTCTCTGTTGGATATTTTGCGCTGTTTGCCTGTACCCTTGCAGTTGGCATTTGGCGCGTATGAACAAGCGTTTGTTTTTGTCAACCTTCGTCATTCGTAAGTAAATAAATACACTTTTACGTTTGTTTCGAGTACACATTTCTGTTACACTTTTGAGTTATGGTGTGTATTCAGTACGATTTTCTAACTATATAATTATTTTTTAAGTTATTATTATTCTCGTGTCAAAAACATCACAATACACAGTTAAATACATTTTGTAAATCAACAACTTTAAACACACTTGGCCCAGTACTTCGCAACCTCAATCGCATTGTGTGTTGCTTGAAACAGGTCTTCGTTGTTGCAGGATGATGGGCACATATGGCACTCGAGCATATGGTTCATAGTTTGGTCTTCTCCGCATTCGCATTTAATACTGGTAGTATCAGTATAACCCCATCTCATTAGGTTTTCCTTGGATCTGCCCACTCCTGTTCTCAATCGATTTAAAGACCGCCAGACGTTCCAGTCTTCTTCATGACCAGGTGGCAAGCGCTCTGCAACTGTCAGTGGTCCCGAGATGTTGGGAACCCTCATTTTCCATAACTATACTCTTGCCTTTTCAGGTGACCCAATTAGTTCCCGTGATGTTCTGAGGAAGCTTTTCCTGGATTTGAGTCTCTGGGCTGGTGGTATATGGCCGTGCAGTGGATGAGCGCTTTCCCGTTCTACTTTGGTCCTCTCCTTGTTCGCAGCCACTTCTCTCCGGATACTGGGTGGTGCAATGCCCGAAAGCTGGTAAAGCCTATCAACTGGGGTAGGCTTTAAGCAACCTGTCACTAGCCTACAGATGTTATTAAGGGCTACACCCACCTGTTTGGTATGAGATGATGAGTACCAAACTGGGCATGCATATTCTGCAACAGAATAACAAAGGGCCATTGCCGATGTACGTATAGTTTGTGGTTGACTGCCCCACTGTGATCCAACTAATTTGCGCAGTAAGTTATTTCTTGTAGAGATCTTCATTTTGCAATTCATGCAGTGCTTCTTATATGTGAGGGTTCTATCGAGTGTCACTCCCAGATATTTTCGGGGGTTACATGTTTGCAGTTCGATACCTGACCACATTACTTTTAACTTACGCTGAGCTTTCCTATTTTTTAGGTGAAAGGCACACACTTCAGTTTTTGAAGGGTTAGGTCTTAAGTGGTTTTCCTTATAATAGCTTGATAGGCCTTCAAGAGCAGCAGACAAATTTCTTTCTACAACTTCAAGTTTTGTGATCTGTGAGGCTAGAGCTAGGTCATCAGCGTACACGAAGCTCCTGGTAGCTGGATGTAATGGCTGATCGTTTGTATAAATGTTGAAAAGTATTGGGGCCAGTACACTACCTTGAGGTAGGCCATTCTTTTGTACCCTCCATCGACTGCGCTGTTATCTTAACTACTTTTTATTCACGGTTTCAGTATTCCCATTTTCTGTATTTGCAGATAAAGTAATTGTGACAATTTCCTAACTTGCGGCTGAAAATTTGATTATTCGTTGATATGAAACTAATGTTATCGTAATTTTAACGATCGCGTACCTATTTATTTAACAGCTATCAAAAGGAAATTGTATATCCTTTGACTTATTGTTGTTTTGGCCGCTGCCTCAATGCGTTTCTTTGACGAAAGCCACCTGCTTACATGTGCCGCTCAGGCTTTCGATTAATCCCTCTTCTCCTTGTTATTATTTCGACTAAAGGTAAAAAAAGTTATAATGAAATTTTCACGGGTTGTATCGACGGATTGTGTTGTAGGAACACCATACTTCGACGGCTGCCTCCGCCGTCTTCCTCACGTGTGTATTTTCGTGTGTTTGCAATGAAATCCGGAGATACAACCTATGAGGACTTCACTGCAATCATTCGCCGAGAAAGTCTCCTTTCTTACTAAAATTAATAATTTCCACTCTAAAAACGCCGTTACGCCACATAAGTAAATCTGAAATACTTGACAGTTTACGTGTTGGTGAGTAGTTTCTTTTAATAACATTGACTCAACTGTAATATCAATCAAGGAATCAGGAGATATAATAATGAATCACGCTTGTGCAGTGACAAAAAGTTATGAGATCTTGTTCTCAGCCAAGTCTACACTTTACAGAGTATTTTCCCTTCACTTTGTGAAATGGAATGCTTTTCTCTGTGTTATGGAACGTTTATTTAGAATATTTTTTAAAAAAAAACTCTGGTAACGTGGCCATTAAGCAAACCATATTTTTAAACTAATGTGATGTATTGTAAGGCACATAATATGACCTAAGACTCAATATTTTCCATTTTTATTATTTATTTAAAAATTGTTTTAGATTAAAAAAACAAAAATGTAAAACCTCGAAAAGACACGTTAAAAAGTTTTAATGTCATTTTGCCAATAAAAATATTGTTAACTGTTAATTTTAATCATTTAACATTAAATTTTTTTATTAATTTATTAATGTTTTAAGTAACTATGTTTTAAATATATGCGTTAAAACATGTTTGTACCAATCCCGCACGGATCCCGCGGGATTGGCGCAAATCCCGCGCGGATCCCGCGGGATTGAAAACACTGCGGGATTGCAATCCTTACCTGTGAACCCCCCTCCCCCCCACGTAGCCCAACGAGGCTTTTGCCTCTACCCCCCCCCCCCCACACGTAGCACGTAGCTTTTTCCCTTTTAATTCCAGAAGACATTTTGTAGTTTTTTTTCTTGGCAGACTATTGTAAATTACATACGGAGATAATTAACTGGGGGAAATAAATATTCACATGCTGTTGTGAGTTCTGTTCCTCATTTAACTGTGAAAAATGTTATGAAAGGAAAGCTACGTGGCCTGGCTCGGAACTCCCAACTCCCCCCCCCCCCCTTAGCCCAGCGTAGCCTTCCAGCCAACCCCTCCCCACCCCCGTGGACCGAGCCACGTAGTTTGTGCACGGTCCGCATGCACCCACATGCAAAATTGTGGAGGATCTAGAGGGAGACAAACCGGGGCGCTTACCCCGGGCGTCAAAATCATGTTTAAAGGAGCGGTAAATGACAAATTCGTGGGCGGTGACCATTCTTAGCGCTACTACCCTGAGCAGGTACATTCCGGGGGCGGAAAATCAAAGAACAGCTTTAAACTGCTGCGGTCGGCAAATTCATATTTCGAGGGGCGGCAGTCGCAGGTCTTTGTCCTGGCTCGGAAAATTCGTAGATCCGCCACTGGTGCATGAACTGCAAGACTACAACCGAAAAAGATATGAAACAGATACGAGAATCACTGCACGACCCCGAAGAGTGCTAATTGTGGGACGAGTTGTGGTTCTCTTGAATGGAGTATCTTCAGCTGATTCGGACTATACATTAAGCGGAAGCTCTTACGATTATAAACTCTTCTGGATGATTAGTGTATTTATAAAATATGTGAACAGCAAGCTGGGCTATTATATAATTTATTTTTAATTTTTTGCGCAGAAGATCTCTCGCTGCATTTTCGGCGCCCCCCATATGACGGCGCCCGGTGCGGTCGCACCGCCCTAGGGCCGCCCCTGAATACAGCAACGACCTCTCGGCAAATTAAACAATAATTTTGTATCTTGAACTATAAAGAAGTACTTTTCTTCACATTCCTCGCTATACTTTCTATTTTCGTCCACTATTCTTCTTTTCTTTGCAGTCATACCGATACTGAAAATAAGAGAGATGCTAAATATTCAGTTGCATTGGCGTGGCAATTATTCATAAAAATTGACTAAATATATCTACTTTTAATTGTTATGTTAAAAGTCATTTTTAATTTAGTAGGAGTTATTACCTGGCTGTTGTGTTAAAAATGTTGTTGAAGTACAGTCACAGCACACAAAACGAAACCAAAAAGCAAATTTTCACTTGAAACTGAGAGTCTATTCTGCTCGAATCACTGAAAACTGCGACCAGTGAAATTTGCGGCCAACCTAAAATCTGTGAAATCTGCGGCCAGTACCTGTTTCCTTTGTGTCACGGGCTACTTGCGACCAGACAGTCCTAATCTCTATAGGCCCCATTTGACGACCCGAACTGGTTTCACTAAATCGTGGTTTGGAAGTTTTTACGTGAACAAATAGAACGGAAGCTAGTCAGCGACAACATTTTACATTGCCGGCCCTGGCAGTGTAGTGGCTAGCGCGCTGGCTTCGCATTGCAAGGGCCGCCGGTTCGAGTCCGGCCTCAGGTGGTTTTAATTAAGTGTTGTGTTTGTCTTGTGCTGTCCTCACTGTAGTGTCCACAATATCACGATTAGAGCCTGATACAATACTCTGTTCGAAACAAATTGGAGCTGGCTAAATGGTCGCAATGACCGAAGGCCATTATTAGTAAAAAAAAAAAATATTTTTTTTCATTACACGGCCGAAATAGTCAAACTAGTTTCTATTTAAAAAAAAAAAAATAATAATAAAAAAAAATAGACACGCAAATGTTTGGAATTAAAAATCACACCACCTTGTTTCGCAAATTAAGTATTTTTTCTTATAATTTTTTCGCAATCGTTACTGAAAGTTGAATTTTTTGCTGATCACGTCATCAAGCCGACTGACGGTGTGTGGGGAAAATCAGGTTTTTTGTTTTCGAGCTTCACTTGGGAGCACATACTTTTTAAAGTGCTTGGGCCACCACTTGTTAAACTCTAGGATGCTGTCATTGTCTCCCAAAAAAAGTCTACAGTTTTGGGGTAGAATGTGCTGTGATTACAGAAAGAGGAAACCTCATTCCCTCCTTTTTTAGCAATGCCTGCATGGTAGGTAGAGATTTTGCTTGTTTTGGTTTTCAAGTCATAAATGCAAAAACAGTTATCCCACAACTGCAGATAGTAGAATATTTACTACACTGGTAATGTAAAGGGAGATTTTGGATGAAATCTGCTACGTTTCTATAAGTATGTGGCTCGCTATGACACTTCTTTTCTACGTCTTTTAAGGCAGAATAAAACTTATGTTTTAATAACAATTATAAACTATAAAACATTTGTAGCGTTAACAGCTGTTCTAAAACACAGGCTACAAACGTAGCAATCCTTTCGGAGCGCAGGCGGGACGGCTGTCAACACAACCAGTTTGAGCCTATTCAATAATAAACACCGATTTACACAACCAGTTTGAGCCTATTCAATAATAAACACCGATTTCAAAGACTCAATGCTACAGCATTCTTGAGACCGAATACTGGTCGCAAATTTCACTGGGCGCAGTTTTCGCGACACCGTTCTGCTCTGCTATCAACATCAAGCGACTGTGCGTCGCTGTAGTCATGTAACAGTGGAACATAGAACCTGCGCGCGCATCTTGAGCTCACAGAATATAATTTAATTATTCTGCTAACTGATAACTGTAAACTCATAAATAAAACAGGCAGTATCTGTCACATATTCGCAAGAATATTATTTTAAAATCAAAGTTATTTTTTCTCATAATTTCGACACTTATTTTTTGAATATATGGATACACAAATAATTTATTTTTTAATGCCTTGGTTTTCACTAGTTTGGCCATTATAAATAAATATATTTTGTAAAACTGTGATGAACCTCGCGGGCCGCAGAAATGTTCAAGGCAGGCCGCGGGTTGGCCACCCCTGTTCTGAATAAATCATCTATCTACACATAACGCTATTCTTGGTCACGATCGGGTCCCTCCTATCGCGTGTGAAAGGCGGCCAGAGTTCTTAGCGAATTGAAGACGGTTGATGCCGCCATCTTAGGGGCAAGCGTTCGCGCGAACTTTGAAATCCTCGTGCAGTTATATAGCAAACCACTGCAGAATTGAAATTTTTATACGGATAAGGCTCTTCACTTGCTCAAAGAAGATGGAATGATGTTAACCACAAGCTAATTACAGAATTTCCACTGACTATATTAACTTTCGGAATTGTTTTCTTCACTCTAAGCAATGATAAGTTTTTTCTCCCTCTTCAAGCAGGCTAATGCAACTGATCCGGAAAGATTTTAACGTTTCAATAATAGAAAGCCATTTATAAATATATTGAAGGAAAACATGAAATACGAGTACACAAATCTAAGAGGTATAGGCCAAAGTAAGTTTTCTTTTGAAGTTGAGCAATCATTTTCTGTTCAATTTAAAGACTGAATCTGACATTCATCACATTGAAATGAAGAATGTGAACGAGTAGTTCTTTCAGCATGAAGGCAACCGAAGAAGGAAAGGTTTGAATTTTATTTTTTGAATATTTTTATCTGTTTTTGTTCATTGTTATACTAATATCTTTCCCTTCTAAATACTTAAAAATTCAGCAAATAGCTCTAGGAAATCTAAGCATGATTTACACTTTGTTAATCAAATTTTACCATGTCTGGCCAAAGCCAACAAAATATTAAAATCAATTTTTCATATTACATACTACTTGAATGCAAGAGCAACCCCCCCCCCCCCCTCCCTGGTTTGAAATTAGAACCTTGTATGTTAAAGCCACATTCAATTCTATTTTTTTCCCTACTTTTTGTATAGTCCAGAGACTACCACCAGTTTAGTTGGCAAGATGCCAATGTCTGCATTAATTTTATAAAATCATTAATTCAATTTCTGGAGAATAAAATAAAATTAATAACAATCATATCATTATTATGAGAATATAATGGAAGTGAAGAAATTAACTGTTTTACTTCTTTTATTGATTATAAAACAACAAAGTCTTGTTAAATTTCTGTCTGATTGACACTTTCTGCTTTTCATTGTGCATTTTGGCAATATAATACCTTCTCAGCCTCACAAACATATCAATAATTTTCTTTGAAGGAAGGATAACATTTTCAGGATAAACATTTTCAAACTTGTGATCCTTAAGTTCAGTAAACAAATTATTAAAATTACATCCCTGAAAAATAACTATTTTCATTTTTTGCTTTAAATCACCTTTCATTACTTTTAAATCACAGTGAATGAATTCATTCCTTATACATTTTTCAGCAATTCTGCATATATGTGCAACACTTGCTGAGGGATAATGCAGTCCCCCATTATCATTAGCAATAATAAACATAGAAGAAGAGGAACATTCTTTTCTGTAAACAGAGAAGATGAACAAATATTGCAAGAGAAAGCCTTTCAAACGTTCATGCCAAAAAATCCTGCAATATAAACAATTACATTTTCAATACAATTGGAAAGATTTTCTGAAATGTTTCTGGCAACTTCCTTTTCATATTTTTTCTTGTACTTTGTAATGTTGAATCTTCACACATTTTACAGATTTTTTTTTTTGTCATATGTATTGTTATGATGCACATAGTATTCTTGTTTTTTGACTTCCTGATAAACATTGTCAGAAAGAACTGGCATATTTATTTCCTTTGGA
>JARYHS010008075.1:141315297-141391596 GCA_031002005.1 Vandiemenella viatica
CGTTCCCCTTCTCTTCAATATTTACGTCAATATTTACTGCTCTTAAATATAAATCGGGAAGTTCTGTTGTTACAATATGCGGATGGCGTTTGTATTTACATTAGTCAGCGGACATTACAAGCCTGTAAGGCAATTTTAAGTATAGCAATGAGTAAAATGAAAGCTTGGTCGACTCGCAATGGCTTCGTCCTCTCTACAGAGAAGTCCGTAGTCTGCATATTTACAAGACATAGGGAACCGCAAATATCAGACAGGTCATTGGGATCCCACTCTTTCCCAGTCAAGAAAACAGTCTCTTACCTGGGCTTAAAAATGGATTCGAACCTTAAATGGTCCAATCATGCTTCACAAATCCTCAAAAAAGGCGATGCAGCCATGAACTTTATTACAGCCATTACCAGAAAAACATGGGGAGCGGAAAGGGTACTCAACATGAGACTATATCAAATCCTCGTAAGACCATATTACGATT
Organism: Vandiemenella viatica; assembly: GCA_031002005.1. Lineage (NCBI taxonomy): Eukaryota > Metazoa > Arthropoda > Insecta > Orthoptera > Morabidae > Vandiemenella > Vandiemenella viatica. Next base: position 141,315,770 of record JARYHS010008075.1, read on the forward strand.
ACGGTTGTATATGTCTCGGATCCGCGTCGAAAGAGTTATTGAAGATAACTCACAATACAGAGCTCTTAGACCATGTTCTGGGACCATGCCCTCTACGCCTACGAACGCCCTGTTGGTGGAATGTCATGAACCCCCATTACACATTCGGACAACATACCTTTTCAGAAAATTTATACTGAAGCAGTTAGAATTAGAAGAGAATCCGCTCTTGGAAAAATAAACAATATTATGGGCGCAGTGATCAGATCGCGCCTCCTGGAAGAAAAAAACTAGACCATCCCTAGTTAGTGCGTATGAGGACTTAAAGATATATGCCACGATAATATATCGAACTCAGTCATTACCTGTGCACTCAGTAGGAATACTTATTATCACATTGAAACTGGACATTCGCTCTAATACCAAATATCTTGAAAGGAGCGATAAGAACAATGACATAATGAGGGACTTCATCTCAAGTCTACCCGGGAGTACTTCAAATCAGAACACGCAGTGGGATGCGCATTTGTCGATACGACAAACAACAAGTCGGAAACTTACAGCCTATCTGAAGAAGCCACGGTTTTCAAAGTTGAACTTTTTGCAATGGCCAATGCCTTAGAATATGGCACAAAATTTCAAAATTCGAGAATAGCAATAGCAACACTCCCTATCTGTCATTAAGAAATTAAATAACATCTCCAAAGAAAATGGCAGATGTTGGATGGCCTATGAGATATTTCGAACGGTTTCCAAACTAAGAGAGAAAGGCCGGGAGGCTACATTCATTTGGTCCAAAGAACACGCTGGTATTAGAGGAAATGAACAAGCAGACAGACTAGCTAAAGAAGCTGCACTCAACACAAACAAATTTAACCGCGTTCCGGCATCGGATGTAATACCAGTGATTTGACGTAGAGTCAAGAAAGAATGGGCAAACGAATGGGAGACAAGTGACCTCTATTAAGGCCACCATTACAGACAAATTCATCATCCATTCCGAGAGCACGTTGGTATTCCAATCGTATAGTTCCCAAAAGGTTCTCAACATTTATAGCAAAGCTCAAGTTCAACCATGGGCGGTTAAGAAAACATCTGTTCAGAATAAACATAGTGAGTTCTCCCTTTGGCGAATGTGATGGAACCAGCATGGAAGATATCGACCACCTTTTTTTTCCATGCAAGCTCAGTACATGTGCAAGGATGGAGCTGGGAAAAGAAGCTCTTTGGACAACCGTAAAGAGACTCCACTCGTCCGCGTGACGTCACAGTTGCATGGTGGGAAATTCTAATGGATTTCTTTGGGCGCCGACATTCCACTCCCTAACGAGAGAAAGCTAGCGGGGAAATTCCACCACCCGGGGAGAGTTTACACATGATACGCGCTGTGTTTGCTATCCATTAGACGTTGCGACAGGTGTGAACTTGCTCATCCGAGACATCGCGCGTTCGCCTTGCATCACTGTCACCAGATGGCAGCACCTAGAGGCTATAGCCACCGCTAGATGGCCTGGCATGCTTCATAAGCGTGAAATATTTCGGAACCCCCGTTTTCGGGCCTGCGTGAACACGCTTTGTTTGCTCTCCATTAGGCATTGCGAAATGAGTGCCGTGCTGGCTGGGGTACCGTTAAGCAAGCACTTATCTGCGCTGCGAAACATCTTGGCTACTATCGACACACAGTAAAATATTTTCTTCGGTTCTGTGTAGTGATTTCGTGCAATATACTTAAGCGTGAACCATTGCGATTTTTTACTAAAAAATAAGAAGTCCACATCATGGATATTACGTAAACAGACATCGGTAGTGTTGGGGCTAGAGTGCCGGAGGTCGCCGGTTCGAGTCCGGCCGCGGTGTTTAAGTGTTTTGTGATATTATTGAAAAAGCCTTTCCAACTTCTCAAAGTTACGTAATTTCCACGCCTGGAGACTATGGCGCCTGCTTGACTTGTTATAATTGAATAAAAAAAAATAAGTTGAAAAGCATTAATTTTTCCTTTAAAATACGTTAACGTTCGAAATGAAAAAAAAAACCGTCATAAACTCAGCAAAGTTGAAAGATATAAAATCTATGTGTTCCTGTTTTCATGAAATTATTTAGCGTTCTTGCCTCGCATTCGGGAGGACGGAGGTTCGAATCCCCATCCAGGCATCCATGGTTTCCCAAACTCACTCCAAGTGAATGCCGGGGATGCTACCTTCAAAAGGCCATGACCGAATTCATTCCCATGCTTTCCCCGTCTCTAAAGACCACGTTGTTAGAGAGACATTAAAAAGTTAAAAAAAAAATCGACTGCTGAGGTGCAAAGTATCCCGGTTTCCGATAGATGGCGCGGCATGCATCATTTCTCAACGCGATAAGTATTTACCAAGCTTTTAAGAGAAATATTTCAGGTATTCCTGCCTGCTGTCTGTCTGCTTTTAACGGTATATCAATGTGACAAGTATTTCGAAACTATGGAGTTATTCTCGGCGTGCAGTAACATTATTTCCGTTTGCCCAGCGACAAACAGAGTCCATTATCTCTTGCTAAAGTTCTGTACACACACTATCAACAGCAAGGTGCAAATATTTCAGCACAGTAAAATATTTTCTTCTGTTCTGTGTCGTCATTTTGTGAAATATACTTGCATTTGATTAAGCGTGAACCATTACCATTTTTTACTAAAAATAATAGAAGTCCACATTAGCGGATATTACCTACAGATCATTTCTGTTCCCATGTCACTTTGTTATTACAGAGCAAATCACATACTATTAATCAGTCACATTTCTATACAGTACAGCAATGTTTCATATACGTTATTTCCCTCAAACTTAGTGGCCAAGAATTGCAGAATATTTCACACATCTCCAATGATACCTGAAATCATATTTTTTATTTTTTTTTTACATGTGAAGTTACAGTGAGTTTATTCCTTGACAGCTTTTTCAGTCCCTGGCTTTACCCTCTAATGCCTGATCATAGTCCTCTATCTCCACCCCCTCCCCTTTTCTATATAGTGCTCCTAATTAAAAATTTATTCATATACCGAAAACATACTCACTTTTGCACATCATATCGGATTCGTTATGAACCAATATAATATAGATCACGAGTGTCACCTACATTCCGTGTATTTTAAAGGATGTATTAAATTAGGGGTAATGAAACAGACCGAGAACACAGACACTTTTAAAACTCAAAGAGGCAATGAATGGGTTTATTGATGAATTAAGAGCTCCTAAACTAAATCAAAGTTGTCGATTTGAAAACCAGTTTCTTTTCCTACAGACATTCCAGAAGTGATTACACGTTAATCTCTCCACTTATATCAAACCAATCAGCATGTAATTTTTTTCAAACCTATTTCTCAACCCTACAGACTCAGTATTTGGACACAAGCCCACTTGAAAATATTTATGACATGATTAACAAAGCCTTTCCCACACCAAGGCTACAAAAATCAAAGTTTTCAGTCTGACCATAGCAAAACTCATGGAATGGAACGAGGGAAGGAAGAATTCATATTAGCATCAGTACGACGCCTTATTTCTCTAACTTATCTCTGCTGCCATTGGTATAAAATATTTAATCACACTCGTAATTGTTGCCATCAAGGTCAAACCTTTGTCGTCGGTCTATCCAGACCAATCTATGTATCAATTCTGTTATGCTTTCGTAAGCAATCACAAATTGAGTGTCCTTAGCTGTACTTTGTCTAAAATTTCAATCAATCCCTTGTGACACATCAGTGATTGACTAGAAACAGGGAGATATACCCACCTTTAACTGTATTTTACAGCACAGCACGTATGTTCCAGGAATGAAATACGTCTGTTAATCTAACTAATTTCACCCCTGTCGAATCGAAGTACGCCAGTCCTATGTAATAAAAATCCTGTCACGCTAAGGCAGTGTTAAGCACAGAACATGCCTGAGACCATCGCCTGTGACCAAGGCGGAGATATAGAAAATTTACCCACTCCCTTATAGAAGAAATCCAGTGCCAGCTTCTACTGATATTCTATTCCTAATTCCTTCACCAAGATCCACTCCTAGCCTCATCGCCAACGTACCCACAGCACTTCCTCAAACCACCTTCTGTTTTCCAATGATTCCCAATCCAACCCCTGATCAGTTACAGACAGGGTTACCTTCTGTTCGTGCGTTAAAGTAAACCAAAAATTCAAAATTCGCAAAGTCTTCTCCTAATCAGTAGCCAGGTACCAAAATGTTCACTTAAGGTGGTTCTACTGCAGTTTTCCAGGAAAATTCTCCCTTTTTCCAGAAAATTATTTTTCAACAAATCAGGACCCAGGAGAGTTCTCCATTCGGTTTAAAATGTTCCCATCTAACGCCAACCTTCGGATTCAGGACCAAGTGTGACATTTGTTTGTATTTGCATGCTTTGTTCAAGTAACCACGATAAAGTTACCGTAATGCTCTTAGCTAACTGATAGTTTCTTGGTCATCAAACAGACATCATAACCCACATTTTCATAGAAGATCCCCACACATCGACAAGTATCCAAAACGTTATCATAGGTGCAGACACCTATGTTATTACGCCTAAGATAGTGCTCACACTTGAACTATCGTAAATTGTTATGTCAAAGTGGGTGTTTAGATATTTTATCCACTCAGGCCTCATCACCTAAAGTCTAGTGCGAGATTGTGATCATGGTCAACTTAGGCTCCATACACCACTCAGAATTATTCCACCAATATCCATTCTAACAGCATTATACGCCACCTATAGCCCCTCAACACTCTTCCTATCTTCCAATGACATCCATACTACACCACACAAGCAATGGTCTGACTGTGGGTTTGTACCCAAGTCCTTCGCTTCTCTGGTACATCACCCCTCTCTATTAAATGATTTTTATGTAGTGAGAATCAAAATTCACATGCCAACACAAACGGCAGTAAACTGTAAAGAGCACATCGAAATGGGAGATTGCCTAAGCCCTGAAACAATGGTTAGAAGCACACGTTGATGGTGAGCATAATTCTATAACCATATATTTTAGACTCAAATCCACAGTGGAATGACACACGCACACACTTGTACATGCATACAGCGAGGTCGACAGAACTAACAGCAAGCATCACGGAAACGATGAAGTGGGGGCAGAATTGTCGTTACAACTGATTAACTGGACAGAACTATCGTTACAAAAATCATCAGACAGACGAGTTAAAGTCAGGTATCGCCATACTTACGCTTACATGCACAAAGAGAGACGCAGATACACATGTCCAAGACTACAGAGAGTTCAGCACAACTACCGGTACCAATCATGGAAACAAAAAAGTGGTGTATTACTCTCTTGCCTCATGACTGGCTGAAAAACAGAAGTCTCCTTACATATCATCAGCCTGGCGAGATAGAAGGTGTGCAAAAGATGGCATGTTTTCACCATAAACCTAAGAGTTTATACCATAAATAGTGTTCATCACGCCCAGGTGATTATATTTACCATCAACACGCCTCTCCCAAACCGCAACCCTTTCTACCATTCAGTAAAAAAGTGACGCAGGTACCATGAGTTGCAATAGACTCTTGACTATCAGATCTCACCCACAAATCCATACATCTCAATACACTAGCACAAACAAACATAAGTGGAGGGACAGCAAAATCATTCGTCCAGACAGACGTGTTTATAGAAGGTATCACCAAATTTACGCATACAGACACAGAGAGAGACGCACAAACACTCACATTTCCATCCCTTCAGCGAGCTACACACAACAACCAGCCCAATCATGACGACGAAAAAGTGGGGTAGAACCCCCATGGCTCATAACTGACCAAAAAATTAATCGTAACATATGTTCCAGGCACCATACTCTGCACATCAACGTCATCTCATTTATTTCACATTACAGACCTCACTACCATCCAGTATCATGTGTGCTAGGTACAAAACTGTTCACATCAGCACCAACACGTCTATCCCACACCTAAGCTTTTTCTGCCATTCAGTAACATGTGCCTCCCATGTACCACGAGTAGCAGTAGACACTTGGTCATCAGACAGATATCATAACTCCCATATTCATACTAGGTCTCACCCACAAATCCATATGTCACCTCACACAAGCATAAGTGCAGGAACAGCACATCATACATCCAGACAAACGAGATAAAGGAAGGTATCTGCACATTTACGCAAAAAAAAAAAAAAAAAAAAAAAAAAAACACAGAGATAGAGACGCATACACACGCACATTTCCATGCCTATAGCGATCTCGACTCAACAACAAGCCCAATCATGGCAACGAAAAAGTGGAACAGAACACCCATGACTGACCAAAAATCATAGAAAGACACACATAAACACATATATACACACTCACATGTCAATTCATTCACACAGTTCCATTCATCACCACACATATGCACATAACTGGAGGAAAGAGACTGAACATGCTAGATCCAACTAAAGAGTTAAAGGATGTGTGAAGTATGAAATCACAGCCACGTCTGGCCCACACCGCAACCCTTTGTGTCATTTAGTAACATGTGACCCCGGTACCATGAGTTACAATGGACACTTGTCTATCAGACGGATATCATAACCTCCATATTCATACTAGGTCTCACCCACAAACCCATACGTCTCCACACAAGCACAAACATATGGGAGGAACAGCAATTCATACGTCCAGATAAATGAGTTTAAGGAAGTTATCACCATACTTACACATACAGACACAGAGAAAGACGCACACAGACACATAGGACTGGCGTACTTCGATTCGACAGGGGTGAAATTAGTTAGATTAACAGACGTATTTCATTCCTGGAACATACGTGCTGTGCTGTAAAATACAGTTAAAGGTGGGTATATCCCTCTGTTTGTAGTCAATCTCTGATGTGTCACAAGGGATTGATTGAAATTTTAGACAAAGTACAGCTAAGGACACTCAATTTGTGATTGCTTACGAAAGCATAACAGAATTGATACATAGATTGGTCTGGATAGACCGACGACAAAGGTTTGACCTTGATGGCAACAATTACGAGTGTGATTAAATATTTTATACCAATGGCAGCAGAGATAAGTTAGAGAAATAAGGCGTCGTACTGATGCTAATATGAATTCTTCCTTCCCTCGTTCCATTCCATGAGTTTTGCTATGGTCAGACTGAAAACTTTGATTTTTGTAGCCTTGGTGTGGGAAAGGCTTTGTTAATCATGTCATAAATATTTTCAAGTGGGCTTGTGTCCAAATACTGAGTCTGTAGGGTTGAGAAATAGGTTTGAAAAAATTACATGCTGATTGGTTTGATATAAGTGGAGAGATTAACGTGTAATCACTTCTGGAATGTCTGTAGGAAAAGAAACTGGTTTTCAAATCGACAACTTTGATTTAGTTTAGGAGCTCTTAATTTATCAAGGTTATACTTACATACATCAATAAACCCATTCATCGCCTCTTTGAGTTTTAAAAGTGTCTGTGTTCTCGGTCTGTTTCATTACCCCTAATTTAATACATCCTTTAAAATACACGGAATGTAGGTGACACTCGTGATCTATATTATATTGGTTCATAACGAATCCGATATGATGTGCAAAAGTGAGTATGTTTTCGGTATATGAATGAATTTTTAATTAGGAGCACTATATAGAAAAGGGGAGGGGGTGGAGATAGAGGACTATGATCAGGCATTAGAGGGTAAAGCCAGGGACTGAAAAAGCTGTCAAGGAATAAACTCACTGTAACTTCACATGTAAAAAAAATAAAAAATATGATTCCAGGTATCATTGGAGATGTGTGAAATATTCTATAATTCTTGGCCACTAAGTTTGAGGGAAATAACGTATATGAAATATTGCTGTACTGTATAGAAATTTGACTGATTAATAGTATGTGATTTGCTCTATAATAACAAGGTGACATGGGAACAGAAATGTTCTGTAGGTAATATCCGCTAATGTGGACTTCTATTGTCTTTAGTAAAAAATGGTAATGCTTCACGCTTAATCAAATGCAAGTATATTTCACAAAATGACGACACAGAACAGAAGAAAATATTTTACTGTGCTGAAATATTTGCACCTTGCTGTTGATAGTGTGTGTACAGAACTTTCGCAAGAGATAATGGACTCTGTTTGTCGCTGGGCAAACGGAAATAATGTTACTGCACGCCGAGAATAACTCCATAGTTTCGAAATACTTGTCACATTGATATACCGATAAGAGCAGACAGACAGCAGGCAGGAATACCTGAAATATTTCTCTTAAAAGCTTGGTAAATACCTATCGCGTTGAGAAATGATGCATGCCGCGCCATCTATCGGAAACCGGGATACTTTGCACCTCGGCAGTCGATTTTTTTAAACTGTTTAATGTCTCTCTAACAACGTGGTCTTTAGAGACGGGGAATCATGGGAATGAATTCGGTCATGGCCTTTTGAAGGTAGCATCCCCGGCATTCACTTGAGTGAGTTTGGGAAACCATGGATGCCTGGATGGGGATTCGAACCTCCGTCCTCCCGAATGCGAGGCAAGAACGCTAAATAATTTCATGATAACAGGAACACATAGATTTTATATCTTTCCACTTTGCTGAGTTTATGACGGTTTTTTTTCCATATCGAACGTAAACGTATTTTAAAGGAAAAATTTATGCTTTTCAACTTATTTTTTTTTATTCAATTATAACAAGTCAAGCAGGCGCCATAGTCTCCAGGCGTGGAAATTACGTAACTTTGAGAAGTTGGAAAGGCTTTTTCAATAATATCACGAAACACTTAAACACCGCGGCCGGACTCGAACCGGCGACCTTCGGCACTCTAGCCCCAACACTACCGATGTCTGTTTACGTAATATCCATGATGTGTACTTTTTATTTTTTAGTAAAAAATCGCAATGGTTCACGCGTAAGTATATTTCACGAAATCACTACACAGAACCGAAGAAATTATTTTACTGTGTGTCGATAGTAGCCAAGATGTTTCGCCGCGCAAACAAGTGCTTGCTTAACGGAACCCCAGCCAGCACGGCACACATTTCGCAATGCCGAATGGAGAGCAAATAGAGCGTGTTCACGCAGGCCCGAAAACGGGGGTTCCGAAATATTTCACGCATATGAAGCATGCCAGGCCATCTAGCGGTGGCTATAGCCTCTAGGTGCTGCCATCTTGTGACAGTGATGCAAGGCGAACGCGCGTTGTCTCGGATGAGCAAGTTCACACCTGTCGCAACGTCTAATGGATAGCAAACAGAGCGCGTATCATGTGTAAACACTCCCCGGGCGGTGGAATTTCCCCGCTAGCTTTCTCTCATAAGGGAGTGGAATGTCTGCGCCCAAAGAAATTAAGCCTTGGGAAATGCTGCCATCTGGGCAACCGGCCAAAGAACTAACGGCCCGCCATCTTGTGACGTCATACGACCTTGGCCGCCATTGGTCCATTAGAATTTCCCGCCATGCAACTGTGATGTCACGCGGACGAGTGGAGTCTCTTTACGGTTGTCCAAAGAGTTTCTTTTCCCAGCTCCATCCTTGTACATCTACTAAGCGCCATTGGAATGAATCCACACAACTCATATAGGATTTACAAAGATATAGGGCTGAGCTCCCTACAAAGATACAACACCTTCTTCACAAAGAGAAAATGGAAATTTATATAAATATTTATAGATTTGCCAATTCAAATCATCTAGACATATGTATCTAGTAAGAAATATCTGCAATTTGAGGGTTGTACTTCTAACTTTGTAACATACTCCGTCCGTTTGCCATTAAATAATAATAATAATAAGTAAATTACTGGAAGTTCGAAAACAAACATCGAAGATTTTAAGACAAAACAAACGTAAATATGTCAACGACCAACTACAGACAATCGAAGACAACTTAAAAAATTACAATACACATGATATCTACAAGATCTTCGCGAACCTAATCAAAGGGTATTCACCTCACAACCTATGTTTTAGAAAACAAAATGGTGAACTTGACCTGACAAACAAAGAAAATCACCAAAAGCTGCCCACTTATTTTTTACAGCTCTTAAATTGTCCGCAACCCAAAAAGAGGTTACCGAAAATCAAATCTGAAATAACAACAGATAACTCATCACCACCAACACAAGAAGAAATTTATGTACATATAAAGAAACTTAAAAATAATAAAACAGGAGAAAATGGAATTTTAGCCCAAGGTTTAAAAAAATTAGGTCCAAATTCACTCAAAGAAATTGCACAAATAATCCAAAACATTTGGCAAACCGAAAAAATCCCAGATGTTTGGAAGATTGCTCGAATCCACCCACTACATAAAATGGTAACAAATCAGATATAAACAACTATAGAGGGATCTCCCTCCTACCAGTCACGTAAAAAATTCTTTCAGCCTGTATTTTAAAGAGAACACAAGAGCAGTTAGAACCTAAATTATCAGAATATCAAGCATGATTCAGACCAAACAGGTTTTCAAACTCAAAAAACCATAATCAAAATGTGAGCCCTCAGACAAATACCCCTAGTATGCACACCTGTGGATTTCAAAAAGGCTTATGACTCAATAGACAGGCCTTCACTATTCCAAATCTTAGTAGAAAGGGGATTAGATCGAAAAATACGAGAACTCATGAAACAAACACTAGTTGGCACTAAATCTAAAGTAAAATTCATGGAAGAAATTTCAGAACCCTTTGACATTCAAACAGGTGTGAGGCAAGGCGATTGGCTCTCACCTCTTATGTTCAACGTTGTTGTAGACAAGGTTATGGAAGAATGGGAGAAAGATCAAGAAATGTGTTGGAAACCAATTCCACTTGGCTTTCCGAAAAACAACCTCTATATACCATACCTCGCTTTTGCAGATGATTTGGCGATACTAGCAGAAGATGAAGAGACTGCCATCAAACAGCTTGAGACACAAAGAATGTGCAGAAAAGGTTAGATTACAAATCTCATTCGAGAAAACTGAATTAATATGTTCAAAGACAGATATAGCAAGTTTGAGAACAAAATACGGTAAAATCCACAGAGTCCCATCCCTTAAATACCTCGGAGAATTCATCGAACCGACAGGCCTTGAGAAAATCTCACAACAAAATCGCTTCCAAAAAGTACAAAAAACCGTTAGGATTAGTGCAAAATATCTACAGCAAAACATCCATGTCAAGACAGACCAAAATTCGGCACTACAGTCATAAAACCAAGTCATCTATGCTAGCGAAACGTTAACACTTAACAGAAAACATGACCTTGAAGAAATAAAAAAAGTAAAGAGAAAAATCATTAGAAAAATTCTAGGAGCAAGCCTCAGTAAAGATGTTTACAGACTAAAATCAATCAAAGCAACAGAAAAGTTTTTAAACATCGAGATTGACATCAAGAAAAGGCGAATGAAATTCTTTGGTCACCTTAAGAGGCTACCAGAAAATCGATTGACAAAAAGATAATAGATTATGTAACTTCACTAAAAAATCCAACACCTTGATTGAATGAAATTCGGAACGATCTTAAAAGTGCAAACATAGGAGCAACAGACATCTTAGAAAGAGACATGTTTAGACACAAAGTAGACAAATGGGAAGTCATAACTGAGCAACCAAACAAAAACAATACTGACCAAAGTGGTCGGAAGAATGTAAACAAACTTTCTCAGAAAGAATGAAAGCTTTCTGGAACAACAAGAATAACTCAAAGAAAACTTGATTGGGACATTTGCTTAACGTCTTCCATTTATTGGTAGAATTCGCCAATATCATCATATATATTATTTCTATAAGGTATTTTTTTGTCACAAGCCTATATCTTCCATCATACTTAACCGAAATCAATGAATGAGGTGTCATTTTAAATCTTATGGTCTCCACTTTGGTTAAATCGTATTTTAAGCAAGAAAGTTTTCGAAATTCGACCCTTAAAGGACAAAAATGTAATTTTTTTTAAAAATGCTGTTTTCTGTGTTAAGAGTCAGTTATCTCCCTTGATACCTATCTGAAACCGTTTTATGAAGTATCGTTATAAATATTAAGATCTCCGCTTTAGTGACGTCATATATTAAGCCAGAAATTTATCGGAATTCGACCCTTAAAGGGCAAAAGTAACAATATTTTTGCAATGCGTTTTTGTGTCACGAGTGATTTATCTCCCTTAATATCTAACCGATATAGATAAATGAGGTATCATATTAAAGAATAAGGTCTCCGCCATGGTAACATTATATTTTAAGAAAGGAATTTTTCGTAATTCGACCCTTATAGGGAAAAAATTTAACTTTTTCTAAAAAGCGTTTTTTGTATCTCGAGCCATTTATCTCCCTGGATATCTAACCAAAATCGATAAATGAGGTAGGATTATGAGGAGTAATGTCTCAGCTTTGTGACATCGTATTTTAAGAAAGAATGTGTTTGGAATTCAACCCTTAAAGGGAAAAAGTAGTAATTTTTCTAGAACGCATTTTTGTGTCACGAGCGATTTATCTCCATTAATATCTAACCGATATAGATAAATGAGGTATCATATTAAAGAATAAGGTCTCCGCCTTGGTAACATTATATTTTAAGAAAGGAATTTTTCGTAATTCGACCCATAAAAGGCAAAAAAGTCAATTTTTCTAAAATGCGTTTTTTGTGTCTCGAGCCACTTATCTCCCTTGATATCTATCCAAAATCGAAAAATCAAGTACGATTGTGAGGAATAATGTCTCAGCTTTGCTGACATCATATTTTAAGAAAGAAGTGTTTGGAATTCAACTATTAAAGGGAAAAAGTATAAATTGTTCTAAAACGTATTTTTGTGTCACGAGCCTTATATTTCCCTTGATATCTAATCGATATAGATAAATTACATATCGTATTAAAGACTAAGGTTTCCGCCGTGGTAAAATTATATTCTAAGAAAGGAATTTTTCGAGATTCGACCCATAAAGCGCAAAAATGTCAATATTTCTAAAATACGTTTTTTGTGTTTCGAGCCATTTATCTCCCTGGATTTCTAACCAAAATCGATAAATGAAGTAGGAGTATGAAGAGTAATGACTGAACTTGGTGACATTATATTCAACCTCACTATACATCGCATTTTATTCGCGAAATTTTTGCACGGGTCGTCTAGTTAATAATAATAATAATAAGCAAATAAACAATTGAAAAAATTAGGCTGTTGTTCTTTCGTCCTATTACAAACCCCCAATCTTAATATTCATTGTATTCGCGAAATTTCCGCATGTGTCTTCCAGTAAAAAATTTATTTATCTGAAGCTTAATATTACTTTTCTTTACAAAACACATTAATGATTTATACATAGCCTCCTTGATATTTCCCTGGAGCAGACAGTGGATACTGGTCGGGCAAAGAATTCCAAGACTGATGAAATGGCTTAAACTTATTTGTCTGTGTGTTTTATACCATGTTTTTTTTCTGTTGTTTCAGACAGCTCAAACTTAATTCTTTCTGTCACCTGCACTAGATTTCAATTCTTCAGCAATCATCAAGAAATAGATACTAGAACCATGTCCTGCAGGTAATCATACTTCAAATCCTAGTGCAGCTTGGAGAAGTTAATATTCGCTGACTCAGTCACCAGGAATCTCATGCACCGGTGACTGCTTCGCCAAACTTCAAACGCTGTTCGAGAGGACGCAGGTTTGAATAATGCAGTGAAATAACTATTTTTGGTCTGTGTATCCCTTCTAGGTTAACGTTTTCTATTAATTTTCTCATTTCATTCCTATATTTAATTAATAACAGTGTGAAAACTGGCTTTGGCATATTTTCATCATTATTGTTTTATCAACTTCACTTCTTGATCGGATAGGTTTTTCCCTCTGTGCCTTTGCAATTGGTGCAATTTTGATCATAACCACATCATAAGTGTACCGCACTAGCGCTCCCTTAAAGACTTCGTTCTGATGAGCTGAAGAGCCGCTAGTTATTTTATGTGGACATTACCTTCAATCATAAAAATTCACATTTATGTTTATTGATTGCAAAATGATATTAAAATTTACAGCAAGGGACCAGCTTTCGTCCCTATTTTGTAGAAATCTACGATATGTACTTATCAACTACCTGAAGATAAAACCTCAGTTTTTTATTATGTACCCTCACTTTGCTAAATTACAGTCGGTCGTTGTAATTCGTCCAGTCGGTGTTGATGAACATCTAAGATTAATATGTAATTAGTTTATCATTCTTCAGTCCCATTTTTGAGATACATGTGCAACTAACTGGAAAATAATTGCTTCCATGCAGGTCACAGTCTACTTCTCCTTACAAAAGAGGCAGAAATGCTAGATGGCGATATGGAGAGGTCATATAAATATATATTCAATAAAGTACCATTCAGAATTCCCAGATTACTCCACATCTGTACAGAAAGATGATGAGTCCAATAGTGGATGATGAACATTAAAATCTCCGAGTAGTTTAACATTATCACTACGTCTCAATCATTTTTGTTAAAAATTTCACTGTTACTAGAAGACCTGTGCGAAAATTTCGAGAGTACAATGAATATCAAGGTTGGGAGTTTGTAATAGGATGAAAGAAGAACCGCCTCATTTGTTTCAGTTCTTTGTGTGATAAGTGTAATAGCTATATAACAAAAGTCGACGCCATATCTCTGTGACATGTCTAGCAGCTAGGGTGTGAACTGTCTCATACCCGCGACTTATTAATTTTGCCCTTTACGGGCCGAATTTCGAAAAATTTTGTTCTTATGAGGTGATGTGACCGAAGCAGAGACCTTAATCATTAATATGATAGCTCATTTATCTATTTCGGTTAGATATCAATGGAGATAAATGGGTCATGATAAAAAAAAATACCTTATGGAAATAATGATGATTTTGCCCTTTAAGTATCGAATTCAGAAAAATCTCTTTCTTAAAATATGAATTGACAAAAGCATTGACCTTAATCTTTAAAATATTAACATCATTTCTCGATTTCGGTTAGATATCAAGGGAGATAAATAGCTGGTGATAAAAAAAATTACACTAAAGAAATAATGACAAATTTGCTTTTTAAGGAACGAATTCCGAAAAATTCCGAAAATTCCTTTCTTAAAATATACCTCATTTATCTATTGCAGTTAGATATTAGAGTGAGATAAATGGCTCGTGACAGAAAAACGCGCTGCAAAACTATCGTTACTTTGTCCTTTAAGGGTCGAATTGCTAAACTTTAATTTCTTAACATTTTGAATACTTATGTCAATATACTTAGCTGCTATACTAAGGTTGGGTTTTCTTCTCCGTCTAGTGCAGCTAACAAATGAAAAAACTTTGTTATGGCATATGCGTTTCGGTTTATTAGACCATCATCAGTGCCAGTTTTTCTATATTACACTATTGTATGGAATTGTTCCATATCAGTTTATCCTCTTGAGGTTTCTCACTCACTGAACAATTTTGAATAAGAAACATATTTATACACGTTTGATTTTTGAAGGTAACTTCTGGAACAAGCTTAGTTGTTGTTCTTCTTCTTGAGGCTATTCACCAACTGACCATTTTTTATGAAAAGCATATTTATACATGTATTTACACGTTATGTAGCTTTTTGAACATACTTTTGTTATTGTTTATGGTTTCTCCTCAAAGATGTGGTCAACTGGTGAATAACCTCAAGAAGAACAACAACTAAGCTTGTTCCAGAAGTCACCTTCAAAAATCAAACGTATGTAAATATGTTTCTTATTCAAAATTGTTCAGTGAGTGAGAAATCTGAAGAGGATAAACTGATATGGAACAATTCCATACAATAATGTAATATAGAAAAACTGGCACTGATGATGGTCTAATAAACCGAAACGCATATGCCATAACAAAGTTTTTTCATTTGTTAGCTGCACTAGAAGGAGAAGAACACCCAACATTTCATTTCGTAATATATGATGGCAGCAAAGAGGAGATCTTAAGCTTTAAAATGGTACTTCATTTATTGATTTCGGTTAGGAATGCAGGGAGATAAATATTTTGTGGTACAAAAAACAGCATTTTAGAAATATTGTTATTTTTGCCCTTTAAGGGTCTATTCCAATAAATTCTTTTCTTCAAGTATGATGTGATAAAAGTGGGGACATTAACCTTTTTAAATGATACCTTATTCAATCATTTTGGTTAGTTATCAATAGAAGTGGCTTCTGACAAAAAAAACACATTATAATAGATATTATATATAGGGGAGAGTGGGGAGGAATGGGACACCTGTTATATTTTCAATTCTACCGCCTCTGTTAACGTCAAATTTTCATCATTAGATAGAACTAGCAGTGCCTCATTAGTCAGTAAAGTTCCGACACTGAAATTTGTGGACTCCGAATTTTGTGTTAAAAAAGGTGTTTCTCGCCTTTAAAAGTAAGTTTAGTGAGTTGTATGATTTTTTTTTTCGTATTTTTAACAGAATAGAGAAGGTCAAAATGCTTCGCATATGGGCATAGCATATATTTTGAAGATTACTTAACATCATTCTCTTCTGCTTTGTGATCAGTGTTTTGCCTTACATGCACGTAAATTTCAAAATGGTTCCTTGCAGGAGGTTCGGGACAATGGTCTGCAGGTGAAATGGGACAAGCTAATGTCATTTGTGTATCCTAATGTTGAAGATATGGGTTCACAAGAAAAAATGATGTCATTTTAAAGATGCCTGCTCCAGTCATTGGGGGAACTAAAAGAACCAGCAACATTTTTCATTTCGGAATCAATTTAAGTGTTAAACTTCTTACACTCTGATAAAAAAATTTCTACGCACCATTTATTTCTGTTAGACCATAATTTTTTCAGTTGCAAAGACTAACTTATCTTTTTTCATGTTGAACTAGTCCAAGAGTAACATTATTGGTCATTTTTTTAAAATTTAAGTTAGTGTCCCATTCTTTCTGCACTTTGTCCCATTCCTCCTGCAGGAGGGATGAATGGGACAATGTCACTTTTGTTCAAAAATCGAAGATTCCATTGCTGTTATTGCGGATTTTGAAAAAATAGTTATATAGTATATAGTCAGTTACATGTGCTAAATACATCCATAGTTCACATACTTCCAATGTTACCACAACTCCCTGAAAAATATCTCAAACACAAATTTTCCTATTCCTCCCCACTCTTCCCTACTAGACTACCCGTGCGAAAATTTCTCGAATACGATGAATAGTAAGGTTGGTGGTTTGTAATAGGATCAAAGAAGAATCGCCTCATTTGAAGCAACTTTTTATTTGTTGAATATTGTAGGTACGTAACAAAAGTCATCGCCAGTAAGGCAGTTAATTAATATCTCTGTGATATGTGCTGCTGCTGTCTAGTGGCTTGGATCTGAACTGTCACAAAGCTCTACTTTCACAGTTATTACTTTTTTTCTTCGAAGGTCAAATTCTGACAAATATTGTTCTTAATTTATAATGTTGCCTAAGTTGAGAACTTAATATTTAAAATGAAACCTAATTTATCGATTTCGATTATATATCAAGGTAGATAAATGGCTCATAACAAAAAACACGTTATGGAAATCATAATACATTTGCCCTATAAGGTTCAAATTTCAAAAAAATCATTTCTTAAAATGTGATGTGAGCAAATCGAAGACCTTTATCTTTTAGGTGGTACCTCCATTATCTATTTCGCTTAGATATCAAGGGAGATAAATGGCTCATGACACAAAAAAGTGTTGTAGAAATATTGATATTTTTGTCCTTTAAGGGTTTAGTTTCTTAATATGTGATATCACTAAACCGGAGATATTAATCCTTAAAATAGTACTTCATTTATCGATTCCATTTAGGAATACAGGGAGGTAAATCCTATTTTAGAAATATTGACATTTTTGCCCTTTAAAAGCCGAATTTAGAAAAAATACTTTCTCAGAATATGATATGACCAAAGCGGATATCTTAATCGTTGAAATGATCCCGCATTTATTGATATGTGTTTGGTAGAGATGGGCAAAACAGCTTTTTTCCAGTAATACGTTATTCAGTTATTGCTTCTTTTATCTAACCGCTTTTTTTAACCGTTAGAAATAACGTATAGTTATTTTGTTCTGAAGTAATATCTGTGGTGACGCTACTAAAATCTCTGCTCAGAAACGCTCTTCTCTTGTTGAAAAAAGCCGGAAATGTCAAATAACCGGATGTGACGAATATAGCGGCCCTGACGTCACGAAAAGCCGCTTATTAGCGTTATTTAGCGTTTAACGATACGTCACGAATAGCGGCTTTCAAATAAGCGGCTTCCTAATAAGCGGCTTCCATAGTAACTGTCAGAGACTTTATATACGCCTTCGACTTGTGTTTATGTATTTGTTTAATAAGTCGCAGTGATGCCTTGATAAATTAATATAGAATTTTAACACGACCAGCTTTAGCGGTTTGTGTATAACGTGATTTATGGACGTACGATAAAAAAAAAAAAATGGGAAGTGGGCAGTTTTGATTACGTGTTAATATATTTTTCTGTTTGAAACTAATTAATTTGTAGTATGAGTTTTTATGAATATATGCAACAAATACAGAAGATTAACTTTGCTGAAAGTAAACAATTTTTCAGTCTGGCTATTAATTCGCATTAAGTTTTGTGTGGCTATAGTTATATGTATAGCATACTTTACATATGTTGTAAATGTGTCCCAATAACAGACCAGCTGCAATTTAAATATGTTGTTCAGATGTACATAAAAGTAATTTGAAATGTAAATATGATTTGCTGTTTTAAACTAATTGACTTGTGGAAATACTACCGCTTTTCGATGGTTGCTCCATCTGTTGGCAGCTATCGCAGTTAATAACGGTTAAAGGTATTAAAAAGCTGTTTACATAGGTGGTGTCCTCTAGTGATCGCTATCGAAGTTAATAACGCCTTCAACTGGCAAAGACGATATAACACATGTACACAGCTGTAACAAAAAGCATAATCAAGTGGTTTTTGATGGAAGGATGGATGCTGAAAACCAGTTTAATGGTCACTAAGTCGTAGAGAGATGATAAATTTTGGACCCTATCGCAAATAACACCTGCAAAGTAGTATTTAACGTCGTCAGCAGTAGCGACATCTGTTGGGCGCTATCGCAGTTAATAACGGTTAGAGGTTGGAAAAAGCGGTTTACATAGGTGGTGTCCTCTAGTGATCGCTATCGAAGTTAATAACGCCTTCAACTGGCAAAGACGATATAACACATGTACACAGCTGTAACAAAAAGCATAATCAAGTGGTTTTTTGATGGAAGGATGGATGCTGAAAATCAGTTTAATGGTCACTAAGACGTAGAGAGATGATAAATTTTGGACCCTATCGCAAATAACACCTGCAAAGTAGTATTTAACGTCGTCAGCAGTAGCGACATCTGTTGGGCGCTATCGCAGTTATTAACGGTTGGAGGTTGGAAAAAGCGGTTTACATAGGTGGTGTCCTCTAGTGATCGCTATCGTAGTTAATAACTATTATTTTGCGATGGTAGTGTCATCTAGGGGTATTTATTGCAATTAATAACGGTGAGAGAGGCAATAAGCGGTGACTGATGCACTCGTAGCGGGCGGTCGACGAACAATTACAGCGCTGTCAGAGAGGGAAGTGCTGACCGTTATTTGAATAACTCCAGTTATCGTTTTGGCCGCTACTCTCTAAACGGCGTTTTTAAAATAACGGTTATTTGTAGCCGCTTAGTTATTTGTGACCCATCTCTAGTGTTTGGTATGAAGGGAAACAATGGCTTGTCACAAAAAAAAACCTTATAGAAATAATATATACTAGATGACCCTTGCGAAAATTTCGTGAAAACAAGGTTGGGGGTTTGTAATAGGATGAAAGAAGAGCTGCCTCATCTGTTTCAGTTCTTTACTTGTTTAGTATAATAGGTACACAAAAAAAGTGTAATAGTTTATTAATATCTCTGTGCTGCTATTGCTATCTAGGGCTAATCTGTGAACTGTATTTTACGTGAGACCTACACAGTTATTACTTTTGCCCTATATGGGTCAAATTCTGAAAAATTTCGTTCTTAATTTATAATATTGCTTGAGTGGAGACCTTAATCTTTTAAATGATATCTCATTTATCGATTCCGGTTAGGTGCAAAGGAAATAAATGGCTCGTAACAATAACACACGTTATGGAAATAATGAGATTTTTGTCCTTTAAGAGCCGAATTCCGATAAATTCCTGTCTTAAAATATGATTTGACGAAAGCAGAGACATAAATCTTTAAAATAATACTTCTCGATTTCGCTTAGATATCAAGGGAGATAAATGGCTCATGACAAAAAAAAAAAGTTGTGTAGAAATATTGATACTGTTGCCCTTTAAGGGTCCGTTCCGAAAAATTCCTTTCTTAAAATAGGATACCTTAATCTACAAAAGAATTCCTCATATTTCGATTTTAGTTAGATAGCAAGGAGTTAAATAGCAAGTGAAAAAAATACGTTATGAAATAATGATAATTTGGCCCTTAATGGTTCGAATTCCGAAAAATTTCTTCCTTAAAATAATGTGACTACGGCGGAGATTTTAATCTTTAAAATTATACCTCATTTTTCTATATCGGTTAGATATCAAGTGAGCTATATGGCTCGTGACACAAAAATGCGTTGTAGAAATATTGATGCTTTTGCCCTTTAAGGGTCGAATTAAAAAAAAAAAATCCTAAAATATGATTTGACCAAAGTAGAAACCTACATCTGAAAAATAATAGCTCATTACTGGATTACAGTTTGATATCCAGGGAGATAAGTAGCTTGTGATTAAAAAAAATACTTTATGGAAATAATGATAATTTTGCCCTCAAAGAGTCGAATTCCAAACACTCCTTTCTTAAAATATCATGTGCCCACGGCGGAGACCCGAAACTTAAAAATTATACCTCATCCATATCGGTTGGAAATCATTGAAGATCAATGGCTCGTGGTTCAAAAACACGTTGTAAAAGTATGATACGTTTGCCCTTTAACGATCTAATTCTGTAAAATTCCATTCTTAATACATAATATCACCAATGCGAAGATCTTAATCTTTAAAATGATGCTTCATTCAACGATTTCGATTGGGAATACTGGGAGCTAAATGTTTCATTGAATTGAAAACCGCATTTTAGAAATATTTACATTATTGCCTCTGGAAAAATCCTTGCTTAAAATATTATCAAAGTGAAGACCTTAAGCTTTTGTAGTGTAGTGGACACGGGCAAAACTGTGAGGACCTATGTTGACCCTGGCAGGCCGAGCGGAGACTTGGTCAGATGAGAGGAATCAGCGAATGGGTAAGGATCGAGCATAGTAGTCGGTCTGGGATCGGAGTGAGACATTCGTGGTAACATCATCAGGGTGAATGATTTCATAGACATATACCATGTACACTATTTACTATCACGACACGGTGCTGTACTAAATATACAAGTGATATACATTGGGATTACTGCCGAAGATTACAATGTAAGGTGCTGTTGTCCTACCTACAAACAATATTGTTATGACTTAAACTGGCAAATGGTTGCTGATATTATAACTGCGTGAGTATGACCTTTGCTTTGAGAACGGCAAGAGCGTCTGCGACAACATGCGATTATCTAGCCGAGTAACCACAGCTATAGACATTGTGGAGGATCCTAGCTCCCTATCTATGATTCAACGATGGCTTTCCACGTCGAACCATACCCTACAGTAGAGTCAACCTGTCAGGTGCTGTCCACCTTATTCGTGTGTAACGCCACTCCGCGGCCACGGCCGCTGGAGGGCGACTCGACGTCTGCGTTCCCTCTGCTCCGACTGTTGCTGGCTGCGACTGAATGATGAAGACAAGATACGAGTATACCGAGACAAGTGCCGTGCCCGTGCAGAGGTTTTTACACAACCTCCCACTACGGTCCCAAAGTGTAGAGGCAAGTGGTATACCAATGATGCCGTCATCTGTGCTACTTTGCTCGACCATTCCGCACTTTTTACTAACTGTCAGCGATCTAAATCCTCGGTCGACGCCTCTGTCTGGTTTCTTAACATACAACTTGCCGTCCTCATTTAATAATTAAGAAGTATGGAACTCTTAGCCAAGCGATCAACTACGTTCGCTACACATTCCTGCCCTCAAAACGCTTTTGGTGCTACTCCAAAACACCTCTTAAGCCTAATTTACATGTTAATATGTACATACAAATTTCCTTAAAATATATTTACAAATTTTCCTTACAAGTAAATACAATTTCTATTCATACTGAATACTTTTCCTTTGTTCATGTGTTCTGTCTGTTCTGATTTTGACTAAGATGCTTTGTGTATCTGTGTTACATTCTGTGAATCTATGTGTTATTGGTAGACAATTTCATTCGTGTTGTTCTGTGTATCAAAATTTCTATTTTCACTTTTATTGTTTGTGGTGGTGTTAGGTGTGTATATCGTGTAATGGTTCTATTTGTTTACATGTTGGAGATCGCAACAGACGAAGGATCCCCCTCATTGTTTACTACCGCCGACAGGTGACTGGTCTGACCTTGCGCTGAGTATGCACTTCTCATCGCCGGCGAGACTCGGAAGCGGCCTTGCATGTGTCAGCAGGGTTCTCGCTACCGCTCGTAGTATCTAGAACACTCGTCACGTACAATTAGCACAGAATATTTTAGCTTATTAGAACAACAGGACATTTTTCAAGCCAAATTTCCATTGAACAGACGTTATTTATTTCTTTGGTTAATGCAGACAGTCAATGTTTGTTTGGTATTTACTTTATCTCTACTCAACAACTAATAGTGTGAACCTTCATTGTTAGAGACACCCACAGTAACATTTATTCGCCTGTGGAGGTTCAGCCGGCGGAGGCACAGCCTGTGGGGACTGAGTTTGTCTACGTTCATGCTTTAGAGACACAAAGTATGGATAGTGGGTTGGAGGAAGTTGAGAAGGACGAGTGGGAGCTGGTAACGGGACGTAGGAGAAATATAGTTAACAGGACGAAGAAGCCAGACACTTCAGTAATTGTGGTGAAAAATAGGTTTGACCTGGTCCCAGAGTCAGGAGAAGAAGAGTCTCATATAGACGTAAGAGTAGGTAAGATGCAGCAGGCCTTTAGGCATAAGGCAAGAATAGGAATAAAAGGATTCTGCTGCTAGGTAGTAGCCATGGGAGGCCCTATTCTGCAGGATCAGTTAGGCACAGGTTACCAGGTCATAAGTTTTTCAAACCTATCGCAACATTAGGTCAGGTAATAGAGGATATAGGTTCACTTTGTAGTAGTTTCACTAAGGATATTAGAGTAGTGATAGTGGGGAACAGTATTGATAGAAACGCGAGTGACCTGAGGAAGGTGGTGAAGGAGGCACAGCATACCAGGATGGAGCTTATGCAAGTCCTAAGTCGCCATGACCGGCCACAATGCTGTGAGGCGTGTAAATGTGGAAACGGAAGTGCTTCTTGGGAAAGGCATTAGTTCTGTGTTGGGGGTTGTGCCTGTGAACACCATTGGTAGGTGGGGTTTCACTAGGCATGGCCTACACCTAAATAGAAGGGGGAAGGGAGTACTTTCTGAGTTGTTAGCTAAAGCAATAAGGGAGCCCATTTCCAGTGATGATTGGGTCAGGATTGTACGTTTTTTTAGGTTAGGGGCTGCTGGTGAAGGGACGGAAAAGATGATCAAAGAGATACTGATTGCAGAGCCACGATGGGAAAAATATAAGGAATTAAAGAAATTAATGAATCTGCTGAAACAATAACAGACTGGGATAAAACTGGGAAGAGGAGATAAATTCTGAAAATATAAAGCCGGTAATAAGTGTGCTAATGGTAAACTGTAGAAGTATAATGAACAAAGTAATCGAATTTGCAAACTTAATATGGATAAACGAACCACAAGTAACAACTGGGGTAGAGAGTTGGTTAAAAGAAGACTAGACTGAGATTTCTCCTGATGGTTACAGAGTGTACCTCAGAGATAGAGAAGCAATTGGTGGAGGAGTTTTCATACTAGTTAGCAAAAACTACCACAGTTCACTGGCGTTCATAGATCAAGACCATGAGTTACTTGGGGCAGATTTCTGGGGTAATAAAAAATAATAAATCTGATCTTGACTGCTTACCGCAGTGGAAGAATGACAGATGAAGATAAGGCTCTTGGGGAGAAATTAAATTCACACTCCGAAGGAAATAAGATTACTAACACAAGGGAACAAGGATTTGCAAATACCTTAATAAGGGAAGGAGGATTTTCACAAGTGGTAGAGCAAAACACCAGGTGACAAAATATTTTGGATATATTCCTAATAAAGTTCCATGATATCCTTGTATGCTGTCAAGTAACGGAAGGAATAAATGATCATGAAGCAGTTCTAATGCGTATTAGAGGATTCAGTGAACCAGCTGCCAAAAATTGAAGGGGGAAATAGGTACAGTTATAGAAAGACACAGATTTCAAATTTGAAGAGATATTTCAGAGAACGTTTCAGCAAATGGAAGGAAGGCACAAGTACAGTAGACACAAGGTGGGAAACGTTCAAGGAGATAGTAAGGAAGAGGGAAGAAAAATTTATTCCAAAGCAGAATATAATAAGAAGTAGAGAACTTGCGTACTATAATAGGGGAGTGAGGAAGTTAAAGAGGTTGGTACGAAAAGAATATAACACAGTTAAGAGACAGCGGGGTAGTAGGGAATATTTAAAACAACTAAACAAGGACTTAATAACAGCAAAGAAAGTGGCTAAAGATGGGTTTATGAAGAGTATTGTCAGTGCAGGAGGACTGATGCATCTAGAAATTTCTATGGCTATATTACGAAACTGAGGGGAAGGGATGGTGTCGAGAGCCTTATAGATAAGGACGGAGAAAGCTTACTGAGGATTTGAAAAAGGTAGTGATTTTAAATAACTGGTTTAGTCAGAATCAGTAATGGGAGGGTCTAGTTCGGAGAACGAGCTTAACAATATGATTAGAAATGAAGATACTAAAAAATTTGGAATTAATCCTGAGGAAATCATGAAGAAAATAAGAAAGTTATAAAAACATAAAGGGGCTGGTGTAGAAAATATTTCTACAGTTGTCTTAAAGATAGCCGGATGTGACATTGTACTTTATCTTGAAATATTATTTAAATTGGGTCTAGATACATACTGCTTACCACAGGACTGGTAAAGTGCGATAGTAGTACTGGTACATAAAAGAGGGGTGAGAAATAGAGTCGAAAATTACAGGCCAATCAGTTTGACTTCAGTGGTAGGTAAATTAATGGAAAGATTGGTATGCAACCACATCAGAAATGTATGTGAGGAACGTAAGTGGTTTTCAAGTAGGCAACATGGGTTCAGGCAAGGATATTCATGCGAATCTCAGTTGGTGGGATATATGCAAGATATTTCAGATGAAATGGACAAGGGAGGCAAAATTGATAGTGTAGCACTAGATCTTTCAAAGGTGTTTGACAGAGTGAGCAATAAAATGGTAGTAAATGAGGTAAAATCTATTGGAGTCGATCAGAAAGTGATTTCTTGGACAGAAGAATTTTTGAAAGATAGAAAACAGAAATTTAGGGTAGGATATGCGGTATCAAAAGAAGTGGAAGTAAAAATGTGAATGCTGCAGGGTAGTGTATTGTGACCATTGCTATTCATTATTGTTGATTGTTTCCTATCAGAAATTAGATTGTTTGCAGATGACATAATGCTATATAAAAGGATCAAAATTGTAGAGGACTGTAAACAGTTGCAGGCTGATCTGGACAAGATTTCTAGTTGGGTTGGTAAATATGGGATGAAGTTAAATTCAAAGAAGAGTCAGCTTATTAGTTACACAAATAAAAAACCTAAGATTAATTATGAATATAAGGTGGGGAATGAATTGCATATTGAAGAATTGAAATGTAAATATCTTGGCATTACATTTGATAATAAGCTTAACTGGGCAGGACACATTGGACAGGTGGTACGAAAAGGTTTCAAAATTCTGCAATTGTTGGTGAGAGTAATGAGAGAAGTAAATGAATTGGGTTACAAAACTTTGGTCAGACCATTGCTCGAATATGGTAGTGTAGTATGGGACCCACATTTTGCGTATCAAATTCAGGAGTTGCAGAGGGTGCAAAAAAGGGCTGCTAGATTTGTTTCTGGAAATTATCCCAGAATGCAATTAGTGACAGATATGGTATAAGAGCTGGAATGGGATTCATTGCAAGACAGGATGAGGAGGGTTATGGGAGTGTGCATGGCGTATACTGAGGCATGGAAAGATATTGGTGTATGTATGAAAAGTAGTGCATGGAAGGAAAAAGAATAACTTACTGCAAACGTTAAATGAATTTAAAGTTTAAATTTGTAGAGGGCAAATGTAGGTGGGTACAGGATAGGGTGAAGATGGGTGTGTAGGGAAATTGTCACCGGGGCGCGTGCTCCAATGCAATTAAATTAAATATACGAGTCATTTAGTCAGTAGACAACCCCGTACAACAAGACAGAAAAGTGAAAAAACCATCCTGAAGTTAACTCAACGAACTCAACCTCACCACCCACACAGCCTAGACCCTAAAAGCCATTCGATAATATTCAGAGCTCAGATGTTTGCCTACAATGATCAATATTGATGTGAATTTACGTTTACTGGGATAGAAATAGGAGTAATAATGCAAGGGAACTTTAGTAGTGAAACAAGGTATTACACAAATGGTATAGCAGAGCGCAAGTAGTGTAAATATATTGAATATTTATACTATTTTAAATCTGTAAGCAAGCTTAATATGTTATAAAATTTGAATCGGCATTATGCAAAAACTGCGGTAGCAATTTGGAAGGAGTATTAAAATTTTTATATCTAATGATTCAGATTAAAATCTGCGGGAATAGCTTATATATACTGGAAAACGTAGCAATAAATTAAATTCATTTCGAATTGAAATAAATACGCACACAAACCATTCTGTATCTGAGATGTGCACTCCCTTGAAGAAAGAGATCGCGCATAGATTCTGTTTTATTTTTTGAATTAGGTTATTTATTCTTCAGTTTTTTACACTAGAAATACGTGAATCAAATGCAATAGAACTCTGAAAACGAATAATTCGCTTAAGAATTGTCATTACCAATTCGCACTTTACCAACCTCCTACTTCGTAGCTGTTACTGTTATCTTTAATCATTTCTTTTCTCTAATATCGAGCATACTACCAAGTAAGAAAGATATGACATATTCAAATGATTTGTTCCTTTTAAAAACGCTAAAATTAATGCTATTGATAAACCAATAGTTCTGGAAAATGAAATATAAATCTGTTCTAAAATTTAATTTTTTTAAAGTAATATCTACGAAAAAAGTAAAATGTTGATTATAACCCTGCTATTTTCTTTTCAACCTCACCAGGAAAGCCAGGTTATAACTTCCGATGATACCTTTTATTTGTTTTGGCAGGTTGTGCATATTAATGTAAGGCATTTAGTTGGATATGATGTTTAATAAACAAGAAAAAACCACCACACATATACACTAACAACATGAAACTTTTATTCAAAACCAGATAGTAATAATTTCACGCAATCTTAATATAGTCCGTGCTCTCTTTGTTTCTCAGCGATCACACACATCTCTTTCTTATTTTATTTATTTATTTGGCCTTGGTCTGAGACCATTTAACCAGCATTATACATTAATGTTTGTTTGTTATTTTCTTCTTACAGAGTACTGGAGGCTTCAAATCTTCAGTTCTGTGTCTTGAAGGAAGCGAACTATTGCCTTGTAGATTTGCACATTTCTTGATTGAAGAATGGTGGTAACGCTCGCTGGGAATTTGACTGAAAGCTGTTCGAGTGGCCTGTAGAAACGTTTGCGTTGTGATTGAAACCGTGAACAGGAGAGTATGATGTGATTGAGGTCGGAAATTTCTTGGTCTAAGGTGCATATAGGTCTTTCTATTATATGAAGGCGGCATAAGTGGTGAGGATAACAACCATGTCCTAGTCTCATTCTAATAATGGTTGTTGCGTGTCTTCTTGCAACATTGTGCTCTGCGAACCAGGGTGTCTTTGGTATTGTAGGTTGTACTGCTGAGTACTATATATAATTTTCTTTGGCCGCGCCCGCTGACCAAAGATTATTGTCACTTTGTTGTTTAATGAATTTATTATCCGTTCAGCAAATATTGCTATACAGGACGATGTTGAATTTTACTAAAAACATAACTTACATATTGTCATGGTTGAGGTCAACCCACAGGGCCCCTCAGTGACTACAATACAGTGATACAATAAATTTTTATAAAAATGTTAGCAACATGAATGTCGGTATTAAAAACAGTTATCAGAATTAGAACAGTATCCAAACATTTAAAATGAAATTGGTTTAAAATAATTACACTTTTATAAATATACATTTACAATTTTGATTATATTGGTTACAATTTTAAATAGAATTTATCTAAACGTAATTAAAGTCTTTCAGGTATAAAGCCGAATCGCAGTAGCAGTTGATACAATTCGTTTTCAAGTCATATTGCAGGTATACGTGAGGCAATACCGACATTGGTATTCATGCGTCTAAATTATTATTTTCTTTTGTTCACGTTTGGTTATATGACCATACATCCGTGAATTGTAAGATAATTCACAGATGCAATATAATAATGAGTATAATCAAACATGTTATTAGTTAACGATAATGAATCATGTTACAAGTGATGGCTGTATGGTTACATAACCGAATGTCAATAAATAAATAAATAAATAAATAAATATACATTTTATATCGAGCGCTGACAAAAATCTGATCTATACTTAACAAACGAGATGTCAAATAGAAGGTGACAGGCCACATGGTATTAAATTTATTAGCTGGTTCACTTCTTCTTCGGAATCACTGCCTGATAGAAAAATATTTTGAGGAAGGCGTTTTTTAGCCTAGTTTGGCCGGTTCTTTTCCCTAGTTTGTAAAATTTTGCACCAGGAACTGTACTCATTCGTTTGATGAAATATATTGTTTGTTGTTTTATAAATTCGTAAATGTAAGCAATATTTAACTCTCTGTGTAGCTGACTATTTCTTACATACCATGGTGCGTTCACTGCTAATCTGAGTAGTTTGTTTTGAAATATTTGTATTCTATGTAATTTGCTATGGCTAGCACATCCCCATATAGGACATGCATATGTTATTAGTGGCCGTAATATCATTTTGTAAATTATCAGGCAGCACTCTGTTTTTAATGATGATATTTTGTTTAACACAGGATACAATTTGTGTAATCTGGCATAGGCTTGGTTTAGTTTGTTGTTAATGTGTATGTTTCATGTTAAGCGCCTGTCAAGATCGACTCCTAGGTATTTAATAGATTGAGCATTTGGATTCAATGCTATTTTACTTCCCATGATGTTTATCTCCGGGGGGGTTTGGTGGGCGTCTGAGATTGAAGATTTTGGTTTGACATTTTCCGGGATTTAATGATATACGCCACTGACTGAGCCATTAAGTTAATTGCGTTATTGTTTCCTGGTTATTGCGTGCAATATGAATGTCATTGTGCGAAGAGTATATGATTGTGTCATCAGCGTACTGTGCAGTCGAGGTGTTTTGAGGAGTCGGTATATCTGAGGTTTATATGTTGAATAGCGTTAGCCCTAAGACAGATCCCTGTGGGACTCCTGCAGCTATTGATCGTGCTGTGGATATTTTTGTGTCTATTATTACGCTGAAAGTTCGATTTTGTAAACAGCTTTCTAAAATTTTATACAAATATAGAGGCATTCCCGTGTATTTAAGTTTATATAGTAGGCCAATGTGCCATACTTTGTCAAATGCCTGGGCAACATCGAGAAAAGCAGCCAACGTGTGATGTTTGAGCTCAAAGCCCTTTGTAATATATTCTACCAGGCGTAGTATTTGGTGTGAGGATGAGTGCATAGGGCAGAAACCAAACTGATGAGGCGGAATAGTTCCTGTAGTATCGAGGAAGGAAGTTAGTCGCTTCCGTATTATTTTTTCTAGCAGTTTTGACAAAGTAGGGAGTAAACTTATAGGTCTGTAACTAGAGGGCAGGGATGCTGGTTTGTTAGGTTTGTTGAAAAATATGATATTAGCATGTTTCCACTCTATTGGGAAATACCCGGTACAGAGAATGCTGTTGAAAAGTGACGTGAGGTAGCTTACTGCCTTTGGCGGTAATGACTTTAGCGCGATGTTAGGTATGTTATCGTGGCCTGGGGATCTTCGTACAGGTAAGTTCTTAATTATTTGTCGCAGTTCTTTTGGAGTAGTGAATTTGACGTAATTCCGCGCGCCAATGGTAACATACTGATTAGAATTTTCTATTATTGTGTTGAATTCATGATCTATTATAGGGTTTGGTTTGAAGGTATTTTCGAAATGATCTGCTAAGATTTCGCATTTATCTGAAGCGCTGGAAATGTATGTACCATTCCATTTTAAGGGTGGTATGATAGTGGGTTCCTTGAGAATACGTTTTGTGATTTTCCATAGAGACCTGTCGCCAGGTTCCATTTCCGACAGATACTTTTGGTATGATTCGTAACGAAATGAGTCAAGTTCTGTTTTTACCTGTCTAATTAATTGGTTTAGTAGTCGCCGTTGGTGTGGGAGTCGCTGCCTTTGCCAGTGTCTGCGAGTTTGATTTTTATAGTTGATTAATTCAATGATTCTTTGCGGTATTTTTTCATGGAATGATCTAAACGATTTTGTTTGTGATTTTTTGGTTGATAGTTCTATCGCCTGGTGAATTGCGGTCGTTAGTTGTCGTACGCCTTCATAAATATTATCTTTATTATCTTGCCTAGAGAATGATGGTAATATCTGATTAAGATTAATTTCGAATAGATTCCAGTTTACTTGTCCGGTTAATATCTATGGTGTTAGTTCTGATATTTCTGGGTTTGTACCAAATTTTGCTAACACCGGAATGTGGTCTGAGTCTAATTCAGAGATTGCTTCCATATGTACTGGCAGTGGTGTATTTTTAGCTAGCGCAATGTCAAGTATGTCAGGGGTAACATTTGGGTTATTAGAAAAATAGGTCGGCCCGTGTGGTGCGATTATATGTAAGCCGAGGTTACCTGCTTCGTCGAGCAGTTTCCTACCGTTCGGTGTTGTTGTTCTGCATCCCCAAGCTTCGTGCTTGCTATTGAGATCCCCCATTAGTAAGGTAGATTGATTTTGATCAAATATTGGTATGAGCTGTTGTTGGGTAAGCCTCCGATTTGGTTGTTTGTAGGCAGCAACTATTGTTATTTCGGAGTTTGTTTTAATTTTGATTCGTATGCCAGCTGTTTCGAGATCATTGGCGGGCATAGAGATCGAATAATGAATGATATTATTTTTAACCAATATAGCTACCCCGCAGGAGGCTATAGGCGCATCACGATCTGTTCTATACATTTTATAGCCAGTAATTTTAAAAGTGTCATTCGAAGTGAGGTGTGTCTCAGTTATGCATGCAATGCCAACATTGTGGCGGCTCATAAATTTGGCAAGTGTTGATTTCTTATTTCGTACGCCATTTGCGTTCCAGTTTACTAGTGTTAAACTTAGAAACATTGACCGTATTATTTGCCATTTTGGAAAAAGCTAGCTACTGACGACATGATGATCTCTTTTACCATAGGAAGAAAAGCTGTGATTAATCCAGAGATTAGTTCATTTATTAGGCTGGTCCATGCAGTACCTTGCCCAGTGTTGTGCTCGTTATGTGGTATCTTTGTGTCGTGAGGTGATGTGTTACGGTTTCCTTTTAATAAATTACTGTAAGAGGGTCAAGAATTGTTTTGCGGAGTATGCTGTAAATTAGGTTTTTCTTTGTTTTGTATCATTTGGTTAGCTATTTATTTATAGCGTGGTGGAGGCGGCACTATGGTTGGTAAAGACGGAAATTCCAGTGAGGCCGGATTGGGTGGTATATGTGTCCCAGTGAACTGTCTGTCTGAGAAGCTAAGTTTGTTTTGATGTAAATGTTTTTTGGAACTTCTAAGTTTCACTTCTTCGTAATAATTACATCCTTTACATGTTCCCCGCCACAATTAACACATTTAGGTTTTGCTGTACGTGGGTGGTTACATGAGGAATAATGGTGCTTCCCATCACAACGAACACATCGCGGATCAAGTTTGCAATAGTTTTTTGTGTGACCATAGAATTGGCAATCTGTACACTGAGGAATATCTTTTGGGTTTTCTTCGTGGTTCTACTTTAACAATGCAGTGGAACAGTCTATCTGATTCGAAGATATTGGCACAATCGCGATTTTCTTCCAGCTCAACTGCGCACCAATCGCATCTTTATTTAGAAGTCTTTTACTTTGTTCACTGGGAATTTAAGTCTTATTAGTTCTTCTTTTATTTCGTTATCTGTTAGTGAGTATGGTAAATTACGCACGAATTAATGCTTAAAAACTAGTCTTAGCGTATATGTTACACGATTTTACATCAACTACCTTCGAAGCCCGTCAGTATTGAAGGTTTCAATAAAGGGATCTGGCTATTTATTTTTGGCAGTTGCCTAATTAAATAGAATTGATATTAAATAACGCTCATAACCCTGATTTTCTGCGTTTTCATTTTTTCGGTTGCAGTTTATATTGCCATAAAGTTGGAATTTCTTACGTGTTGTTGAGTTAATTACAACAGCAATATGGAACCAATGAAATTAAAAAATAACTGAGAACCCCTAAAATCAATGACACACCACGTATATTACACAACTAAGTCCATCGTGCCTTTTGCTTAAACAAAGCGTTTCAGTAGTCATTCTGTTCCCGGCTGCATTTCAAGATAACCACAACCTTCCGTATAAAAATCGTAGCTTCTTTCGCAGGCGCATTAATTCTTTTATAACAAGTATATGCCTAGTGTAATGAATATCGTTGACGATGAATGTGTGACAGACTCTCTATCGGTATTAAGATTTGTGGAATTGGTTTTGTTTTTCGTTGGAATTGTAAAGTTGTAAAAAAAAGGTAAAAAACTGTAACATTGGTGTCAGAAGAGGGATCGTTTGTGCGGGAATCAGTTATAGGCGTAATTACCGGTCTAAATGACGATGAAGCTTCTACGGCAACCATGCAATCACGAGGTGAAGACTGTTCTTGCAAACTAAAAGCTATCGGTTGCCGGAAGTAAATCAGAAAAGATAGCTGGGTTGGAAGCTGTAATAAAAGAGAAGGAAAAAGATCCAGAACTTGGGCCAATATTTGAGAAGAGATGCGGTGGGTACTAATGAGACTAACGAACCAAGTCTTAAGCAAATAATGCAGTACCTCATTAGCATAAAATCAGAGATGCAAGCCGCTAATTTAGAAAAGCGCTCTCCTATTAAGTATACTATTGAAAACTTTAGATCCAAAAATGTAAAGATAGAAATACGGTTAAAGACACACATAAGGTAAAGTTCACGGGCTTCCGATGGCTCCTGCCGCATCCCGTAGGATTCACTGAGGTAGAGCTCCGCGCTCCCAGTACAACCATCAGTACTAGAACGGATGTTACGGGGTCAGCACCACACTCCGGCCGTTATTTACCTTCTCGTGGAGCTTCCTCCACAGTACTCATTGGATTGCAGGCTGAATTGGCCTGGGCAGATGTTCCGGATGTTCAGCTTTGAGAAAAAATCCTCGGCTTCGTCGGGGATGGAACCCTGGTATTCCGGGCCGCAGTCTGGCGCTCTACTGCCTGAGCTACGAGGCCGCCTTGCAGCAAAACATGACGGACTTTATTTTTATTTTACTTTTTTTTTTTTTTTGCTTGTGGCTTTACACCTCATCGATGTAGAAGTCATTAGAGGCGGGATTGGACTGGGGACACGGAATGGGAAGCAATACGGTCATGGCCTCCTGAAAGAAGCATCCAGGAATTTGCCTAGAGTGATTTGGGGAAATCATGGAAAACCCAAATCTGGATGCCCGGACAGGGATGCCAACCGGCGTCCTCCCGAATGCGAGGCCAAAGCGTTAACCGCTCACCAATCGCGCTCGGTAACATGACGGAAACAGTCTGCTCTATATGAATAAAATACGGATAAAACCTGTCCTATGCGGGACTATGTTGTACGAAAAACATTCACCTTAAAAAAAAGGGTTCACTGATACTACGGTGGAGTTTGATATTCTGAAGCAACCTGTAGTGATCAAGGTGTATTTAGGCTGTGGTTACACTGCAAGCGAATTCGCGCGAATAATCCTTCGCGCGAAATAGCGCGATTTCGCGCGAAATCGCTATTTTAAACAAACACATACAAACAAAGGCAGGCGGTTACAGTAAAAGCGAATTGGTCCAGCGAATCACCTGTTGTCGCTAGAAGTTCAAATGGGTTTGTTTTTTTTCGCGCGAATGGAGCGATTCCATTGTAGGCTGAGGCTAGTGGTAGCGTATAGATGGAAAATGTTTTATTTCGCGTGAATCCATCCTTTGGTTATTTCAGTTGTTTTACGTATTATTATGGATTGTGAAAAAATGATATGTTTAGTGTTTGAAAGAAGAATATTGTGGGATCAGAATCATAAGGGATATCATAACCGTGATAAATCAAGGAAGTTATGGGAAGAAATAGCAGCTGAATTAAATGTTACACAACCGTCAAACATTGCCAATCTGTCTAACTTACCTGCAGATAAGAGCACATCATCAGTGTCAAGAATGACACATCAACAATTAAATAAGCAGCAGCAAGGACGCTCTTAAAAAGGCCAAACGATATACAGGCTAGAACGGTAGAACTGGAAGAAGAGAAGCTGAAATTTTTTAAAGAAAGGAAAGTGGAAACAGAGGAAAAGAGAGATTATGACTATCACTTTTTGATGGGTTTACTACCTCATTTGAAAAAGGTAAAACCAGATAGAAAAATGCTGATCCTGATCCAGCATCAGTTACAAGTTCTTGTTAACGAAGTGTTATCTTATAAGACAGAACCACCACAGCATGAAATTGTTCCGTCTTCTGCAAGCCCTTCACCCCAACTTTCTCATATTCCTCAACCTACACCCTCTCCAGCAATATCACACTCTAGTTCTCAAGAGCTTTCTTCATCCACATCATCTTTCTCTACTCCAATATTTCAGTGAATCAATAGGTAACACTCAAATCCTGCAGGTGGAAATTCCAGAAAAGGAAGAAACAAGTTACAATGTCGCAACATACATCAAGAACTTCCAGATTTAAAATTGGAATCAATATATATATTATTTCTATAAGGTATTTTTTTGTCACAAGCCTGTACCTTCCTTCATACTTCACCGAAATCAATGAATGAGGTGTCATTTTAAATCTTATGGTCTTCCCTTTGGTCACATCATATTTTAAGAAATGAAGTTTTCGGAATTCGGTCCTTAAAGGGCGAAAATTTCAATATTTCTAAAAAAAATTTTTTTTTTGTATCTTGAGCCATTTATCTCCCAGGATATCTAACCAAAAAGAATAATTGAGGTAGGATTATGAGGAGTATTGTCTCAGCTCTGTGACATCATATTTTAAGAAAGAATGTTTTTGGAATTCTACCCTTAATGGGAAAAAGTATACATTTTTCTATAACGCATTTTTGTGTCGCGAGCGATATATCTCCCTTAATATCTAACCAATACAGATAAATGAGGTAACAAATTAAAGAATGAGGTCTCCGCCGTGGTAACATTATATTTTAACAAAGGAATTTTTCGTAATTCGACCCTTAAAAGGCAAAAATGTCAATTTTTCTAAAATGCGTTTTTTGTATCTCGAGCCATTTATCTTCCTGGATATCTAACCAAAATCGATAAATGAAGTAGGAATATAAGGAGTAATGTATCAGCTTTGTGAAATCATATTTTAAGAAAGAATGTTTTTGGAATTCAACCCTTAAAGGAAAAAAGTATAAATTTTTCTATTACCGATTTTTTTGTCACGAGCGATTTATCTCCTTTGATATCTAACCGATATAGATAAATGAGGTATCATATTAAAGAATAAGGTCTCCGCCGTGGTAACATTATAGTTTTAAGAAAGGAATTTTTCGTAATTCTACCCATAAAAGTAAAAAAAGGTCAGTTTTTCTAAAATGCGTTTTTTGTGTCTCGAGCCACTTATCTCCTCTTGATATCTATCCAAAATCGATAAATCAAGTACGATTGTGAGGAGTAATGTCTCAGCTTTGCTGACATCATATTTTAAGAAAGAAGTGTTTGGAATTCAACTATTAAGGGGAAAAAGTATAAATTGTTCTACAACGTATTTTTGTGTCACGAGCCTCGTATTTCCCTTGATATCTAAATGATAAAGATAAATGACATATCGTATTAAAGACTAAGGTTTCCGCCGTGGTAACATTATATTCTAAGAAAGGAATTTTTCAATATTTCTAAAATACGTTTTTTGTGTTTCGAGCCATTTATCTCCTTGGATTTCTAACCAAAATCGATAAATGAAGTAGGAGAATGAAGAGTAATGACTGAACTTGGTGACATTATATTCAACCCCACTATTCATCGCATTTTATTCGCGAAATTTTCGCACTGGTAGTCTAGTTAAATTTATTTTACTTACCTTAAAGTTACTGTCAGTTTTTCAGAAAGTGAAATACATTCTCTGTAGTTACACTGCCTTGTTATTTCTTCCTCTATTGCATTCAATATATATGAGTATGTGTCATAAGTCATACGATAATATTCATAAAACTTTTGTGGCTGGTTCTTTAATTCATCAAAAAGTTTAAAATATTCACTCAAATGGTGATTCAAGAATATTTTATTAACCCAGAATTGCCTCTTCCTCTTTTCAGATGTAAAGAGTTTCAAAAATGGGTTTTCAGCAAAATAAAATTCTTCTTCAATATCCATATTCTTGCATTTTCGCCAGTCGAGTATGATATGATAAATTTTACTTAGCTTCTAAAAACCTCTTTGAATCGCGTGACCACTTCTTCCGGCGACTACGTTCGCGCGAATGCGCTTGCACTTTAACCACTTCTCTTTCGCGCGAAATAGCGCTATTTCGCGCGAATTCGCTTGCAGTGTAACCACAGCCTTAGTTATTCCATGTTTCCCAAGCATATCCATATAGATTCCTTGAAATTTTGCTTCATTTGGTTATTGTTTTGTTTTGAATCTTGAAGATGAACTACGAGGCATGTTTTTCTAAGTAAGTACCGTTTTGAAATTAAAAAAAGAAGTGCAAATATATCTCAATAATTTTATTTTTACATGAAAGCCTGTACCTTACTCTACTTTTCTACATATTTCCCTTCAATATTGAGGCACTTTTCATAACGTAGTACCAGTTTTTGGAAACCCTCCTCATAGAAGTCTGCCGCCTGACTTGTTAACCACTGCATCACAACTGTTTTGACTTCGTTATCGTCTTCAAGACGCTGACCGCCCAGGTGTTTCTTCAAGTGCAGGAACAGATGGTAGTCACTGGGCGCCAGATCAGGGCTGTACGGAGGATGATCTAGAGCTTCCCATCGAAAAGATGTGATGAGATCTTTGGTCTGATTAGCCACATGTGGACGGGCATTGTCATGCAGCAAAACGATGCCCTTGCTCAACTCTTTTGTTCTGGATTGAACGGCGCAGATTGTTCAATGTCTCACAATAAACTGCTGCCATTGATTGTCTCATTACGAGGCGGAAATTCCACAAGCAATACTCCTTTTCTGTCCCAAAAAACTGTGCACAGTGATTTTCCGGGCAGAAATCATTTGCTTGAACTTCACTTTTTTGGGTGAACCTGAATGCTGCCATTCCATGGACTTGTTGCTTTGATTCAGGTGTGGCGTAGGCCGCCCAAGTCTCATCGCCCGTAATAATTTGGCTTAAGAAATCATCACCATCGTTGTGATACCGCTCAAGGAAAGTCAATGGACTGCCTAAACGTTTGGTTTTGTGCACATCCGTTAACATTTTCGGTACCCAACGTGAGCACAATTTTCGGTAATTCAAGTGCTCGGTCACAATGCCATAAAAAACACTAGTAGAAATATTAGGAAAGTCATCGCACAAGGAGGAAATCGTAAAGTGTCTGTTTTCTCTCACCTTATTGTCCACTTTCTGCACCAAACATTCATTAACGACCGAAGGACGCACACTCCGTTGTTCATCATGTACAATCTTTAAATGCTCTCACCCACTTTCTCACCATTCCATCACTCATAATGTTTTGTCCGTAAACTGCACAGATCTCACGATGAATATCGATCGGTTTTAGGCCTTTAGCACAAAGAAATCTTATAACAGCCTGTATTTCACAGTCGGCGGCGGGACTCACGATTATCGGAGGCATCTTAAACACTCAGTGAACAACGTAAACAAGGAAGAATTAGACTGTAATGGCGTCAATGCGTAGGCAAGAGATGCAGGTACCCAGTGCGCATGCGCAGAACGCCGACCGTAGCGCCGTAGCCACGGTGTGACAAAACGGTACTTACTTGAACAATACGCCTCGTAGATCACCGCAAATTGCACTTCGAAGCATGCAACCTCAGAAGGAAGTCGGATATAGATTTTATTGGTATATAGTTCTGCTGATGTTGGCAGAATAAGTAAAAAATTTACAAGTTTTACGATCGTTGGCTGTGTGTGTTTAGAGCTACTCACAAAACAGCTAAGTTTTTGTAGTCTAAATTACTTTAAAATCTTTAAATTTAGGGTAGGTGGGGGTAAAGTGTACGCACTGGGGGTAAGTGTACGCAGTGTAAAATTTCGGCTCCACACAGCTAGGTTGGCAGCTATGTAGCATCATTAACTCGACAACAATGCCAAACGGGAAAGCCGGACTCTGAGCACCATTCAGCCAAGTGTTCTTGGCAAGATGAGGTAAGTTCTGTTTTCAACATTCTCACTGTAGTTTTTGGGTAACTTCGTTCCCGTTTTTCTGTGTGTTTATTAAATTTCTTGCTCTGTGTTAATCTAATGTTAAGACCCTATGAAGTTATAGTTTAGTAGCAAGTGTGAATACCCCACTGTGAATACTCGTAACTTTGTAGAAATTAACATCTAGGAAAATCGGAAAATGGGGGTAAGTGTACGCTGCTCTCAAGGGCAACTGTACGCATTCAAGTAAGTGCGTACACTTGCCCCTTGGCGAGCAGAAAAATACTGCCCATTCTTTACTCTCCACTACTCCAAGGCCCTTCATGGCTTGTAACGAAATTGCTTACTCGTATTTGCCTTAATTGCAAGTAGAGTTATCTCCCTAATGTTTTTAACATTTTCTTTTTTCCCAATAGGAATTACATAAGGAAAAACCCGAAAAGAAACCCCTGACGGATGAAATTCTACAAACTGTACGACACGTACTGAGCAAAAATTATTCTACTAGAAAAGCAGCAAGAACAGTTGGTTTTCATGAATCGACTTTGCGAAAACGGCTTAAAATGGGTTAAAGGTTCTCAAACATTGGGGAGGTTTACGAAGTTTTCACCCCTGAGCAGGAAAGAGAAATTGTGGAACACTGCAAAGAATTGGATCGTCGTTTTTAGGGCTAACTTTGAAATCTCTTCGCCATTTATTGTTCAATTAGCAGAGTTGAACCAAAATCAAACACCCCTTTCCACAAGAAAAGAAGATGGCCGGCAGGGATATGACAAGTGATTTTATGAAGATGAGAGAAACTTTCTTGAGAGTGCCTGCGCAACACAAGTATCTCCAGGACTATGGGTTTTAAACAGAATCCAAATAAATCATTTCTTCTTTGATAATTTGGAAAAATTGTACCAAAAATACAAAATTCACACCAGATTGCATATTTAACATGGATGAAACTGGCATCCAGATTGTTCCACATAAGTTGCCCCTATCAGTAGCTCCTGTTGGGAAGAAAGATGTTGCAAAAGTGGTGACTGCTGAACAAGGGAAATCCATCACTGTTATCTGTTGTATTCGTGCATCAGGCAACCACATCCCACCTTTTTTATTTTTGGACGCAAGAGAATGAACCGCCTTCTTATCAAGGATGGACCACCAGGCTGTGATCTCGCTCTTACTGATAGTGGATACATAAATGTTCCACTTTTATCAAGTGGCTTTCCCACTTTCAACAATTTACAAACCATCTGAACAACAACCAGTTCTTCTCATCCTGGATAATCATGTACTCTCACATTAGTCTTGAAGCAATAAACTTTTGCCAAAGGCAATCATATTCACCTTCTTACTCTTCCACTCCACAGTAGCCACAAGGCACAGCCACTCGATAAAGTTTTTTTCAAGCCTCTTAAAACAAGATTTGCTGCTGTTCGCTGATGATTGGGTAACATCTAATCCTGGGGAATCCATCACAGTTTTACTTCTCGCTGGCTTTTCAATACTGATTTCTCCAGAACAGCCAAATGTTGAAGTAGCTGTTACAGGATTCAAGTCTACTGGCATCTTCCCACTGAGCAGACACATTTTCACCAATGAACATTTCATGCCAGCAGAAGTAACTGACCAACAGTTTGAGGGCGAAGGAGACCTAGAGAGTGAGGACATGATGTTGATTCAATTTGATGAAGGTACCATCGAGGAAATGCCATCGGAAGCTCAGAGAAACCAGTCTGCACTGTCTAACAATGTATTGGAACCACCTGCTTCTTCCTCACAGACAACACCAGACCTACGAGAGAGTCCTCAACCCGGACCATCATTTTCTGCTGGTAGGCCTTGTCACACTTCACCATCTGATATAATTCCAATTCCTCGTATCCAAAAAGCACGGAAACGATCAAGGAAAAGTTTGAAATCAACCCATCTGACATCAACTCCACACAAAGAAAAGTTACAGCATCTAGTTCAAAAGAAGGAGGATGCAGCTAATGAAAAGAAACAAAAAACAGATGAAAGGTCCAAGGCTAAAGAGCAAAAATCTAAAACTGCAGGTAAAAGAAGACTAGTTTTTTCTGTTAGTTCTTCCAGTGAGTCTGATACAATTTCCCTTCATAATAGTGAAGACTCAAGCAACTGGGAATTTTCTTCAGAGTCTGAGATTGATGAAAGGGACCTATCCACATACACAAGACCAATACAAAAAGTTGATTTTGTTATTTCTAAAGTGTTTGTGAAGGATTCTTCATACAGAATTTATGTGGTCAAAATTACAGAAGTTAATAATGCTGGTTTTGAAGGATTCTTTTATAAGAGGATTCCACAAACATTTAAATTTACTGAGACAGCAGAACAAGCATTTTTGCAAAAGGATGACATTGTGAAGAAACTATCACACGCTGTGCAATCTAGCTCTATTAGATTCAAAGATGCAGTTGGATTTCAGGATGACCTGAGCAGCTACAGTGCCTTATTAGACTGATGATGATTTAAGATGATCTGTATCATTTGTTCAAGTTTTGCTACCAAAGTTTCGATTTTTCCTGGTGTGTTATTTCATATTTGGTTATAAATGGTGTAATTTGATTGCTTGTTATGTAATAAAAGATGATATCTGTCAAAAAATATATTACAGCATCAATTTTACAAAATTAGACATATTTTTCATACTTTTCCTCTCACAGGGGCAAGTGTACTCACACACGTACACTTGCCCCACTCAATGGGGCAAGTGTACTCACTGACATTTCCTTGAAAACTCTCAATTTATTGATAAACACAAAAACATAAAATCACTTTGAGAAATGCATATAGTTACCAAAAGCATGCTTTACCTACAGTAAAATTTTCATGTCTCTGGCTTCCTTCAGATTCTGTCCACACACCCTAATGCAAAATTTGCGTACACTTACCCCCACCTACCCTAACCTAAATTCTTAGGATTATTGCTGTCGAGAAGAATTTGCTTCATAAATAATAGTTTTAAGTTCCCATCATTGTTGTTGTAGTTCTTTTTCCAGTTATTGAAAGTTTCATTGTTAAGCTTGGTAGTTAGTTTAATCGGAATACTATAGCATTGGTAAACATTTTGGCATAAGTTATTTAACAGTTTTAATTTCTTATATACTGTAACTAATTAAAATCAGTACTTCGAACTACGATTGTTAAAGTTATTGTATCGTCCCATATTTAGGCTGTGTTCGGTTTTAAATAACACAGTTTGTTATTTAGTTAGTTCTGGAACAGTAATATAACAATTGGAAATAAAATAATAAACATAAGTATTCACAGTTTATTTATTTATTTTTATTGGCGTTTGGTGTGTACCATACAACCAGCGGATTACATCTTATCAAATATTTCATACTAGCAGTTACCCGCGACTTGGTCCGCGTTAAAGAGTGTTGTAAGTAATATGATTTTCTTGAGAGGTGTTTCTCAGTGGTCAGGGCGTCCAGCTGGAGATGGAAAAGTCCCCAGCTTGAATCCCAGTCTTGGCGAGGATTTTCATAGATCCAAGCTTGACCTTCACCTTTGGCATAGGTTGTTGTGTAATGTGAAGTACGCCAGAATGCTCACGTGGTTCTGATTCCACGTTGAACTGTGGATCATTTGTGTCTGGTAGGATTACTGGGTTAGGTTAAGCGGCTATGAAAGGGGCTGACTGCACAGATGTAAAGAATCTTTGTCATCAGGTCTATACGACCATACAATTTAGAGCTAATTTATTAGTAATAGTAGTAATAAATATTGCAATAAAATAACAAACATTTATTTATGTTCCACAACAACTTCATTGAAGTTTTAAAACAATAAAAATATTCTGTATGTTAGGAGTATTTTCTATTTAATACATCGTTATATACAATATTGTATGACTTTTTATTTTCTGAAAGAAAAATGTAAATTTTTTGCACTTGATACCCGCTAGCAGGCAACATATAATTGACCATGAGAAAAGCAAGGAGTATCCAAATGTATTCCCACCACTTTTAACATTTGACCCTGCGCTTTATTAATTGTCACTGAAAATGCAATTTTTAATGGGAACTGTAATCTTTTAAATTGATAGAGAATATTACTGCGAATAATTGGAATTCGCGGAGTTAATACGGTTTCCCCTTTAGATGCACCGGTAAGAATTGTCGCCTTCACAATGTTTCTTCCTAGTTCTGTGATTCGTAATCTGGTGCCATTCCACAATCTTCATTCCGAACGTTCATTCCGTTTCTCTTTCAGGAGCAACCGTACCACGTGTCATGGAGGCCATTCCAAGAGCGATTAGGGAATCGAACTGCCGTCAGTTAAGAGTAGCTGCGCACGTCGGCACTAATGACTCGTGTCGTGTTTCTGTTCCAGATATAGTTAAATCCATGGACAAGATGGGCCGAAAGGCGTATGAAGCCGCCCGGGAAAATTCAGTTTCATTGCAGTTCTCAATTTGCAGTGTAGTGCCGCGTGTCGATTGTGGGGAGGCTGTGTGGTGGAAGATCTTTAATTTAAATAATAATTTGCAGGAGCTGTGTCGCAAAAACAACTGGGGCTTCGTCGATCTTCGTCCGATGATAGCTGCCAGCTGGGACGCATTTGACAGGTCGGGCGTCCACTACACACCTAGAATGGCGTCCAAGGTGGCTGCTAAAATTTGGAACCGCCTTGATATGAATTATTTTTTAGGAACAGTGTGAGGCCCGAGGATCCTTCATTTCACCGAAGAGGATGTGCTGATAACTTAGAAGCTGGTCCCGGTAGTGATGGCGCGAATAATTTTAATATTACAGCTCCAATTACTTCACCCGTTTACCGTCAGAGTGCGAGTATGAAAAATGCTATTTCAGACACAAATAACAATACGAAGCAGCTAAGGATAATGGTACTAAATTGTCGGAGTATTAGAGGGAAAGTAGCGGATTTTCACGCCTCAGTTGCGACTAATGATGTCGATATAATACTAGGAACCGAGAGCTGGTTGACGCCCGAAGTTGAATCTAGCGAAGTATTTGGCCCTCATTTCAATGTTTTTCGGAAGGACAGAACTGTCTCAATGGGTGGGGGTGTGTTCGTGGCCGTAAGTAAAACCGTTAATTGCTCTGTCGTAACTGAAACGGACAATTTTTGCGAGTTAATATGGGTTAAGGTAAAAATTGGCAAAAATTTAAAGTTCATACTCGGGTCATTTTATCGACCTCCGGATTCTGATCTGGCTAACGCGGAATACTTCAGAGTCACTTAATAACATTTACAAAAAATTTCAAGGACATATATTGATCGTGGGTGGTGACTTTAACCTACCGTCGGTTAGGTGGGACACATACACGTTCAGGTTGGGTGGAAGAGATAGGTTAATAACCGAAACGTTCCTAGAATCATTTGCAGAAAGATCTCTTGAACAGATGGTCGAAGAGCCAACGCGGTGCGACAAAGATTCCTCGTCCATTCTGGATCTTTTTCTAATTAGCAATCCTGATATTGTAGATAAAGTTTGTATAGAAGACGGTATAAGTGATCACAAGGCGGTTGTGGTAACGTTAAACTGTAGTCTGAGTCTGAAGCATGACAAAGAGAAACTCGTGTTTTGCTTCGATAAGGCAAACGATGCGGGTATGGTTGATCACTTTGCGAAGAATTTTGAAACGTACATGCTAAATACAAATGTTGAGGAACTTTGGTTTAATTTAAAAGAACTAATATGGACCGGTTTAAACCAGTTTGTTCCTAAGAAGAGTATTAAGGTCAGTAATAACTTCCCTTGGTTGAATAGGGAAGTGAAACGTTTGCTCAGGAGGCAAAGGCGTTTACATGCCGCGGTGAAAAAATCGGGGGACTCATCTAATCGTGCTAAATTAGTCCAGTTGCGTGCGGAAGTGCGTAAGGCAATGCGCGATGCGTTTAAAAATTCCAAGCCAGGAATTTATCCGAAGATCTCATTACTAATCCAAAAAAGTTCTGGTCGTATATCAAAGTAATAAGAGGCTCTCGTAAGGTTATGCCGTCGCTGATTAAAGAAAA
This sequence comes from Vandiemenella viatica, assembly GCA_031002005.1. NCBI lineage: Eukaryota > Metazoa > Arthropoda > Insecta > Orthoptera > Morabidae > Vandiemenella > Vandiemenella viatica. The sequence continues at coordinate 141,360,418 of JARYHS010008075.1, forward strand.
TGGTGAATTATCAGAAACAAGCGTAGAGAAAGCAGAAATTTTGAATGATATATTTAAAAAGGCTTTTACGATAGAAAACTCAGAGGAGATACCGATATTTAACAATCGTACCGACAAAATTATGAATGATCTCGCTCTTGATGTTGAGGGAATAACTAAACTGCTTATGAATGTAAAAACCAATAAGGCTCCCGGACCAGACGGTATTCCTACAAGATTCTACTCAAGATACGCAAAGGAAATAGCACCGTATTTGATGAAATTGTATACCGTCTCTCTGGATCAAGGAAAAATACCAGCCGAATGGAAGACCGCTATCGTAACTCCAGTGTTTAAAAATGGGAATGTTAATGATCCTCAGAATTATAGGCCGATCTCGTTAACTTCAATATTTTGCAGGATTTTAGAACATATCATCTATTCAAATGTCATGCGGTTCTTGGATGAAGGTGAGCTTTTAAATCCAAATCAACATGGATTCAGAAAAGGCCGATGCTGCGAAACACAACTTGCACTTCTAATTCACGACTTGTGCCGAATTATAGATGAGCAATCCCAGGTTGATTTGGTTCTATTAGACTTTAAAAAAGCTTTCGATACTGTGCCTCACACTAGGTTACTTATGAAACTTCGCGGTTACGGCATATCTAGACAAATATGCGACTGGGTTGCAGACTTCCTGAAGGGCAGAACACAGTTTGTAGTTCTCGACGGTGAGCGTTCATCACTTACTGAAGTGGGGTCTGGAGTTTCCCCAGGGAAGCGTGTTAGGGCCACTGTTGTTTCTCATATACATCAATGATCTATGCGACATAACAGGGGGGATGAAAAGATTATTTGCCGATGATGCTATAATTTATCGCGAAATCAAAACCCAGGACGACTGCGCTTTGTTACAAGACGATATTATGAAAATAATTGCGTGGTGTAAAGATTGGCAGTTGGAGTTAAACGCTAAAAAGTGCCAAGTCATGCGTGTAAGTAAAAAGGTGACACCATTTAACTATGAATATACGATTAATGGCACTGTCCTTAGAACGGTAAATTCCGCTAAATACCTAGGGCTAACAATTCGTAATAATTTGTCGTGGAATGAGCATATCGAGAATGTAATGGGAAAAGCAAATCGTATGCTCCGATTTCTAGGTCGTAATTTAAATCAATGCACTCAAGAAGTTAAATCGATTGTATACAAGTCACTAGTACGTCCTCACTTAGAGTATTGTTGTTCTGTATGGGGTCCCCATCAAAAGGGGTTAATGGAGGCTTTAGAGAAGGTCCAAAGAAGAGCCGCCAGATTCGTGACAGGTATATATAGTTGGAGGGAAAGCGTAAGTGCGATGTTGAAGGAGTTAGGTTGGGAAAACCTGGAACACCGAAGGCGTTGCTCTCGACGGAAGCTAATTGAAAAATTCAAGACAGATGTATTTCGGAATGACAGTCAGCAAATATTGCTACCAGCAACATTCATATCTCGAAATGACCATGAAAACAAGATAAGAGAAATCAGGGCCAGAACCGATTCATTTCTGTACTCATTTTTCCCACGAGCGATTAGGGAATGGAATAGAAAGGATTTACCGGGCGAGTAAACTTAAAATCCGACAGGAGTAGCTTTCGATAAAGCACTCCAGCCATCCTGATCTGGGTTTTCCATGGTTTTCCCAGATCACTCCACGCGAATGCGGGGATGGTTCCTCACAATAGCCCATGGGCGCCTCCTGCCATATCCCTTATAACCCTTCCAAACCATAACCCTTTTCGATAGGTGCAATGCACCCTCCGCCACACACTTTTAGTGAATCGCGGAGTAATAATAATAATAATAATAATAATCTTGGGGGGTCGAGATTACGCATCAGGAGAACTAGAGCGCCAACCTTAAGCTCCAGTTTGTGGGACGGCACCCCGATAACTCCAAAGAGTTTAAAAACTCGATGGGATAGGTGGCACCATCGTCAGTTGACATTACTGTATCGATGTAAGAGTATGTTGTCATTTCTCCAGCTATTACCTCTAATATTTGTTTATTTATTTTGGCAAAAGAGTCATTTTTCGGAGTAAGTAATTTCCTCTCACATAACCAGTTTTCGTCATTGATATTTAGTTGTATTTGTATATCTGGGAAAACATTAGTAATGAGTTCATGTTCCGAGCTGACAACATTACAGAAATCAGATGTGAAGTGAATCATTCCATCCTCATCTGTTTGCAGACGACCATCGCCAATTTTCAGCAGCTTTTGGGCGTATGAATCTGATTCAAGATAGTTATAAAACTGGAGATTTAGCTTTTCCACCGTAGCCCATAGTGGCGACGCCTTGAGGCATGCGTTCATTTCATCTGCCGGAGTACCTCTCTCAATAACGGGAAGAATCTGGCGGAAATCGCCAGCGAGCAAAACCACTACACCTACCATCGGCGTTCGGTTGCCGCGTATGTCTTGCAAGCTGCGATTCAGAGCCTCAACTGCGCGCTTGTGTGACATATTGCACTCGTCCCACACTATCAGCTTGTACTGCTGCAAGAGAGTGCCACGGCTGCTGTTCTTGCTTATATTGCATGTAGGGATTTCTTCGCTTGTAAGATTAAGCGGTAACTTGAAAACAGAATGCGCAGTCCGTCCACCGCTGAGCAATGTTGCAGCAATACCCGAAGATGAAACAGCCAGCGCTATATTTCTGTCTTTGCAAATTGTGCCAAAAGCAGAATGAGAAGAAATGTTTTGCCCGTGCTCCCTGGTGCATCTAGAAAAAAGATATCTCCATCCTCATTCTCGTCACGTCACAATATTTTGTTGATGTCCCTCTGTTCAGGCAATAAACCGGGCTCCATTTCTTTCACGTACACCTCTAAAGCTGCGACGTCATAGTTGAGCTCTCTAATTACATCACTTGACAATTCTCTCATGCACTGTGGTGTAGGCATACCAAAATCAGCTAATTGGTTCCGCTGTATTGATAATATTTTGTCCTCAACCAATATAAGTGTTTCATTGAAAATGTAATTGTTATCTGCCTCATTTATTCCTTGAAATCTGCGAGTGATATCTTCTGACAAATTTTTTTTATACTTCTCCCATAAATAGAGAGGGATGGATAATCCGCATGTGCTTATTAAAATAGCAAAAAGCTCTCTCACCTTTGCTGGAGAGCGACATAACACAGCTTCCTCCATCGTAGCGTCCCAGTGGTTATCGTCTTCCAGTAGCCCAAACCTCTCACACGCTTCTCTGTACGTTGTCTGTTGTTGTCCATTAACTGTCTTGAGTTCATGGAAACTCGTCGGACTTCGCACATGGTTGAGCAACATCTGTAAGCAGTAACACTCGAAGTTGCTAACGTGAACGGTGTATATGCGGACCAGTGCATCTCCTGCCTTCACGTCTCGCCAGTTCCCAACTGGAGTTCCCTGTACACGGCGCTTCCACTCTTTCTTTGAAGGATTACATGTGTAATAGCGAGGAACTTCGGCGTAAAGTAGTATTTTTGCAAAATGATCCTCTTTGCAAAGTTTAAAAAATGCAGTTAATGTCGTCCTAGGAGGTGTCGCCAATTTTTCGCGAAAATTCTGCTCTGTGAAGAAAACTCTTTCACCATTTGGAAAATTTACAGCCAGGTGGGTCACAGTGGGGTGTCTTTCGTGCAGCGGAATACTCAAGATCCGACACGCTGCTTCCTTACTGCTCACATATCCCCCAGCCCTAAACGACTGCACTTCGTCTCTGGGATCAATATTTGCGTTCCCTTTCTGAACAGTGAAAATAGCTTTATCATTTCCCTTGTAAATATATTTGCAGATGTATTTTATTGCCTGCACTGAGTTACAAAACTCTACATTTATGTGGGCATTAAATATTCTTGAAAGTAAGGGGGAGTAAGGTACAATCCAGCTATTGTTCACCACAATTTCCTCGCGATTGCCGCCGATTCTTATTTGGGTAGTGCGCCCTCCTTCTTCGGGGGCTCTCCGTCTGTACAGTGGATATCCATTATTATTTGCTTGTATTTGTTTTAATAGCACTCGAGGATATTCTTTCGTGCATTTCCTGTCCTTCATGCACGGTGATGTTTGATTTTGTACATCGCAGAGTCCGTGGATCATGTATGTAACTACTATGTCATATAGTCTTTTGTCAATATAAAGATCGGGGATCTCAGCAGATACAATTTCATCGATCTGGTTTGGACATAACTTTTCCTTGAGCCACAGCAATAAATGCACGTGGGGCAGTCCACGCTTTTGCCACTCAATAGAGTACATGAAACATTGAGGCTCACCAAATAATTTACCTTTAGTGAGAAGAGCAACTAATTTTTGGACCTTTATTTTAAAAACTCTAGCTATCAGATCGTGTCTGTCGGTCACTCTTTGTCAAGGCATAAGTTCTTCCGTAAATTCAGTCCAGGTGGGGTTGCAGGTAAGAGTGATGAAAAGGTCCGGTCGCACGTAACTGCGAACGTAAGCGAATGCGTCCTGCGTGTACTCGTGGAGGTACCTTGGGCTGTTTACAAATGATGATGGAAGAATCACCATTTGTCGTAAATTATTAGGATTTAAGGTATCGTCGGTTCTTACTGCATCCTTTAAATGAATATAATTTTCCACCCTCAGCTTGTTCTGATTTCGAGATATGTATCTCAGTCGCTCACTTTCTATCTTGACATACATATCTACCAGAAATTGATTCAGAAGTTGCCTACAGCGCAGAAGTAGATTAAAATCATTATGACACACCATAATATGAAATGCATAATAATCCATACAGCATACTTTTTTATCTAGAATCGATAGTCTGATAGATGGATTAATTTGGGGAATATCAAAGTGATACCCCTCTTGTCCTTTCCAAAATATCAGCGAGTACTCCAGAGCGTCGTAGAATCTATGCGTGTCGGCAATTCTGCAGACTGTTCCGTCGCGAGCTTGCAGCAAGATGTCTCGTGTAGTGGTTTGTTCATTACCTGCTATCACCACTGCGTTCTCGTTGCTCGTAGATGCGTTTGTAGCATCTCTCGTTTTGTCCGCGTGGCACGCGGTCGGGGTGGATCACTACTTTGCAGCTTACAGCGGACATGTTCTCCAAAACAGTTTTTAACTCCCTAACCAAGACATTGTTGTTGTGTAATACCCGCTGTATTTTTTGTATGGTCTCTTTCTCAGTCCCTTAAATAATTCTATAACGTCTTTCACTTTCTGCTTCTTCATCGCCCATGAAGTATATCTGTAAAAACTGTAGTTCCGTATTCGACGAAGGAAGCATGGATCCAATTCGGTAATATACTTGCCCCTGGATAGTAAATGTCGGTGAAAATCCTTGCATTGCAACAATTCTAACAGCTCCAAAAGACGTCATATGGAAGCAAGCATTATACTTTCTGATAATATTCAAAAATCGCCGCGGTTCATCCATGTTGCAAGAAAACAGCTGTTTCAATGGTTCCACCGGCTCCTCTGTTAAAGGAATGGCTACCTTTCCTCCTGAACAACACATTCCTGCAGTTTCTTCCTTTCATTTCAGAGCCCCGCTAAATCTGCTTTCTTTATTCATTTTTCCCACTATGGTTACCATAATCAATAGTCGCATCGTAATGAAAAGCAGTTTTTTCAAATACAGACCAGCTGTTTTTAAAGAACACTTACCGTCTCTGCGCCGCCCTATCGGCAACAGCTCGTCTACGTGTTTCCAACTCATCCACAATCACATTAGCTCTTTGTGATGTCATATACCTGGCGTGCTGATGTCGCCGAGCTCGCGATTGTTCTAAAGTTTCAGCAACTGTTGTGATGCTAAATGTCGGGCGTTCTGTGGTGGCCGACTTTTCTCCTGCTCTGGTGTTTCAAGAGCTGTTGAAATCGACTGATGGATGGCTTGTTCTTCTCGCCGAGCTCGCATTTGCTGAGGTGTTTCAGCAACTGCGGCGTGTTGTTGTAGCCGCCTTTTCCTTTGCTTCGGTGTTTCTGCAGCTCTTGAGATGGATTGCCGTTCGGCTTGTTCTCAGCACCGAGCTCGCGTTTTTCCTGGTGTCTCGGCAGATTTTCCCGACACCAAGTGTTCAGTTTGCTGTCGTCGCCCAGCTTGCGACTGCTCCGGTAATTCAGCAGCCGCAGAAGCCCCAAGACGTGCCAAGTGTTCAACCTTTTGCAGCTCTGCTTGAGGATTTGTCTCCTGGGGGCTATTTTTACAGTCCTAGTTTTATTGCATTTCTTTGAAAGATTTGACTATCGTTTACCCGGCATCTCTTAAAATTACTAATTTTAAATCTCGCGAATGAAAACGAATATACTTTTAATTAATGGAAACTTAAAATGTCAAAATATTAGCAATACATTGATAGAATCGACTAAATATCCATAAAAATACTAACATTCAAAGAGAAAATGAGTACTTAAGTGGCCCAAGGACAGTAATTTCAGTTAAAAAGAAAATGCGAAACTAATAATAAATATTTTGACATGCACTGAAAAAAAAATAGAATTTAATTTGCTCTTTGAATATTAATTTTGTTTGGAGGATATATCGGTTTCATCAATTAATTCTGCTTTAAAACTGTTAAGTTTTTTTTGCTGATTCGTACAGACAACGAACAGGAAACAACTGCTACTAAACAGTACACTGTTACAGCATGTCGGTACAAAGATTTTACAACAACAAAGATATAACACACACACATATATCGAAATCATTCAATATATTTTGACCAACTCAACACCCCAACTTCAAAACATTTGAATGATTTCCTTAAATAATATTTAAACCTAGACATTTCAGAAAGTCATAATGTTTCTCTTTTCCCAATCCTTTAGTCATGATATCTGCAGGCATATCAGCAGTTTGTAAACAGAGAGGTTTTACAATTTTTTAGCCATTCCTAAATCCTTCACTTCAAACTCTGAACTCAACCTATTTTTTTTTTTTTAATTCAGTCTCACTTGAGTCATTGGAAAAAATTAAAAAATCGTTAACATATAACGCTACCATAGTAACTAAACCTTCATCTTTATGTTTTGTGAACAAACAAGGTTCCAAATCATATTTTTTGTAACCTATACAGCTTAAAACATCATTTACCCTTTGATTCCACATTCTGGATGATTGCTTTAAACCATACATAGCCTTTTTTAACTTTAAAACTTTTCTTTAATCACTACACAGATTTAAACCTTCAGGTTGTTTCAGGAAAATATCCTCTTTAAGAATACCATTTAAAAAAGTAGTCTTAACATCTAGATGGTTAAAGTTCAAATCTAGTTCAACAGACAAAGCCATTAAGAGTCTAAGTGTTGATTGTCTTACTACAGGAGAAAAGGTTTCACCATAATCAACTCCAGGTTTCTGAGTGAATTCTCTTGCTACTAACCTGGCACGATGTTGCACTTTACCTTCACTGTTGACTTTTTTCTTGAACACCCACTTACACTGCACAGCACTTGCACCTTCTGGAAGATTTACCACTTCCCAAGCATCGTTGTCTTCAAAAGCTTGTATCTCTTCTTCCATGGCTTGTTTCCATTGTTCTGCATCAGGTCTATCAAGGGCCTCCTGCACGGTTGTCGGGTCCTCGAGTTGATCCAAAGTTCCAGCCAAAAAACAAGTATCATAATCATCAAATCTTCTATTTGGTTTGGACTGCCTTTGTGATCTTCTAATTTTCTTTACTTCATCTTCTTGCGTACCACATTTTTCATCATCATCAGTTTCTTTCTCAAATGTAACTACTTCTTTTGAGACATCATGTAAGTCCTCTCTTAATGCAGTATCAGACTTCTTGTTTTCTTCATCATCCCCCACTGAAGTGATGATTTCTTCATGAATCTTTATTTTAGTTTCTGCATCATTAATATTTTCCATTATTGTCACATCTCGGCTTATCACTACATCATTCGTTTCAGGATCGTAAAGTCTATAGCCTTTTTTATTCCATTTCTTTCTCTTAACTTTCGGAATATGTACCATGACCTTATTTAGCTTGTACATACCATCAGTAAGATCTGCAGTTGCAACTGGTTTATTATACCTGTTATAAATATTATACTGATCCCTATTAAATTTAACAGAATTTCCATGTTCAATCAATTTACTCACAGATAGCAAATTTTTAGTTAATTCTGGAGCATACACAACATTTTTCACAGTAATATCAAAAGCGTCCTTTCCAACTACAGTTGTTAAATTAACTTCTTCAGAGCACAACACTGGAATTTCTGTCTGATTCACAGCCATTAGTTTATGCACTTTAACATTATTTACTTTGTTTCTTATCTAGTCTTCATTCGCTGTGAGATGCACACTAGCCCCTGAATCAACATACCAATCACTTTTGTTAAAAGAGCTACTCATAAACACTGCACTGAGAACGTTTGAAGTTTTTCTTTGTCTTGTATCATTGTCACTGTTAGGACACTCTCTTTTAAAATGTCTTGATTTCTTGCAATTATAGCAGACAACGTCCTTCTTATTTTGATTTCCCACTACATTGCGGTGAGAAAACTTCAACTTACCTTGCCAACTTTTTACCTTAAAAGCACTACTGGCACTAGTAAAATCTTCTTCCATATCTAGAAGCTTACTTTTTATTGCGTCCGTTGTGATTTGAATTCCTGAATGCTCAATTGCCATTATCATAGGAGAATATTTTTCCGGCAATCCTGCTAACAATAAGGAACCAATCCACTCATCACTAATACCAAAACCAGTTCCACGTAATTTCTGACCATTATCTACTACCTGGTTCACATAGCTTGTCATCGAATCACAATTTTCTAGACGTATTGATATCAGTGTTCTCAATAAATTAATTCTTCTTGCAAAACCAGAATCGTCGAACATTGACTTCAGCTTCTGCCACAAGTCCACTATTGTTTTTGCTTCTTTTACATGCACATACAAAGATGGATCAATCGTTAGAATTATCTTCGCTTTGGCCTTAGAATCTTCCGCTGTAACTACTTCTGAAATACATTTCGCTAATCCTTCGAGAATAAGCACATTTTTGATAGCGAACGCCCAATCTCCGTAGTTCTCGCGACCTTTCAGCTTCGGCACATTTACTAGATACTTCGTCGCCATATTTATAACTTCTTCTCTGTGAACAACAACACACAAAGGACTTTAACGACATGTAGTTTTATTCAGCAATTCCTGCACTGGGTACCTGGGCCCATAACCTGTTAAGTTTTTATTGCTGATTCGTACAGACCAACGAACAGGAAACAACTGCTACTAAACAGTACACTGTTACAGCATGTCGGTACAAAGATTTTACAACAACAAAGAGATAGCACACACACATATATCGAAATCATTAAATATATTTTGACCAACTCAACAAAAACTGAAACTTACGTATTATAGTACTAATTGATTCTTTTATTCATATGATCAGCGGGTCTCTCTATCTTTGGAAACAGTTGAATGCCTGCAGACCAGTTTAGTATTGTTTGTTCGTTTCGATCCATTAATTCTGCGCTAAAATATAAATTTCATTGTTAAAGTTGATTCATTCATCATAACTGGTTTCTCAAACTGCAAAAAGAATTGAATGTCTACCAGCAAATTACCATTCCGCTTGTCTGCTACTCCACTATCTGAATAAAACATTTATAAATTTCAAAAATTTACTACGGGCAACGCCGTGGGTTCAAGTTTACGTCGCGATACATGACGTTGCAAACTTAGGATAAAATGATTGAATCAATGCGCGTGTGATTGAGGCTTTGAATTTGTAGTTCCAATATTAGCGGAGATTGTGGTTAGGTTGAGATTCAGCCTGGACAATAGTGAAAACTGAACCTTTTCTCACAGCCAATGGCAAGAGGAATTTAGTTATCAGTTATTTAAGCAACTTTCATAAGCACTATGTCATGTTAAACCTTCATGTATCGTGACGTAAACTACTCCCACGCCGCATGTTCTGCTAAATCATTTAAGCTTATTATAAATCTTTTGATACAATATCGGTACACGACGTCACTAAAATGGCGCTCATGGAATAACTAATAATGTTTCAGTTATTCTGACCCAGGCTGCACAACTCTTCTATTACAGCAAGAAAATCAAAGCTTCTATCACTCGCGCATTAATACATTCACTATTGCATGTTAGTGACGTTATGAATGGCAAAATAAACTTGACTCATTTCAGATCGCGATAACAGATTTACTAGCAGACACCGATTGAAGCCAGGGAAAGGATTACTTATCATTGGAAGCTCCAACGTCCGACGTCTAGAGAAACCCCTACGAGACCTAGCTGAGAAGAACGGTGCAGACCCTCGTACTAACGTTCATTCTGTGTGTCTTCCAGGAGCAACCGTGCCACGAGTAATGGAGGCTATACCAAAAGCGATTAGAGAATCGAACTGCCGTCAGTTGAGGGTAGCTGCGCACGTCGGAACTAACGACTCGTGTCATGTTTCTGTTTCAGATATAGTGAAATCTATGGACAAGTTGGGCCACAAGGCGTATGAATCAGCGCGTGAGAATTCGGTAAAGTTGCAGTTTTCCATCTGTAGTGTCGTGCCGCGCATCGATTGTGGGGAAGCCGTATGGTGGAAGATTTATAATTTGAATTGTAGTCTGCAGGAGCTGTGTCGCAGAAACAACTGGGGCTTCGTTGATCTTCGACCGATGATAGCTGCCAGCTGGGACGCATTTGACAGGTCGGGCGTCCACTACACACCGAGAATGGCGATCAAGGTGGCTGCTAAAATATGGAACCGTCTTGATGTTAATTATTTTTTAGGAACACCGAGAGGCCCGAGGATCCCTCAGTTCAACGAAGAAGACGCGTCGTTAATCTAGATCTTGGCTCTGGAAGTGACGGCGTGAATAAATCGAAATTTACAGCTCCAAATACTTCACCCGTTTCCTTTCGGAATGCAAATAGTAAAAATGCGAATTTAGACTCTATAGATGCAGATATTAAACCGCTAAGGATAATGGTCCTTAATTGTCGGAGTATTAGAGGGAAAGTAGCCGATTTCCACGCTGCAGTTGCGACTAACGATGTTGATATAATACTAGGAACCGAGAGCTGGTTGACGCCAGAGGTAGAATCTAGCGAAGTATTTGCTCCTCAATTCAATGTTTTTCGGAAAGACAGAACTACCTCAATGGGCGGAGGTGTGTTCGTGGCCGTTAATAAAAGCATCAATTGCTCCGTAGTAAATGAAACGGAAAATTGTTGCGAGTTAATATGGGTGAAGGTAAAAATTGGCAGAAGTTTAAAGTTCATAATAGTATCATTTTACCGACCTCTGGATTAGATAACGCGGAATATTTTAGACAGTCACTCAATAGTATTTCTCAGATATTTCAGGGACATACATGGATCATGGGAGGTGATTTTAATATACCCTCTGTTAACTGGGACACATTTGCGTTCAGGTCAGGCGGAAGAGATAGGTTAATAACCGAAACGATCCTGGAATCGTTCGAGGCAAAATTCTCTTGAACAGATGGTCGAAGAGCCAACGCGGAGCGTCAAAGATTCCTCGTCCATTTTGGATCTTTTTCTTACTAACAATCCGGATATTGTAGATACAGTTTGTATAGAAGACGGTATAAGTGATCACAAGGCGATTGTGGTAACTTTAAAATCTAGGCTGAATTTGAAGCATGATAAAGACAAACTCGTATATTATTTCGATAAGGCAAATGATGCGTTTATGGTCAATCCTTTGGCGAAAAATTTTGAAACGTACACGCTTAATACAAATGTTGAGGAACTTTGGTTTAATTTAAAAGAAATAATATGGATCGGCTTAAATCAATTTGTTCCCAAGAAGTTTATTAAGGTTAGTAAGAACTTCCCGTGGTTCAATAGGGAAGTGAAACGTTTGCTCAGGAAGCAAAGGCGTTTACATGCGACGGTAAAGAAATCGGGGGACTCATCTGATCGCGCTAAATTAGTCCACTTGCGAGCGGACGTGCGTAAGGCAATGCGTGATGCGTTTAAAGAATTCCAAGCCAGAAATTTATCCGAAGATCTGATTACTAATCCAAAAAAGTTCTGGTCATACGTCAAATTAATAAGAGGCTCTCGTAAGATCATGCTGTCGTTGATTAATGAAAATGGGGAATTATCAGAAACTAGCGTCGAGAAAGCAGAAATTTTGAATAATGTATTTAAAAAAGCTTTCACAACAGAAAACTCGGAGTAGATTCCGATATTTAACAATCGAACCAACAAAATTATGAATGATCTCGTTCTCGATGTCGAGGGAATAACTAAACTGCTTATGAATGTAAATCCCAATAAGGCTCCAGGACCAGACAGTATACCTACAAGATTCTACTCTAGGTACGCAAAGGAAATTGCGCCGTATTTGATGAAATTATATACCGCCTCCTTGGATCAAGGAAAAATACCAGCCGAATGGAAGACCGCCATCGTAAGTCCAGTGTTCAAAAGTGGGAATGTTAATGATCCTCAAAATTATAGGCCGATCTCGTTAACCTCGATATTTTAGCAGGATTTTAGAACACATCATCTATTCAAATGTCATGTGGTTTTTGGATGAAAATGAGCTTTTAAACCCAAATCAACTATGGATTCAGAAATGGCCGATGCTGCGAAACACAACTTGCCCTCTTAATTTACGACTTGAGCCGTATTATAGATGAGCAATCTCAGGTTGATTTAGTTTTATTATACTTCAAAAAAGCTTTCGACACTGTGCCTCACACTATGTTGCTTAGGAAACTTCGCGGTTACGGTATATCTAGACAAATATGTGATTGGGTTGCAGACAGTTTTTGAAGGACAGAACACAGTGTGTAGTTCTTGACGGTGAGCGTTCATCACTCGCCGAAGTGAGGTCCGGGGTTCCCCAAGGAAGCGTGATAGGGCCTCTGTTGTTTCTCATATACATTAATGATTTGTGCGACATAATAAGGGGAATGAAAAGATTATTTGCCGATGATGCTATTACCTGTATTTATCGTGAAATCACAACCCAGGATGACTGCGCTTTGTTACAAGACGATATTATGAAAATAATTGCGTGGTGTAAGATTGGCAGTTGGAGTTAAACGCTAAAAAGTGCCAAGTCATGCATGTAAGTAAAAAGTTGACACCATTTAGCTTTGAATATACAATTAATGGCACTGTCCTTAGAACGGTAGATTCCGCTAAATACCTAGGGGTAACAATTCGTAATAATTTGTCGTGGAATGAGCATATCGAGAATGTAATTGGGAAAGCAAATCGTATGCTTCGATTTCTAGGTCGTAATTTAAAACAATGCACTCCGGAAGTTAAATCGATTGCGTACAAGTCACTAGTGAGGCCTCACTTGGAATATTGTTGCTCTGTATGGGGTCCCCATCAAAAGGGATTAATGGAGGCATTAGAGATTGTCCAAAGAAGAGCCGCCCGATTCGTGACAGGTATATATAGTTGGAGGGAAAACGTAAGTGCCATGTTGAAGGAGTTAGGTTGGGAAGACCTGGAGCACCGAAGGCGTTGCTCTCGACGGAAGCTAATTGAAAAATTCTCGACTGACATATTTCGGAATGACAGCAAACAAATATTGCTACCAGCAACATTCATATCTCGGAATGACCGCGAAAATAAGATAAGAGAAATCAGGGCCAGAACCGATTCATTTCTCTACTCATTTTTTCCACGAGCGATTAGGGAATGGAATAGAATGGATTTACCGGGCGAGTAAACACAAAATCGGACAGGAGTAGCTTCCGATAAAGCACTCCGGCCATCCTGATCTGGTTTTCCACGGTTTCCCTAGATCGCTCCAGGCGAATGCTGGGATGGTTCCTCACAATAGCCCATGGGCGCCACCTGCCATATCCCGTACATCCCTTCCAAACCATTTCCTTTCCTGATAGGTACAATGCACCCTCCACCAAACACTTTTAGTGAATCGCGGAGTAATTGTAATAGTAGTAATAGTAGTAGAACCCGAATAATGAACGACATTCAGCCGCATCAACTATGTCATCAGCATGATGACAGTTATTGAAATAACGTAATTAAAAAAATTTATACTAAAATGTTTGTAACTTACATTGTTGAATGGTGAGTCCATAATTCTCTAAAACTCTACGACAACTTTCGTTAATATTGTTGGTCAAGTTTACATCGCGATAAAGTGACTGTTACTGCTCGTGATTTAGTAACGTGTATAATTAAATTAATTGGGATATTAATTTATGCTACACTAATTAGGAATCTTGATATAGACAATTCTGTTACTTCTCAAAATGTAGTTCCAATGCATTTAATGTGTTTAGGTGTGTCCATATCGTTTGATTTTGAACCGGTAATATAATCAGAGATAGTGGTTTGGTTGAAAAGCTACCTGGACCAGAACGTTTTTGTTAGAAGGCAGAAGGAATTTAGTTATTGTTAGTTATCAATAAGCAACTTTCATAAGCTCCGTGTAAATGAAGTGTATTGTCTTGTAAACGACTTCCAGTGTTGCTTTATGTAACAATAAGTTTCTACATTAGCCCATTGAATACATTCGTTTTAAATGAAGGATTCGATAGATATTTGCGGAATATTTAACAGTAAGCTGGCCTTCTTCACCTCAGGAGCGTGCACTCCATTGCAATTTAACTCTCTGTATGAGTTCGAATATCTCTAATTTTACAGTCGTGGTCTGAACGCGGTATGTAAGTGTGGAATACAATATTTCTAGCATTTTTATCGAATCAACAATAACACTCTAATACAGAAAGGGACCAACAGAAACTTCCAAGAAAGAACTGTAAACTATTGACGTAAATTTAAGAATCACCACGCTTTCGACAAAAGCTGCAAAAATCGAGAGGAAAATGCAAGCAAGAAATAATTATTAGTTATGAAAAATAGGGTTAATGATTCAGTTTTATTCTGTAGTAATTTATTTGCAGAGAAACTATGTAGTGAGAGCATTTATTCTGTATCAGTCGTGAGAGGTCACAGTGCTTCTCCAGAAACATTCAGCACAGGGCGGGTGGAGCCGCTCGGACGGGTCCGTCCCCAGGGATAATCACTTAGCGCAGGTAGCAGGCCACAGCGCGGCAGGTACACGATCCGCCGTTAGCAGTCAAAGGGTTAATTAAATATTGGATCAATTAGGCACAGGATTGCCGGATCATGAAGTTTTTTAAACCCTATGCAACATTATGGCAATTTTATCAGTTATTACTAGTTTTAACGCCCTTCAAAAGCGACGGGTATCACCTTTGGTTGTAGTAGGAATTTATTCTGGAAAAGATAGTAAGGAAAAAAACGAATATGGATCATTTTTTATGATATTTTTCCTGATATTAGTGCCTTACTCTAGTTAGATTATCGGAATATTGGCAAAGATTTTTTTAAAAAAATCATTTTCCTTCAAATAACAGAGTGTGTAATTTCAAAAATGGATAACTGTTATTTATTTGACTGATACATTTTGCCATTACGTATGTTTCATGTAAACTTTGACTGAGTTTTTAATAAACTTAATTGTTTTTTTATCTTCTGCAAAAAAAAAAAAAAAAAAAAAAAAAAAAAAAAAAAAAAAAAAAAAAAAAATCCTATTGTGAATATAATCTCTGAGGTTGAGAACTCAGAAATATTAATAGACGTATTAAACACGGACAAACTTGACTTGTATTTGACCCTAAAATTTCATTCTGCAAAATTTGAAGAACTCGTTAGCATCACCTTGTTTTTTTTTTTTTTTTTTTTTTGGCCATAGTTTCTGTAACTGCCGGAATAATTATTCAGATTCCAGATTATTAAATAACCGAAAAACTCCGAAGAAATGAATTGCCAGAATACTTGATTCGGTAACATTCTCGGCCTCATATCCACTTTAAATAACCACGTACAGCGAACTTGAACAGAGACCACTAACGAAAGTGGTCCGTAAAATATGTAAAAAGGAAATAAACCGTAATAAATAAATTTTGATCAAGTTGCATCATTGGTGAAAGTTTTAATTAAATTCAAATTTTTTCCTAGAACAGAATGGCATTTGGCATTCGCGGTTATTGCAGAGACCATAAGAAATTAAAGTTTCTAAACTCTCACTTTTATTAGTGACATGTTACTGAAAAGTACTTGTAGTTTCACGTTTTTTCAGCCGAAATGTTTATACACATTTTTTAAAGCATAAATTCTACAAAAATCAAACTGTAATATGGCACTTAATTTCATAGCAATAGCGTATTGAATGAAGCCCATTACATAGACAGCTTTCGTGGCTAGTGACAAATGCGTACTGGTAACCAAATCATTAGTACCTTTCAACATAGTAAAATCTCGCTTTACCCCTCATTTTTCACTACTTCTTCCACAAAAGAGAATGGCAGGTAAATAAAATACACATTAACTCAGAATAGCAGCAGAAAAATGAACAACGCATCACCTCCTCGCGTTTTAATGGTTTTTTTTAATCACTACTCTAAAGCATCACATTGTTTTTTTTTATATATTCTGCTAAAACATTCGCAATATTATCTTGGTAATAGTTTTTGTAACAGCAGGAGAAAATATATAGATTCCAGATAGCTGAGCAACTACGAAGAAATAAATTGTCAGAATACTCGATTCGGCAACATTTTTGGCTTCATACGCACTTTAAATAACATAATAACTCGCATACAGCGAACGTGAACAAAGACCATTAACGAAAGTAGTTGGTAAAATATGTAAAAAGCAAATAAACCGTAATAAATAAACTTTGATTAAGCAGCAACTCTAGCGAAAGATTTAATCAAATTAAAATTTAGCATAGGCCGGAATGAAATTTGGCATTCTTAGTTACCAGAGACCATGACAAAGTTAAGTTTCTTAAATGTTACTTTAAAATAGATTTTTCTAAAGAGTCAAAGTTGTCTAATGTTACTCTGAGCATTGCATCCTCCTTCAATCTAAAAGGGCTGATAGAAACATCTAGCTGCATTACAAAAAATTCCTCAACAACAATTGGCCAAATTTTCTAAATAGCACTAATTACATATATGACACCGTGAATTTTGACTCAGGTTATTTTGACCACTTAGCACAAATTTTAGCATTAAAGTTAGAATCTAACATTATCACAAAGGCAAATATAAAATCGCGTAGCTTTAAGGATCAACAGGTTAACTAATGAATGAGACGTGGGAAGAAGTATATGATTGCAGAAATACAAATGAGAAATATGAGTCATTTACAAGTACAATTTTGTACTGTTTTGAAATATGCTCCCCACTATGGACAAGAAAATAAAGAGAAATAAATCATGCAAAAGACTGGGTTACCTCTGATATTATTGTATCAATAAAAAAGAAACAAGGACTGAGACAGGTAGATAGCCATAACATTCTACTGCAAGAAGATAAAAAGATAATATCTGATCATTTAAAGATATCAAACACCTTTAATTCATATTTATCACATATTATTGAAGATCTGATTTTTTTTTTTTTTTATATGTCCGACATAAACACTCAAGCTAATGTCAGCCAAAATAAAAGTAAAACTCTTTTTATTCAGCCAACAAATGAAGAAAAAGTATTAAAAATTATTGGTGAGTTGAAACCTAAATTTTCTTCTGGAATTGGTGATGTCCCAGTTTTTCTATTAAAAAATGTGCTGAATTAATAGCTGGTCCTCTCTCTTATATGCAATAGCTCATACTCTAGTGGAATATTCCCAGATATGCATTCCCAGAACAGCAAAAGTAAAACCCCTATTCAATACAATATACAATACAATACATTCATTTTCCATTGATCCCAATATAAGAGACTGGTTCTGTGGGATGTGGAAAGTTTCAATTTACAGATAAACAGTTGCATAACAAAATAATAAGTACACCAGTAGATGTACAGTCATAGCATACATGATGCATCAAACAATTCCATAACAAAATAATACATACACCACAAGATGTACAGTCATAGCATACATGATACCGTAAACAGTTGCGTAACAAAATAAATACATACACCAGGAGATGTACATTCATAGCATACATGGTAAATTAATTATGTAAACTACATTTACACAAGCTACTGGCAGTTATTTTTTAGATACCTTAGAAATAAATTCTTCGACAGAGTAGAAGGAGTTGTCAATTAAAAATTCTTTCAATTTTTTTCTGTATTTATTCTTATCATCTGCTATACATTTAATATGTGTTGGGAGCTTATTGAAGATATGTATCCCTGAATATTGGACCCTTTTTTGAACAAATGACAATGACTTGTAATCCTTGTGAAGATCATTTTTACTTCTAGTGCCATAATTGTGTATTTTACTATTTGTTTCAAACAAAGTATAATTTGTGACTACAAAGGACATTAACATGTATATATACTCAGATGCTAATGTTAAAATCCCTAACTTCTTGAACAGCTCTCTACATGAAGTTCTATTGCTAACCTCACACATAATTCTTATTACACACTTTTGGGCTCTGAACACTTTGTCTCTATGGGTAGAATTGCCCCAGAATATTATTCCATATGACAATAAGGAGTGAAAATAAGCAAAATAAACTAGCTGCCTCATATGGAGATCACCTATAGCTGAAATTGTACGAATTGCAAATGTGGCTGCACCCAGTCACTTTAATTAGTCAGAATCATGTACTTTCCATTTTAAATTGTGATCAATATACAAACTTAGAAATTTCACACTCTCTACCTCTTGAATAGACTGGCCTGCAAATCTGGTGTTAATCTGTGGATGTACTGAATTGCATATACTGAGTTTTATCAAAGTTTAAAGTCAAGCCATTAGCTGTAAACTATTTATTAATCAGTTGAAAGACAATTTGAAATATATTCTGTAGATAAATCTTTTTTTAATTCCTATGTTTGTGTCATCTGCAAATTGGACAAATTTTGAATTTTTACATGAAACACAGGGTAGATATATTAAAACAATAGTGGTCCCAATATAGAACCCTGAGGTACTACACATCTGAATAATTTCCACTCAGAAAACAGTGGATCTCTTAAGGCAGCCTTAAAATTCTCCATTAACACTTTCTGTTTTCTATTTAGAAGGTAAGAACTAAGCCATTTATTAACAATGCCATCTATACCATAATACTTAAGTTTCTGTATCAGAATTTTATGATCTATACATTCAAATGCTTTAGATAAGTCACAAAAAATTCCCACAGGAATTAATTTATCATTTATTCCTTCTAAAATATTGTCAGTGAATGCAAATATAGCTTTTTCTGTTGAATGACCCTTTTGAAAACCAAATTGTGATTTAGTTAGAATATTATTATTTATTAGATGTTCATAAACTGTATTGTACATTACTTTCTCAAAAACTTTGGAGAAGGCTGTTAGTAATGAAATTGGTCGGTAATTTGGTACGGCTGCCTTATCTCCCTTTTATAGAGTGGTTTAAATACAGCATACTTAAGCCTTTCTGGAAAAGTACCCTCAAGTAAAGATATATTAAATAGATAACATAGTATGTTACTTAATTCTGTGGAGCACAATTTAATTAATCTGCTGGAAATCCCATCATAACCACTTGAGTATTTGCTCTTAAGGGATTTGATAATTTTTCTTATTTCTTCTGGAGTAGCTAATTTTATAGACATAGTTAAGTTTTTCTTGGAAGCCTTTTTTGACAAAATCCATACTGTGTGTCACTGAGCTATTAGCAGTCAATTTATCAGCAACAGATAAAAAATATTTATTAATTATATCGGCAATTGAAAAATTAGATTCTACAGAATTTTCTTTGATAAAATTATCATTACTTGATTGATTACTTTTTCCTGTTTCCTCTTTTACAATGTCCCATATAGTCTTAATTTTATTTTCAGAATAATGAATTTTATGTTTGTAGTACATACATTTAGATTCTTTAATAACCTTTTTCATATATTTTGCAGTACTGTTTGTAATGTGTTTTAACATTAGCATTCTCACTGTTCCTAGATGCAATATACAACTTCCTTTTATTAATGCATGATGTTCTAATGCCAATAGTTATACAAGGTTTTTGTTCTTTTTGAGAAGCATGATACTTTTTCAAGGGGAAGCAACTTTCAAAGTAATTTAATACAATGCTACTAAAAATGTTGTATTTTCCATCCATACCTTGTGCACTGTAAACGTGTTTCCAGTTTGTGGTATCGAGGCATCTTCTAAAACAAATAACTAACTCATCATTTATTATACGCTGAAGTTTAAAAATATTACTCTTAGAGCTAGTTCCTACTGAAGTGTTGATGGGCATCGTGATCCGAAAGGCCATTGATGGATGGCTTGATGGTATAACTGAATTTTGAGGTATTTAGGAATACATTGTCTATAGCTGAGTGACTATTATTCATTATTCTAGTTGGAAAATTAACTACCCGAGTTAAATTGAATGAACTGACTAATTATTCTAACATGACTTTACAGGGTAAGTTATTTAGAAAATCTACATTAAAATCACCACATACGACTATGTTGACTTCTTTTCTGCTTAAAAATGTTAGTAAGAGTTCAAATTGGTTCACAAAAATAGAAAAGTTTCCCCATGGTGCTCTGTATACTGTTACTATTATGAAAATTTAATTATTGAAATTTAGCCGTGTAGCACAAGCTTCAAAATGTTGATCAACACAGTACTTGCTCAAAACTATAACCATTTCTAACATAAGTGACAACTCCTCCGTTCTCCAAGTTCATTCTACAATAATGAGAAGCTAAATTGAAGTCAGTTACATTTGACATATCTATTCTTTTTGTTATGTGGTGTTCAGACAAGCATAAAACATCAATTCTATTGATATCATTAAATTCATTTATGTGGACTAGCAATTCATCCACTTTATTTGTTAACGCTTTGATATTCTGATGTAATAAATTAATCCCTACACAATTTTTAATTTTGGTATCTGAAAACTCATTATTGTTTAAACTAATTTCTTTTAAAACTCTCTGCCTATTACATGATCCTAATTTAAAAAAGGAGCTGCCCTAACACCATTAACAACAGGAATCTGTTCATGTGAATTTGTGGCCCCAATTAATTGTTTTGCAATGAGATCTGAAAGAACCCCCTTCCCTCTACTATTGAGGTGTAGGCCGTGCCTAGTATAACCCCACCTATCAATAGCATCTACAGGTACCAAACCCATGCCAGAGCCAACATCAGACATAAGATACCATTCAAGTTCCGGATTCACTCACCTCATAGCAGAGTTCATCTGTGGCCGATCATAGCGTCTCAAGACCGACATCAAACTGACCCGAATGTGGCACGTTACTTCTGCTATCTTCTCCAGGTCATCTCTGATACTATACCTATCATTCCTGCCCAAACTATTTCCCGCTCCTCCCACTATCACTACATGATCCTGATCAGTGAAATCCCTACACAAAGAACCTATATCTTCTCCTACCTGACAAAGACTAGCACTAGGTTTGAAGAAACTCATGACCTGGAAACCTGATCCTAATTTTTCCTGCTCCAATGGCCCAAGACCTCGACTATGACTACTGCCTAGCAGCAATACTTTCTTTTTCCCTAATCCCTGCCTACCAGACTTAACTACACAGCTTTTCCTACAAATCTGCTGCTTATTACCTACACCTACAACTATAGAAGGCTCATCCCTGTCTAACTCTGGCAACAGGGCAAACCTATTTTGCACCCCAACAACAAAAGAATCAGAAGCCCTTCTTGTTCTAAATGCCCTTTTTCCTGTCACCAGTTCCCAACCATCTCTGTTTCCCTCCCTGCGCGGCCTATCCAACTCCTTTCTTGCCTCTATCAGTTCAGCATGAAGGGAACTAATCCTTTCCTCCTGCGCCCAATATCGTCCTACTTTTGAAACAGTCTTTACAAAACCATGGGAGAGCCTCCTCAATTTCCCCACCTTCGACGCCACTACAAATCGGTCCCCAATGAAACCATTCCTCATACCCTTCGCAAAAAATTCCAACCCTCAAAAATCTACGGCAATGTCCACACTTTTCACTAATGATTACAAGAAACTAACAACAACAAAGTACACAATACGAGAGACAAAATTTGTTGAACTTAATCTTACAAAAAATCTGCTAAATTAATTCACAAGTAAGCTTTACCTAAATATATTTTCGCTCTGTAACAAAAATCTGAACTTAAGCCGAGCGTTGAAAAATGCAAACAAACACAGAAAGTAAACACGGAACAGACCAAATCACTAAATCAAAATAAATTATTTTTGCACGAATAAAAACACTCACTAACGCTCGCAGTAGTAAAATGTATTAGAATTTAGAGTTTCGAATTACTATTACAATAAAAAATAACTATATTAATTTATAATTTAAATACACATGGTCGTGCGGTACATGATTCCACGGTATTCCAACGATATTATCCATATAAAAAAAGGGGAAAAATATAATAAGGAGTGAAACTACGTCCGGTGTCAGTCCTGTCATGTTTCTCTAAAATCTTAGAAAAGCTATTTCACAAAAGACTAGTCAACTTTTTAGAAAAATAATAAATTGTTTTCAGATACTCAACATGGGTTCAGAAAGAATAAATCTACTGAAATTGCTCTTTTTCATTTTACACAGAAATCTTACAGACACGTGATGCGAAAGGAGATGTATCTGGAATATGAACACCTACATGTTAGAGAAGTAGCTAGCAATTGGATGAAGTCATACCTGCATGATAGAAAACAGATTGTTGAATCTAGCAGATTGCAAACACATAAAATATGGAGTGCCACAAGGGTCAATACCTGTGCCTGTACTATTCTTAAAATATATACATAGTGATCTAGAAACAACAAATAACTATCAAAAATATATTAAATTTGCAAACGACACCACTATATTAATGAACGAATGTAAAAAAGAACAGTTAACTAAAAATATTGATGACTCTTCTAAAAACATTGTGAACTGGTTTTCACATAACAAGTTAGTGATAAACACAGAAAACAACACATGCCATACACTTCAGGACAAAATAATTTGGATACCCAGTTACCTGCAGTAAAACTCAGTGGTGAACTACTTAAATATGTAGAAAAAATAAAATTTCTAGTTATATGCATAAAAGAGAATTTAAAATGGAACACACATGTTGAACACCTTTGTAAAAAATAAATATTAATTGCTACATGATGAGAATATTAGTTGGTTGCATATCTAGTGAAACAATTAGGAGTATTTATTTTATTTTGGACATGTGCACTCATATTAAGGTAGAGTATAAAAAAAAACCAAAATTATTGAAGGAATACCAAGTAGAACCTCATATAGACTTCTATTTAGAATATTGCAAATTCTACACACAGCCCTGTTTATATATACTGGAATCTAAAAAATTTATTACAAAAATATAGAAGTTTCTGGGTATACACTACAAACAAACAATGATATATACATGTATATTACTAGACTTTCATATACCACAAACAAATACTTTCTCCTGTCAGAAAGGGCCACTTCATATGCGAATCAGATTGTTTAATAAACTACCACAAAGGATGGATCAAGTCTGTTAGCTAAAATACTAAATTCACATCACTACTGAAGGAGTACTTGCTCGACACTGCTTCTATAGTATTGATGAGTATTTGCAAACCAAAAGCTAATCTTAAGTCACAGTGATTTCATTAATATAAATAGGGAATATGATATAAATAAGGTTGTATATTTGTAATAATAAATGTTTTGGCTTTATGAGATTTCTACAGTTATTTTAACTTTTAGTTAATCACAGAAAGAATAAAGTGTAAGAGAATTTATACTGTGTGTGTGTGTGTGTGTGTGTGTGTGTGTGTGTGTGTGTGTATGTGTGTCTATGTACAGACTATTTTTGACTTAGCACATATCATTTGTACTATGTATGATGCAAAGGGACCAATAAATACCAATACTGTTATAATCACAGAGGAAGGAATATATGGAGGCGAAATGACTCTAAACCCGTGAAACCTCATGAAAAAACTGCTCTCCTACTGCGCATCCGCGGCGGCCTTAAGGATCCCCCCAAAACATTGGGCTGTTTCCATTGTGTCAGCTGCTGAGAATATTTCATTTTCTAATAATCTAAAGTTTTCTATAATGCCAAGTTGTGTTGCATATGGTTGCACAAACAGACAAAATAGGAAACAACCTGGAATAGCATTTCATAAGTAAGTCACATTGTAATTATCGTTCTTGAAGTATCTGATAGGTAACTGCAATATTAGGACCTATCGCTATAAATTTATTCATTGCTCTCAATAGGATCTTATCTTTCTCAAATTTTTTTTGGTGTAATGTAGACAATTAGTATATGTCACTACTTGGCACCTGAAAAGCTAGCCTTATTGTAGCCAAGTGTTGAAAATTTAATTTAAGAGTGTCAAGTTTACATCGTGACACAGTGAATATGGTATTCTGCATGCTTTACTCAAGTTTCAGTTTACACTGAAAGTGTACTATGAAATCAATTGTGATAATTTGCGCTGTGCGAATTACTAAACGTGATTAAATAAACGTTGTTGCCCGAAATGTAGTTCGTGATGCATTTCATGTGTTTAGGTGTGTCTATACAGTTTGATTTTGTAGCGGCAATATTAATGGAATGTTGGTAGGTTGAAATGCGGTGTGTGCCAGAACAGAACAAACAATTTATTTATTATTAGTTGTTAGCTTCTGACTTATAAATGCACTGATTTTGCTATAAAAATTATATAGGCCACTAACAGCACAAATCTTCTAAGTAAGCTCATAAATTATGAGATCTTTTGAAGTAATAATTTTTTAAAAAAGTTCTAAACATTGACTTAGGCTATTTTTAAAATTTCAGATTTTGGTGACGTTTTTATTCTGGTCCAGGCCGCGTTTCAACCTAACCACAAGGATTTGTAAAAAAATAAAACACCCAATCTGCATGTGCAGCAAAATGATATTAAGGACCAGTCTGCATCATAACCGGCAATTCTATCATTATCGTGGCACCACAATTTGATGATGAATTCTTATAGATCTCAACGAAACAAATCGAAAATAAAGAATAAACATTTTTGATATCTAGCTTGGTTTTCGAGATATAGCTTGTTAAAAATAAGTTATAGGTATAATTCCTTGTAATTTTGCTGACTTTTTTTTTGTTTCAGGCAGAATTTCAACCTAATAACAATCACTAGGAAGAAAATAAAACACCTATGTGTTTCCACAGTATAGATATGGTGGGGTCGGTGAATTTTTTTCTGGTCCAGGCCAGATCTCACCCTAACCTCCTCACATTTGAGGTACAATATCTCGAGTAAGCGAAATACCAAAATAATTTATTCTTTATTTTCGATTTGTCTCGTTAAGTTGCTTGCGAATTCATCATCAAATTTGGAAATGGCGAAAGTTTTTTCTGGTCCAGCCCGCATTTCAACCGAACCACGTTAATTTTAAGGTAGAATATCTGGAGAACTAAGCGAGATATCAAAAATTTTACTGTTTACTTTCAGTTTGTCTCATCGAGTTACATAAGAATTAGTCATTAATTTGCGGCGTCATAGTTATTGTTGAATAACCTAACAACCTCACCTTTGAGACAGTGTATCTCGCGAACTAAGCGAGACATCGAAAAATTTTATTGTTTATTTTCGATGTGTATCGTCTTCTGTCATCAAATTTGACTTTGGGGACATGTTTCTTCTGAATTTCAACCACAAACTCCTATTCTTTTGAGACAGTATTTCTCGAGAACTAAGCACGATATCAAAACATTTTATTGTTCATTTTTTATCTATCTCGTCGAGTTACATAATAAACCATCATCAAATTGCTGTGCCACTGTTGTCTTATGATTCCCTTGAGGTTTTTGCGCCTATTCCCCGAGTTTCTTCGGCTAAGCAATATGGCGGCCTTCTCACACCACTTCTCTGTACCCGGTTTCACTCCAGTACGTGGTGAAGGTCCCTTGCGTTGTATCCATGTATTCATTCCTCCATGGTTATAACATTATATCGAAATTAAATTATCTTAGGCTTAGTATCTATGCTGTCCATGGGTATTGTATATTCTCTGTGGTAAATAAAACAGAAAATACTTGTTTCATTCTTGCTTAACCTTTAAACGGACGTGTTTTAATAGGTCATGGGCCCAGGATCTGTGACCCAGAGCTATTTTCTTCGCTATTTTAGTAAAAAAAATACTGAAAAGTCGTAATCTTATAAATAATTAGTTACGCTCTTGAAGATGGCCTTCGAATTTTGTAGTTAACGCTGCCTAAGCTTAAAGGCAGAGACAACTACGATGTATGGGCTTTTGGAGTGGTGAATATGTTGGTGTTAGAAGGCTTGTTCGGCTTAATAAAGGAAGGAAGGAAGTACTAGCACTGCAGCCGCAGATGATGCAAAAGCGAAAGCGAAGCTGATTCTTACAATTGATCCAGCGTTGTATGTACATATAAAACAATGCCAAAACAACGAAGGAGCTATGGGCGCAGCTTAAAACTATGTTCGACGATTCCGGGTTTACACGAAGAATAACCTTACTTCGTCATCTATATTAATCAGACTTAATTGTGATTCAATTACGTCGTATCTGACAGATATCATTGAGACATCGCAAAGATTAAATGGAACAGGATTTGATATAAACGACGAATGGATTGGCTCGTTGTTACTGGCAGGTTTACCACCACGATTTTCACCTATGACCATGGCGATTGAACATTCCGGCATTCCTATTACGGCGGATGTTATCAAGACAAAATTGATCGATATTGGAAATGTCAGATTCGAATGAATCAGAGACAAAAATCGCTTTCGCTTCCAAAGGTTGGCTGAACTATAAAATCAAGACTTCCAACACTCAAACAAAAGCGGAAACTATGTTGGCGAAAAATCAAATATCAAAATGACAGGAGTATAAATCCATCACTTGTCACAGGTGTAAACGGAGTGAGCATTACAGGAATCAATGTCCATTGCTGGTGAAATCAGATGAACCTAAGCAATCCAATGTATCGAGTGTTGTTTTTCTATCCGGTAAGTTTGGCAAACAAGATTGATATATTGACTCCGGCGCAAGTTCTCATATGACGCCGAATGAAAATTGGATAAAAAATGCAATGTATTCGTCAAGTGAACCACAATTTATTATAGCTGAAAAAAACCAAAGTACCTTTACTGTATACCGGCGATGTAGAAACATGGAGGCAAGGAAATATATGGAAGAGAAGTGACGTTAAATCAGCGAAGGCAGGCTCTAAACTATCGCGCATGCGCAGTGGCGGCAGCGGCGATATTACGATCCCCAACAAATGCGATGTTCACATTGTGTTAGATGCTGTGATTATTTCATTTTGTAATGTTATGTAAGTGTTTATAATGCCATCTTGTGTTGCGTACGGTTGCATAAATAAGCAAGAGAGGAATTACCTGGAATATCATTTCATAAGTAAGTTGAATTCTAATTATCGTTGTTGAAGTGGGCTGTAATAATTGCAAACTTCGGTGCCGGTCTATAAATATGTAATCATAGCTTTCAATTTGAGGACTTTGGTTCTCAAATGTTTGTTGGTGTAGTGTAGAAAATCAGCATACCTTGCTATTTGCACATAGAGACTAGCATTAATTTTAACGAGTGTTGAAAATGAGATTTAAAAGAGTGTGTTTTACATCGCGATTCAGTGAATTTAGTACCGCGCTTCTTTCGTCACGTTGCAGTTTATACTGACAGTGTATGATGAAATTAAATGTGTTAAATTATGCTATGCAATCTAGGAATCCTGATGAAGCAAACGATGTTGTTACCGTAAATACAGTTTGCGATTCAAATACGCCTGTGTGGGTATGTCTACATAGTTTGATTCTGTCGCGGCAATTTAATGGAGATTGTGGTTAGGTCTAAATGCAGTCTGTACCAGAATGGTTTTGTTGTTTCATAAGGCACAAAGAATTTATCTATTACTGTCAGTAATTTCATGAGAACCAAGTTAGTGACAAAACGTGTATCGCGATGGAAACTACTTCCACTTCCAGCTATTCCCAATTAAGCTTACGATATGTGGTAAAAAGATAACTATTTTTTATTCTTTATTTTCGATTTGTCTCGTCGTGTTACATAAGAATCGATCATTAAATTTGACTTTTGCGAAATTTTTCTTCTGTATTTCAACTCAAGACACCTCACTCTTGAAACAATATATCTCGAGAACTAGGCGAGATATCAAAAATTTGATTCTTTATTTTGTATTTGTCTCTTTTTAATTAAAATCCATCATCAAATTTGACTTTGACCAATTTTTTCTTCTGAATTTCAACCAAAAACATTTCACGTTTGAGACAGAATATCTCGAAAACTAAGCATGATATCAAAAAAATTTATTTTCAATTTTTATTTGTCTCATCGAGTCACATAATAATCCATCACTAGATTGCTACGTTATGTTTCCTGGAGTCCGCTTGATGTTTTTGTACATATACCCCGTGTCTGTATGGGTTCGGCCTAGCCCCCTACTCCTCCTCCTCCCGGCTTAACTTCAAAGCGTGGTGAAGGTCTCTTGCGTCGTCTCCATAAATTTCCTTCCTCCATGTGTAGAAATAACTACAGATTGTGGTTACGATATTACTGTGAAAAATGCATTGTGCGTGCCAAGTCTGACGACTAACCTCTT
Organism: Vandiemenella viatica; assembly: GCA_031002005.1. NCBI lineage: Eukaryota > Metazoa > Arthropoda > Insecta > Orthoptera > Morabidae > Vandiemenella > Vandiemenella viatica. Next base: position 141,388,988 of record JARYHS010008075.1, read on the forward strand.
ATCAGTGAGTGATCTCATAAAAAACGGCAATAAAGTTCATTTCGATTCACAGAATTGTTTTGCACCTAATACGAGATGAACGGTGAATTGGTAGCTATAGGAGAAATTATTTGTGGTGTTTACAAGTTGAAGGTAAAACATAACATGAAAAGTGATTACAGTTATTGGCTGCTCTTGTGTTAACTGATTGTTATACGTGGCACCGAAGACTCGGTCATATATATAGCGCAGATATGAATAAAATGAAATCTAGCGTGGTTGATGGACTTAGTTATAATAAATATGAAGAAAGAAGTATTTCAGTGGGGGTGTCTGGTCAAGAAGGACAATTGACAGGAACAGGCAAACCAGAATTATTGAAATCATCTCCATCAGACTATGCTGAATCAGAAGGTCAAGATAACTTGGAAGAAAGCACTGCAGTTGGGAGTGTGGAAATTAAGACATTGCCCAAAAGAATAAGGAAACCGCCTCGGCGATGTGGTACAACTTTATTAGGTGTGGCGTGTAAAGAAGAAGGCCGCTCTATTTCAAATGATATCATCAGAGAATTCCAGCAAGAGACTGGAAGACGAAGGCAGTTATGGTCAGGCAGGACCATGGACTAAGGAAATATATGGAGGAGAAGTGACGTTAAATCTGTGAAGCCGGCTCTAAACTCTCGAGCAAGCGCAGTGGCGGCAGCGGCGATATTGCGATCCCAAACAAATGCGAAGTTCACATTGTGTTAGATGCTGTGATTATTTCATTTTGTAATGTTATAAGTGTTTAATAATGTCATCTTGTGTTGCATACGGTTGCGAAAATAGGCAAGAGAGGAAAGAACCTGGAATATCATTTCACAAGTAGTTGAATTCTAATTATCGTTGTTGAAGTGGGTGGTAAGAATTGCAAACTTCGGTGCCTGTCTATAAATATTTAGTCATAGCACTCAATGGGATGACTTTGATCTCAAATTTTTGTTGGTGCAGTGTAGAAAATCAGCATACCTTGCTATTTTGCACATAATAGACTAGCGTTATTTTTTAACGAGTATTGAAAATGAGATTTAAAGCGGTGTGTTTTACATCGCGATTCAGTTAATTTAGTACCGCGCTTTCTTTCGTCACGTTGCAGTTTATACTGACAGTGTATGATGAAATTAAATGTGTTAAATTATGCTATGCAATCTAGGAATCCTGATGAAGCAAACGATGTTGTTACCGTAAATACAGTTTGCGATTCAAATACGCCTGTGTGGGTATGTCTACATAATTTGATTCTGTGCGGCAATTTAATGGAGATTGTGGTTAGGTCTAAATGCAGTCTGTACCAGAATGGTTTTGTTGTTTCATAAGGCACAAAGAATTTATCTATTACTGTTAGTAATTTCATGAGAACCAAGTTAGTGACAAAACGTGTATCGCGATGGAAACTACTTCCACTTCCAGCTATTCCCAATTAAGCTTACGATATGTGGTAAAAAGATAACTATTTTTTATTCTTTATTTTCGATTTGTCTCGTCGTTTACATAAGAATCGATCATTAACTTTGACTTTTGCGAAATTTTTCTTCTGTATTTCAGCTCAAGACACCTCACTCTTGAAACAATATATCTCGAGAACTAGGTGAGATTTCAAGAAATTTGATTCTTTATTTTGTATTTGTCTCTTTTTAATTAAAAATCCATCATCAAATTTGACTTTGACCAATTTTTTCTTCTGAATTTCAACCAAAAACATTTCACGTTTGAGACAGAATATCTCGAAAACTAAGCATGATATCAAAAAAATTTATTTTCAATTTTTATTTGTCTCATCGAGTCACATAATAATCCATCACTAGATTGCTACGTTATGTTTATCCTGGAGTCCGCTTGATGTTTTTGTACATATACCCCGTGTCTGTATGGGTTCGGCCTAGCCCCCTACTCCTCCTCCTCCCGGCTTAACTTCAAAGCGTGGTGAAGGTCTCTTGCGTCGTCTCCATAAATTTCCTTCCTCCATGTGTAGAAATAACTACAGATTGTGGTTACGATATTACTGTGAAAAATGCATTGTGCGTGCCAAGTCTGACGACTAACCTCTTATCAGTGAGTGATCTCATAAAAAACGGCAATAAAGTTCATTTCGATTCACAGAATTGTTTTGCACCTAATACGAGATGAACGGTGAATTGGTAGCTATAGGAGAAATTATTTGTGGTGTTTACAAGTTGAAGGTAAAACATAACATGAAAAGTGATTACAGTTATTGGCTGCTCTTGTGTTAACTGATTGTTATACGTGGCACCGAAGACTCGGACATATATAGCGCAGATATGAATAAATTGAAATCTAGCGTGGTTGATGGACTTAGTTATAATAAATATGAAGAAGAAGTATTTCAGTGGGGGTGTCTGGTCAAGAAGGACAATTGACAGGAACAGGCAAACCAGAATTATTGAAATCATCTCCATCAGACTATGCTGAATCAGAAGGTCAAGATAACTTGGAAGAAAGCACTGCAGTTGGGAGTGTGGAAATTAAGACATTGCCCAAAAGAATAAGGAAACCGCCTCGGCGATGTGGTACAACTTTATTAGGTGTGGCGTGTAAAGAAGAAGGGCGCTCTATTTCAAATGATATCAT
>JARYHS010008075.1:141392596-141420049 GCA_031002005.1 Vandiemenella viatica
GCCTTCTTCACCTCCGGAGCGTGCACTCCCATTGCAATTTAATTAAATATTGGATCAATTAGGCACAGGAGCCGGATCATGAAGTTTTTTAAACCCTATGCAACATTATGGCAATTTTATCAGTTATTACTAGTTTTAACGCCCTTCAAAAGCGACGGGTATCACCTTTGGTTGTAGTAGGAATTTATTCTGGAAAAGATAGTAAGGAAAAAAACGAATATGGATCATTTTTTATGATATTTTTCCTGATATTAGTGCCTTACTCTAGTTAGATTATCGGAATATTGGCAAAGATTTTTTTTAAAAAATCATTTTCCTTCAAATAACAGAGTGTGTAATTTCAAAAATGGATAACTGTTATTTATTTCACTGATACATTTTGCCATTACGTATGTTTCATGTAAACTTTGACTGAGTTTTTAATAAACTTAATTGTTTTCTTATCTTCTGCAAAAAAAAAAACAAAAAAAATCCTATTGTGAATATAATCTCTGAGGTTGAGAAATCAGAAATATTAATAGACGTATTAAACACGGACAAACTTGACTTGTATTTGACCCTAAAATTTCATTCTGCAAAATTTGAAGAATTCCTGTTTACCTCGTTAGCATCACCTTGTTTTTTTTTTTTTTTTTTTGGTCATAGTTTCTGTAACTGCGGAGTAATTATTCAGATTCCAGATTATTAAATAACCGAAAAACTCCGAAGAAATGAATTGCCAGAATACTTGATTCGGTAACATTCTCGGCCTCATATCCACTTTAAATAACCTAATAACTCACGTACAGCGAACTTGAACAGAGACCACTAACGAAAGTGGTCCGTAAAATATGTAAAAAGGAAATAAACCGTAATAAATAAATTTTGATCAAGTTGCATCATTGGTGAAAGTTTTTAACTAAATTCAAATTTTTTTCCTAGACCAGAATGACATTTGGCATTCGCGGTTATAGCAGAAACCATAAGAAATTAAAGTTTCTAAACTCTCACTTTTATTAGTGACATGTTACTGAAAAGTACTTTTAGTTTCACGTTTTTTCAGCCGAAATGTTTATACACATTTTTTAAAGCATAAATTCTACAAAAATCAAACTGTAATATGGCACTTAATTTCATAGCAATAGCGTATTGAGTGAAGCCCATTACATGGACAGCTTTCGTGGCTAGTGACAAATGCGTACTGGTAACCAAATCATTAGTACCTTTCAACATAGTAAAATCTTGCTTTACCCCTCATTTTCACTACTTCTTCCACAAAAGAGAATGGCAGGTAATAAAATACACATTAACTCAGAATAGCAGCAGAAAAATGAACAACGCATCTCCTCCTCGCGTTTTAATGGGTTTTTTTTTTATCACTACTCTAAAGCATCACATTGTTTTTTTTATATAATCTGCTAAAACATTCGCAATATTATCTTGGTAACAGTTTTTGTAACAGCAGGAGAAAATATATAGATTCCAGATTATTAAATAGCTGAGCAACTACGAAGAAATAAATTGTCAGAATACTCGATTCGGCAACATTTTTGGCTTCATACGCACTTTAAATAACATAATAACTCGCATACAGCGAACGTGAACAAAGACCATTAACGAAAGTAGTTGGTAAAATATGTAAAAAGCAAATAAACCGTAATAAATAAACTTTGATTAAGCAGCAACTCTAGCGAAAGATTTAATCAAATTAAAATTTAGCATAGGCCGGAATGAAATTTGGCATTCTTAGTTACCAGAGACCATGACAAAGTTAAGTTTTCTTAAATGTTACTTTAAAATAGATTTTTCTAAAGAGTCAAAGTTGTCTAATGATACTCTGAGCCTTGCATCCTCCTTCAATCTAAAAGGGCTGATAGAAACATCTAGCTGTATTACAAAAAATTCCTCAACAACAATTGGCCAAATTTTTCTAAATAGCACTAATTACATATATGACACCGTGAATTTTGACTCAGGTTATTTTGACCACTTAGCACAAATTTTAGCATTAAAGTTAGAATCTAACATTATCACAAAGGCAAATATAAAATCGCGTAGCTTTAAGGATCAACAGGTTAACTAATAAATGAGACGTGGGAAGAAGTATATGATTGCAGAAATACAAATGAGAAATATAAGTCATTTACAAGTACAATTTTGTACTGTTTTGAAATATGCTCCCCACTATGGACAAGAAAATAAAGATAAATAAATCATGCAAAAGACTGGGTTACCTCTGATATTATTGTATCAATAAAAAGAAACAAGGACTGAGACAGGTAGATAGCCATAACATTCTACTGCAAGAAGATAAAAAGATAATATCTGATCATTTAAAGATATCAAACACCTTTAATTCATATTTATCACATATTGTTGAAGATCTGATTAATTTTTTTTTGATATGTCTGACATAAACACTCAAGCTAATGTCAGCCAAAATAAAAGTAAAACTCTTTTATTCAGCCAACAAATGAAGAAAAAGTATTAAAAATTATTGGTGAGTTGAAACCTAAATTTTCTTCTGGAATTGGTGAAGTCCCAGTTTTTCTATTAAAAATGTGCTGAATTAATAGCTGGTCCTCTCTCGTATATGCAATAGCTCATACTCTAGTGGAATATTCCCAGATATGCCTAAAACAGCAAAATTAAAACCCCTATTCAATACAATATACAATACAATACATTCATTTTCCATATTGATCCCAATATAAGAGTACTGGTTCTGTGGATGTGGAAAGTTTCAATTTACAGATAAACAGTTGCATAACAAAATAATAAGTACACCAGTAGATGTACAGTCATAGCATACATGATGCATTTAAACAATTCCATAACAAAATAATACATACACCACAAGATGTACAGTCATAGCATACATGATACCGTAAACAGTTGCGTAACAAAATAAATACATACACCAGGAGATGTACATTCATAGCATACATGGTAAATTAATTATGTAAACTACATTTACACAAGCTACTGGCAGTTATTTTTTTAGATACCTTAGAAATAAATTCTTCACAGAGTAGAAGGAGTTGTCAATTAAAAATTCTTTCAATTTTTTTCTGAATTTTATTCTTATCATCTGCTAGACATTTAATATGTGTTGGGAGCTTATTGAAGATATGTATCCCTGAATATTGGACCCTTTTTTGAACAAATGACAATGACTTGTAATCCTTGTGAAGATCATTTTTACTTCTAGTGCCATAATTGTGTATTTTTACTATTTGTTTCAAACAAAGTATAATTTGTGACTACAAAGGACATTAACGTGTATGTATACTCAGACGCTAATGTTAAATCCCTAACTTCTTGAACAGCTCTCTACATGAAGTTCTATTGCTAACCTCACACATAATTCTTATTACACGCTTTTGGCCTCTGAACACTTTGTCTCTATGGGTAGAATTGCCACAGAATATTATTCCATATGACAATAAGGAGTGAAAATAAGCAAAATAAACTAGCTGCCTCATATGGAGATCACCTACAGCTGAAATTGTACTAATTGCAAATGTGGCTGCACCCAATCGCTTTAATAAGTCAGAATCATGTACTTTCCAATTTAAATTGTGATCAATATACAAACTTAGAAATTTCACACTCTCTACCTCCTGAATAGACTGGCCTGCAAATCTGGTGTTAATCTGTGTGATGTACTGAATTGCATATACTGAGTTTTTATCAAAGTTTAAAGTCAAGCCATTAGCTGTAAACTATTTATTAATCAGTTGAAAGACAATTTGAAATATATTCTGTGGATAAATGTTTTTTTAATTCCTATGTTTGTGTCATCTGCAAATTGGACAAATTTTGAATTTTTACATGAAACACAGGGTAGATATTTTAAAAACAATAGTGGTCCCAATATAGAACCCTGAGGTACTACACATCTGAATAATTTCCACTCAGAAAACAGTGGATCTCCTTAAGGCAGCCTTAAAATTCTCCATTAACACTTTCTGTTTTCTATTTAGAAGGTAAGAACTAAGCCATTTATTAACAATGCCATCTATACCATAATACTTAAGTTTCTGTATCAGAATTTTATGATCTACACATTCAAATGCTTTAGATAAGTCACAAAAAATTCCCACAGGAATTAATTTATAATTTATTCCTTCTAAAATATTGTCAGTGAATGCAAATATAGCTTTTTTCTGTTGAATGACCCTTTTGAAAACCAAATTGTGATTTAGTTAGAATATTATTATTTATTAGATGTTCATAAACTGTATTGTACATTACTTTCTCAAAAACTTTGGAGAAGGCTGTTAGTAATGAAATTGGTCGGTAATTTGATACGGCTGCCTTATCTCCCTTTTTATAGAGTGGTTTAAATACAGCAAAAGTACCCTCAAGTAAAGATATATTAAATAGATAACGTAGTATGTTACTTAATTCTGTGGAGCACAATTAATTAATCTGCTGGAAATCCCATCATAACTACTTGAGTATTTGCTCTTAAGGGATTTGATAATTTTTCTTATTTCTTCTGGAGTAGCTAATTTTATAGACATAGAGTTAAATTTTTCTTGGAAGCCTTTTTTTGACAAAATCCATACTGTGTGTCACTGAGCTATTAGCAGTCAATTTATCAGCAACAGATAAAAATATTTATTAAATATATCAGCAATTGAAAAATTAGATTCTACAGAATTTTCTTTGATAAAATTATCATTACTTGATTGATTACTTTTTCCTGTTTCCTCTTTTACAATGTCCCATATAGTCTTAATTTTATTTTCAGAATCATGAATTTTATGTTTGTAGTCCATACATTTAGATTCTTTAATAACCTTTTTAATATATTTTGCAGTACTGTTTGTAATGTGTTTTAACATTAGCATTCTCACTGTTCCTAGAGGCAATATACAACTTCCTTTTATTAATGCATGATGTTCTAATGCCAATAGTTATCCAAGGTTTTTGTTCTTTTTGAGAAGCATGATACTTTTTTCAAGGGGAAGCAACTTTCAAAGTAATTTAATACAATGTTACTAAAAATGTTGTATTTTCCATCCATACCTTGTGCACTGTAAACGTGTTTCCAGTTTGTGGTATCGAGGCATCTTCTAAAACAAGTAACTAACTCATCATTTATTACACGCTGAAGTTTTAAAAACATTACTCTTAGAGCTAGTTCCTACTGAAGTGTTGATGGGCATCGTGATCCGAAAGGCCATTGATGGATGGCTTGATGGTATAACTGAATTTTGAGGTATTTAGGAAAACATTGTCTATAGCTGAGTGACTATTATTCATTATTCTATTTGGAAAATTAACTACCTGAGTTAAATTGAATGAACTGACTAATGATTCTAACATGACTTTACAGGGTAAGTTATTTAGAAAATCTACATTAAAATCACCACATACGACTATGTTGACTTCTTTTCTGCTTAAAAATTGTAATAAGAGTTTCAAATTGGTTCAAAATATTGATAAACACAGTACTTGCTCAAAACTATAACCATTTCTAACATAAGTGACAACTCCTCCTTTCTCCAAGTTCATTCTACAATAATGAGAAGCTAAATTGAAGTCAGTTACATTTGACATATCTATTCTTTTTGTTATGTGGTGTTCAGACAAGCATAAAACATCAATTCTATTGATATCATTTAATTCATTTATGTGGACTAGCAATTCATCCACTTTATTTGTTAACCCTCTGATATTCTGATGTAATAAATTAATCCCTACACAATTTTTAATTTTGGTATCTGAAAACTCATTATTGTTTAAACTAATTTCTTTTAAAACTCTCTGCCTATACATGATCCTAATTTAAAAAAGGAGCTGCCCTAACACCATTAACAACAGGAATCTGTTCATGTGAATTTGTGGCCCCAATTAATTGTTTTGCAATGAGATCTGAAAGAACCCCCTTCCCTCTACTATTGATGTGTAGGCTGTGCCTAGTATAACCCCACCTATCAACCCATGCCAGAGCCAACATCAGACATAAGATACCATTCAAGTTCCAGATTCACTCGCCTCATAGCAAAGTTCATCTGTGGCCGATCATAGCGTCTCAAGACCGACATCACACTGACCAGAATGTGGCACGTTGCTTCTACTATCTTCTCCAGGTCATCTCTGTTACTATACCTATCATTCCTGCCCAAACTATTTCCCGCTCCTCCCACTATCACTACATGATCCTGATCAGTGAAATCCCTACACAAAGAACCTATATCTTCTTCTACCTGACCAAGACTAGCACTAGGTTTGAAGAAACTCATGACCTGGAAACCTGATCCTAATTTTTCCTGCTCCAATGGCCCAAGACCTCGACTATGACTACTGCCTAGCAGCAAGACTTTCTTTTTCCCTAATAGGCCCGTTTACACGCACGGTTTTTCCGACGGTTTTGGATCGTACACTCCAGGCGCGCGCATCAATCCTTTACGAGTAAATGCTCGGTGGTCAGAGAGGCCTGGTGCGCGCTCCGAATGCGCACATCTGGCGCGCAGGTCTAACGGGGCCTTGTGTTTACACGTGCATTGTCGGTCTGCAGTCTTGATGCGTCAGTACAAGTTCGTTGTTGGTTCGAATTTCTGGGTGACTTTATTTAACTTTACCCTGCTTTAACAGATAAAAATCTAAATCTTGAAAAATGTGGTCAAGAGATAATTTGGAAGGATTTATAGAACTTTATAAGAATTTTCTATGTTTGTGTAAGGTTAAATCAAATGACTATAAAATTTAAAAAATCGTAAATATGATTAGTGAATAGAATTCATCAGGGTAAATGTATGTGAAAGTGAAAACAAAGATTTCGTCACTGAAAGGATTCAAGAAACTCGGCGGCAATTCGAAAAGAACTGAGAAAAATATATGCAAGCAATTTCAAATCTTGGAGGGATATTCCAGCTGTCAGAAAACGAAGAGTAGGAGGCAAACATTACTCTGCAGTTATGCTCTTCCTCGTGACTGTGTCTTGTTTTGATATTTGTGGAGAAACTAACTTTAACTTCACCTTTTTAGGTAAGGGTATCAGGTACTGGAATAAGCTACAAAGAGAAATGATGAGCAATTTACCAAAAACGTTGAAAGAATTTAAAGTTAAAATTTGTAGAGGACAAATAGAGGTGGGTGCAGGAAAGGGGGAAGATGGGTGTGTAGGGAAATTGCCTCAGGAGCATGCGCTCCATTGCAATTTAATGAAATATTATTATTATTAAAATGTAGTTATATATGGAACTGTCGTTTCGTAGGCAATTTTTTAAATCATCTGGGTCATTTATTTTCCCGTTGCCTCACTAAAGAGGCATGTGTCCATATAGATCTCTAGTTTCGTGCCATCTTTCCGCCCATATACACTTTGTTTATTTAATTCTTTCTGTACCAAAAAAAAAAAAAATGTAAAGCAGCTCATATTGGTCAGTTTATGTCATTTCTCTTGGAGGATATTTTAAATACACTTATAAACACAATCACAACTAACAAAAACAACAACGACCTGAAAACCGAATGTTCCAAGCTGGACCGTCAACAAAACTTTCCAACCCGGCGGAAAGTCCACGCGCCACGGGATAACGGTCATTTTTGGCGCGTACGCTCCAACCCGCAGTCCTGGCGCGCGCGACTGGAGTGTTGACCATTTTTCGTCGCACGCTCCAGGAGCGACGGTCCAACCTCACGCTCCAGCGCGGCAGTCCGGAGCGCCGTTCCAAACCGCCAGTTTGGCGCGTACGTGTAAACGGGCCTAATCCCTGCCTACCAGACTTAACTACACAGCTTTTCCTACAAATCTGCTGCTTATTACCTACCCCTACAACTACAGAAGGCTCATCCCTGTCTAACTCTGGCAACAGGGCAAACCTATTTTGCACCCCAACAACAAAAGAATCAGAAGCCCTTCTTGTTCTAAATGCCCTTTTCCCTGTCACCAGTTCCCAACCATCTCTGTTTCCCTCCCTGCGCGGCCTATCCAACTCCTTTCTTGCCTCTATCAGTTCAGCATGAAGGGCACTAATCCTTTCCTCCTGCTCCAATATCTTCCTACTTCTGAAACAGTCTTTACAAAACCATGGGAGAGCCTCCTCAATTTCCCCACCTTCGACGCCACTACAAATCGGTCCCCAATGAAACCATTCCTCATACCCTTCGCAAAAAATTCCAACCCTCAAAAATCTACGGCAATGTCCACACTTTTCACTAATGATTACAAGAAACTAACAACAACAAAGTACACAATACGAGAGACAAAATTTGTTGAACTTAACCTTACAATATATCTGCTAAATTAATTCACAAGTAAGCTTTATCTAAATATATTTTCGCTCTGTAACAAAAATCTGAACTTATGCCGAGCGTTCAAAAATGTAAACAAACACAGAAAGTAAACACGGAACAGACCAAATCACTAAATCAATAATAAATTATTTTTGCACGAATAAAAACACTCACTAACTCTCGCAGTAATAAAATGTATTAGAATTTAGAGTTTCGAATTACTATTACAATAAAAAATAACTATATTAATTTATAATTTAAATACACATGGTCGTGCGGTACATGATTCCACGATATTCCAAAGATATTATCCATATCAAAAAAGGGGAAAAATATAATAAGGAGTGAAACTACGTCCGGTGTCAGTCCTGTCATGTTTCTCTAAAATCTTAGAAAAGCTATTTCACAAAAGACTAGTCAACTTTTTAGAAAATAATAAATTGTTTTCAGATACTCAACATGGGTTCAGAAAGAATAAATCTACTGAAATTGCTTCTTTTTCATTTTACACAGAAATCTTACAGACACGTGATGCGAAAGGAGATGTATCTGGAATATGAACACCTACATGTTAGAGAAGTAGCTAGCAATTGGATGAAGTCATACCTGCATGATAGAAAACAGATTGTTGAATCTAGCAGATTGCAAACACATAAAATATGGAGTGCCACAAGGGTCAATACCTGCGCCTGTACTATTCTTAAAATATATAGATAGTGATCTAGAAACAACAAATAACTATCAAAAATATATTAAATTTGCAAACGACACCACTATATTAATGAACGAATGTAAAAAAGAACAGTTAACTAAAAATATTGACGACTCTTCTAAAAACATTGTGAACTGGTTTTCACATAACAAGTTAGTGATAAACACAGAAAACAACACATGTCATACACTTCAGGACAAAATAATTTAGATACCCAGTTACCTGCAGTAAAACTCAGTGGTGAACTACTTAAATATGTAGAAAAAATAAAATTTCTAGTTATATGCATAAAAGAGAATTTAAAATGGAACACACATGTTGAACACCTTTGTAAAAAATAAATATTAATTGCTACATGATGAGAATACTAGTTGGTTGCATATCTAGTGAAACAATTAGGAGTATTTATTTTATTTTGGACATGTGCACTCATTATTAAGGTAGAGTATAAAAAAAAAAAAAGTTATTGAAGGAATACCAAGTAGAACCTCATATAGACTTCTATTTAGAATATTGCAAATTCTACCACAGCCCTGTTTATATAGACTATACTGGAATCTAAAAAATTTATTTAAAACAAAAATATAGAAGTTTCTGGGTATACACTACAAACAAACAATGATATATACATGTAGATTACTAGACTTTCATATACCACAAACAAATACTTTCTCCTGTCAGAAAGGGCCACTTCATATGCGAATCAGATTGTTTAATAAACTACCACAAAGGATGGATCAAGTCTGTTAGGTAAAATACTAAATTCACATCACTACTGAAGGAGTACTTGCTCGACACTGCTTCTATAGTATTGATGAGTATTTGCAAACCAAAAGCTAATCTTAAGTCACAGTGATTTCATTAATATAAATAGGGAATATGATATAAATAAGGTTGTATATTTGTAATAATAAATGTTTTGGCTTTATGAGATTTCTACAGTTATTTTAACTTTTAGTTAATCACAGAAAGAATAAAGTGTAAGAGAATTTATACTGTGTGTGTGTGTATGTGTGTCTATGTACAGACTATTTTTGACTTAGCAGATATCATTTGTACTATGTATGATGCAAAGGGACCAATAAATACCAATACTGTTATAATCACAGAGGAAGGAATATATGGAGGCGAAATGACTCTAAACCCGTGAAACCTCATGAAAAAACTGCTCTCCTACTGCGCATCCGCGGCGGCCTTAAGGATCCCCCCAAAACATTGGGCTGTTTCCATTGTGTCAGCTGCTGAGAATATTTCATTTTCTAATAATCTAAAGTTTTCTATAATGCCAAGTTGTGTTGCATATGGTTGCACAAACAGACAAAATAGGAAACAACCTGGAATAGCATTTCATAAGTAAGTCACATTGTAATTATCGTTCTTGAAGTATCTGATAGGTAACTGCAATATAAGGACCTATCGCTATAAATTTATTCATTGCTCTCAATAGGATCTTATCTTTCTCAAATTTTTTTGGTGTAATGTAGACAATTAGCATATGTCACTACTTTGCACCTGAAAAGCTAGCCTTATTGTAGCCAAGTGTTGAAAATTTAATTTAAGAGAGTTAAGTTTACATCGTGACACAGTGAATATGGTATTCTGCATGCTTTACTCAAGTTTCAGTTTACACTGAAAGTGTACTATGAAATCAATTGTGATAATTTGCGCTGTGCGAATTACTAAACGTGATTAAATAAACATTGTTGCCCGAAATGTAGTTCGTGATGCATTTCGTGTGTTTAGGTGTGTCTATACAGTTTGATTTTGTAGCGGCAATATTAATGGAATGTTGGTAGGTTGAAATGCGGTGTGTGCCAGAACAGAACAAACAATTTATTTATTATTAGTTGTTAGCTTCTGACTTATAAATGCACTGATTTTGCTACCAAAATTATATAGGCCACTAACAGCACAATATCTTCTAAGTAAGCTCATAAACTATGAGATGTTTTGAAGTAATAATTTTTTAAAAAGTTCTAAACATTGACTTAGGCTATTTTTAAAATTTCAATTTTGGTGACGTTTTTATTCTGGTCCAGGCCGCGTTTCAACCTAACCACAAGGATTTGTAAAAAATAAAACAAAACACCCAATCTGCATGTTCAGCAAAATGATATTATGGTCCAGTCTGCATCATAACCGGCAATTCTATCATTATCGTGGCACCACAATCTGATGATGAATTCTTATAGAACTCAACGAAACAAATTGAAAATAAAGAATAAATTTTTTTGATATCTAGCTTGGTTTTCGAGATATAGCTTGTTAAAAATCAGTTATAGGTATAATTCCTTGTAATTTTGCTGACTTTTTTTTTTGTTTCAGGCAGTATTTCAACCTAATAACAATCACTAGGAAGAAAATAAAACACCTGTTTCCACAGTATAGATATGGTGGTGTCGGTGAATTTTTTTCTGGTCCAGGCCAGATCTCACCCTAACCTCCTCACATTTGAGGTACAATATCTCGAGTAAGCGAAATACCAAAATAATTTATTCTTTATTTTCGATTTGTCTCGTTACGTTGCGTGCGAATTCATCATCAAATTTGGAAATGGCGAAAGTTTTCTTCTGGTCCAGGCTGCATTTCAACCTAACCACGTCAATTTTAAGGTAGAATATCTGGAGAACTAAGCGAGATATCAAAAATTTTATTCTTTACTTTCAGTTTGTCTCATCGAGTTACATAAGAATTCGTCATTAATTTGCGGCGTCATAGTTATTTTTGAATAACCTAACAACCTCACCTTTGAGACAGTGTATCTCGCGAACTAAGCGAGATATCGAAAAATTTTATTGTTTATTTTCGATGTGTATCGTCTTCTGTCATCAAATTTGACTTTGGGGACATGTTTCTTCTGAATTTCAACCAGAAACTCCATTCTTTTGAGACAGTATTTCTCGAGAACTAAGCACGATATCAAAACATTTTATTGTTCATTTTTGATCTATCTCGTCGAGTTACATAATAAACCATCATCAAATTGCGGTGCCACTGTTGTCTTATGATTCCCTTGAGGTTTTTGCGCCTATTCCCCGAGTTTCTTCTGCTAATTAATATGGCGGCCTTCTCACCCCACTTCTCTGTACCCGGTTTCACTCCAGTACGTGGTGAAGGTCCCTTGCGTTGTATCCATGTATTCCTTCCTCCATGGTTATAACATGATATCGAAATTAAATTATCTTAGGCTTAGTATCTATGCTGTCCATGGGTATTGTATATTCTCTGTGGTAAATAAAACAGAAGATACTTGTTTCATTCTTGCTTAACCTTTAAACGGACGTGTTTTAATAGGTCATGGGCCCAGATCTGTGACCCAGAGCTATTTTCTTCGCTATTTTAGTAAAAAAAATACTGAAAAGTCGTAATCTTATAAATAATTAGTTACGCGCTTGAAGATGGCTTCGAATTTTGTAGTTAACGTGCCTAAGCTTAAAGGCAGAGACAACTACGATGTATGGGCTTTTGGAGTGGTGAATATGTTGGTGTTAGAAGGCTTGTTCGGCTTAATAAAGGAAGGAAGGAAGTACTAGCACTGCAGCCGCAGATGATGCAAAAGCGAAAGCGAAGCTGATTCTTACAATTGATCCAGCGTTGTATGTACATATAAAACAAGCCAAAGCAACGAAGGAGCTATGGGCGCAGCTTAAAACTATGTTCGACGATTC
Source organism: Vandiemenella viatica (assembly GCA_031002005.1). Lineage (NCBI taxonomy): Eukaryota > Metazoa > Arthropoda > Insecta > Orthoptera > Morabidae > Vandiemenella > Vandiemenella viatica. Next base: position 141,405,209 of record JARYHS010008075.1, read on the forward strand.
CGGGTTTACACGAAGAATAACCTTACTTCGTCATCGTATATTAATCAGACTTAATTGTGATTCAATTACGTCGTATCTGACAGATATCATTGAGACATCGCAAAGATTAAATGGAACAGGATTTGATATAAACGACGAATGGATTGGCTCGTTGTTACTGGCAGGTTTACCACCACGATTTTCACCTATGACCATGGCGATTGAACATTCCGGCATTCCTATTACGGCGGATGTTATCAAGACAAAATTGATCGATATTGAAATGTCAGATTCGAATGAATCAGAGACAAAAATCGCTTTCGCTTCCAAAGGTTGGCTGAACTATAAAATCAAGACTTCCAACACTCAAAACAAAAGCGGAAACTATGTTGGCGAAAAATCAAATATCAAAATGACAGGAGATAAATCCATCACTTGTCACAGGTGTAAACGGAGTGAGCATTACAGGAATCAATGTCCATTGCTGGTGAAATCAGATGAACCTAAGCAATCCAATGTATCGAGTGTTGTTTTTCTATCCGGTAAGTTTGGCAAACAAGATTGATATATTGACTCCGGCGCAAGTTCTCATATGACGCCGAATGAAAATTGGATAAAAAATGCAATGTATTCGTCAAGTGAACCACAATTTATTATAGCTGAAAAAAACCAAAGTACCTTTACTGTATACCGGCGATGTAGAAACATGGAGCAAGGAAATATATGGAAGAGAAGTGACGTTAAATCAGCGAAGCAGGCTCTAAACTATCGCGCATGCGCAGTGGCGGCAGCGGCGATATTACGATCCCCAACAAATGCGATGTTCACATTGTGTTAGATGCTGTGATTATTTCATTTTGTAATGTATATAAGTGTTTTATAATGCCATCTTGTGTTGCATACGGTTGCACAAATAAGCAAGAGAGGAAATAACCTGGAATATCATTTCATAAGTAAGTTGAATTCTAATTATCGTTGTTGAAGTGGGCTGTAATAATTGCAAACTTCGGTGCCGGTCAATAAATATGTAATCATAGCTCTCAATTTGAGGACTTTGTTCTCAAATTTTTGTTGGTGTAGTGTAGAAAATCAGCATACCTTGATATTTGCACGTAGAGACTAGCATTAATTATTAACGAGTGTTGAAAATGAGATTTAAAAGAGTGTGTTTTACATCGCGATTCAGTGAATTTAGTACCGCGCTATCTTTCGTCACGTTGCAGTTTATACTGACAGTGTATGATGAAATTAAATGTGTTAAATTATGCTATGCAATCTAGGAATCCTGATGAAGCAAACGATGTTGTTACCGTAAATACAGTTTGCGATTCAAATACGCCTGTGTGGGTATGTCTACATAGTTTGATTCTGTCGCGGCAATTTAATGGAGATTGTGGTTAGGTCTAAATGCAGTCTGTACCAGAATGGTTTTGTTGTTTCATAAGGCACAAAGAATTTATCTATTACTGTCAGTAATTTCATGAGAACCAAGTTAGTGACAAAACGTGTATCGCGATGGAAACTACTTCCACTTCCAGCTATTCCCAATTAAGCTTACGATATGTGGTAAAAAGATAACTATTTTTTATTCTTTATTTTCGATTTGTCTCGTCGTGTTACATAAGAATCGATCATTAAATTTGACTTTTGCGAAATTTTTCTTCTGTATTTCAACTCAAGACACCTCACTCTTGAAACAATATATCTCGAGAACTAGGCGAGATATCAAAAAATTTGATTCTTTATTTTGTATTTGTCTCTTTTTAATTAAAAATCCATCATCAAATTTGACTTTGACCAATTTTTTCTTCTGAATTTCAACCAAAAACATTTCACGTTTGAGACAGAATATCTCGAAAACTAAGCATGATATCAAAAAAATTTATTTTCAATTTTTATTTGTCTCATCGAGTCACATAATAATCCATCACTAGATTGCTACGTTATGTTTATCCTGGAGTCCGCTTGATGTTTTTGTACATATACCCCGTGTCTGTATGGGTTCGGCCTAGCCCCCTACTCCTCCTCCTCCCGGCTTAACTTCAAAGCGTGGTGAAGGTCTCTTGCGTCGTCTCCATAAATTTCCTTCCTCCATGTGTAGAAATAACTACAGATTGTGGTTACGATATTACTGTGAAAAATGCATTGTGCGTGCCAAGTCTGACGACTAACCTCTTATCAGTGAGTGATCTCATAAAAAACGGCAATAAAGTTCATTTCGATTCACAGAATTGTTTTGCACCTAATACGAGATGAACGGTGAATTGGTAGCTATAGGAGAAATTATTTGTGGTGTTTACAAGTTGAAGGTAAAACATAACATGAAAAGTGATTACAGTTATTGGCTGCTCTTGTGTTAACTGATTGTTATACGTGGCACCGAAGACTCGGTCATATATATAGCGCAGATATGAATAAAATGAAATCTAGCGTGGTTGATGGACTTAGTTATAATAAATATGAAGAAAGAAGTATTTCAGTGGGGGTGTCTGGTCAAGAAGGACAATTGACAGGAACAGGCAAACCAGAATTATTGAAATCATCTCCATCAGACTATGCTGAATCAGAAGGTCAAGATAACTTGGAAGAAAGCACTGCAGTTGGGAGTGTGGAAATTAAGACATTGCCCAAAAGAATAAGGAAACCGCCTCGGCGATGTGGTACAACTTTATTAGGTGTGGCGTGTAAAGAAGAAGGCCGCTCTATTTCAAATGATATCATCAGAGAATTCCAGCAAGAGACTGGAAGACGAAGGCAGTTATGGTCAGGCAGGACCATGGACTAAGGAAATATATGGAGGAGAAGTGACGTTAAATCTGTGAAGCCGGCTCTAAACTCTCGAGCAAGCGCAGTGGCGGCAGCGGCGATATTGCGATCCCAAACAAATGCGAAGTTCACATTGTGTTAGATGCTGTGATTATTTCATTTTGTAATGTTATAAGTGTTTAATAATGTCCATCTTGTGTTGCATACGGTTGCGAAAATAGGCAAGAGAGGAAAGAACCTGGAATATCATTTCACAAGTAGTTGAATTCTAATTATCGTTGTTGAAGTGGGTGGTAAGAATTGCAAACTTCGGTGCCTGTCTATAAATATTTAGTCATAGCACTCAATGGGATGACTTTGATCTCAAATTTTTGTTGGTGCAGTGTAGAAAATCAGCATACCTTGCTATTTTGCACATAATAGACTAGCGTTATTTTTTAACGAGTATTGAAAATGAGATTTAAAGCGGTGTGTTTTACATCGCGATTCAGTTAATTTAGTACCGCGCTTTCTTTCGTCACGTTGCAGTTTATACTGACAGTGTATGATGAAATTAAATGTGTTAAATTATGCTATGCAATCTAGGAATCCTGATGAAGCAAACGATGTTGTTACCGTAAATACAGTTTGCGATTCAAATACGCCTGTGTGGGTATGTCTACATAATTTGATTCTGTGGCGGCAATTTAATGGAGATTGTGGTTAGGTCTAAATGCAGTCTGTACCAGAATGGTTTTGTTGTTTCATAAGGCACAAAGAATTTATCTATTACTGTTAGTAATTTCATGAGAACCAAGTTAGTGACAAAACGTGTATCGCGATGGAAACTACTTCCACTTCCAGCTATTCCCAATTAAGCTTACGATATGTGGTAAAAAGATAACTATTTTTTATTCTTTATTTTCGATTTGTCTCGTCGTTTTACATAAGAATCGATCATTAACTTTGACTTTTGCGAAATTTTTCTTCTGTATTTCAGCTCAAGACACCTCACTCTTGAAACAATATATCTCGAGAACTAGGTGAGATTTCAAGAAATTTGATTCTTTATTTTGTATTTGTCTCTTTTTAATTAAAAATCCATCATCAAATTTGACTTTGACCAATTTTTTTCTTCTGAATTTCAACCAAAAACATTTCACGTTTGAGACAGAATATCTCGAAAACTAAGCATGATATCAAAAAAATTTATTTTCAATTTTTATTTGTCTCATCGAGTCACATAATAATCCATCACTAGATTGCTACGTTATGTTTATCCTGGAGTCCGCTTGATGTTTTTGTACATATACCCCGTGTCTGTATGGGTTCGGCCTAGCCCCCTACTCCTCCTCCTCCCGGCTTAACTTCAAAGCGTGGTGAAGGTCTCTTGCGTCGTCTCCATAAATTTCCTTCCTCCATGTGTAGAAATAACTACAGATTGTGGTTACGATATTACTGTGAAAAATGCATTGTGCGTGCCAAGTCTGACGACTAACCTCTTATCAGTGAGTGATCTCATAAAAAACGGCAATAAAGTTCATTTCGATTCACAGAATTGTTTTGCACCTAATACGAGATGAACGGTGAATTGGTAGCTATAGGAGAAATTATTTGTGGTGTTTACAAGTTGAAGGTAAAACATAACATGAAAAGTGATTACAGTTATTGGCTGCTCTTGTGTTAACTGATTGTTATACGTGGCACCGAAGACTCGGACATATATATAGCGCAGATATGAATAAATTGAAATCTAGCGTGGTTGATGGACTTAGTTATAATAAATATGAAGAAAGAAGTATTTCAGTGGGGGTGTCTGGTCAAGAAGGACAATTGACAGGAACAGGCAAACCAGAATTATTGAAATCATCTCCATCAGACTATGCTGAATCAGAAGGTCAAGATAACTTGGAAGAAAGCACTGCAGTTGGGAGTGTGGAAATTAAGACATTGCCCAAAAGAATAAGGAAACCGCCTCGGCGATGTGGTACAACTTTATTAGGTGTGGCGTGTAAAGAAGAAGGGCGCTCTATTTCAAATGATATCATCAGAGAATTCCAGCAAGAGACTGGAAGACGAAGGCAGTTATGGTCAGGCAGGACCATGGACTAAGGAAAATATATGGAGGAGAAGTGACGTTAAATCTGTGAAGCCGGCTCTAAACTCTCGAGCAAGCGCAGTGGCGGCAGCGGCGATATTGCGATCCCAAACAAATGCAAAGTTCACATTGTGTTTAGATGCTGTGATTATTTCATTTTGTAATGTTATAAGTGTTTTATAATGCCATCTTGTGTTGCATACGGTTTCAAAAATAGGCAAGAGAGGAAAGAAACTGGAATATCATTTCACAAGTAGTTGAATTCTAATTATCGTTGTTGAAGTGGGTGGTAAGAATTGCAAACTTCGGTGCCTGTCTATAAATATTTAGTCATAGCACTCAATGGGATGACTTTGATCTCAAATTTTTGTTGGTGCAGTGTAGAAAATCAGCATACCTTGCTATTTGCACATAATAGACTAGCGTTATTTTTAACGAGTATTGAAAATGAGATTTAAAGCGGTGTGTTTTACATCGCGATTCAGTTAATTTAGTACCGCGCTTTCTTTCGTCACGTTGCAGTTTCTTCTGTATTTCAGCTCAAGACACCTCACTCTTGAAACAATATATCTCGAGAACTAGGGGAGATTTCAAGAAATTTTGATTCTTTATTTGTATTTGTCTCTTTTTAATTAAAAATCCATCATCAAATTTGACTTTGACCAATTTTTTCTTCTGAATTTCAACCGAAAACATTTCACGTTTGAGGACAGAATATCTCGAAAACTAAGCCATTGATATCAAAAAAATTTATTTTCAATTTTTATTTGTCTCATCGAGTCACATAATAATCCATCACTAGATTGCTACGTTATGTTATCCTGGAGTCCGCTTGATGTTTTTGTACATATACCCCGTGTCTGTATGGGTTAGGCCTAGCCCCCTACTCCTCCTCCTCCCGGCTTAACTTCCAAAGCGTGGTGAGGTCTCTTGCGTCGTCTCCATAAATTTCCTTCCTCCATGTGTAGAAATAACTACAGATTGTGGTTACGATATTACTGTGAAAAATGCATTGTGCGTGCCAAGTCTGACGACTAACCTCTTATCAGTGAGTGATCTCATAAAAACGGCAATAAAGTTCATTTCGATTCACAGAATTGTTTTGCACCTAATACGAGATGAACGTTGAATTGGTAGCTATAGGAGAAATTATTTGTGGTGTTTACAAGTTGAAGGTAAAACATAACATGAAAAGTGATTACAGTTATTGGCTGCTCTTGTGTTAACTGATTGTTATACGTGGCACCGAAGACTCGGTCATATATATAGCGCCGATATGAATAAAATGAAATCTAGCGTGGTTGATGGACTTAGTTATAATAAATATGAAGAAAGAAGTATTTCAGTGGGGGTGTCTGGTCAAGAAGGACAATTGACAGGAACAGGCAAACCAGAATTATTGAAATCATCTCCATCAGACTATGCTGAATCAGAAGGTCAAGATAACTTGGAAGAAAGCACTGCAGTTGGGAGTGTGGAAATTAAGACATTGCCCAAAAGAATAAGGAAACCGCCTCGGCGATGTGGTACAACTTTATTAGGTGTGGCGTGTAAAGAAGAAGGCCGCTCTATTTCAAATGATATCATCAGAGAATTCCAGCAAGAGACTGGAAGACGAAGGCAGTTATGGTCAGGCAGGACCATGGACTAAGGAAATATATGGAGGAGAAGTGACGTTAAATCTGTGAAGCCGGCTCTAAACTCTCGAGCAAGCGCAGTGGCGGCAGCGGCGATATTGCGATCCCAAACAAATGCGAAGTTCACATTGTGTTAGATGCTGTGATTATTTCACTTTGTAATGTTATAAGTGTTTAATAATGTCATCTTGTGTTGCATACGGTTGCGAAAATAGGCAAGAGAGGAAAGAACCTGGAATATCATTTCACAAGTAGTTGAATTCTAATTATCGTTGTTGAAGTGGGTGGTAAGAATTGCAAACTTCGGTGCCTGTCTATAAATATTTAGTCATAGCACTCAATGGGATGACTTTGATCTCAAATTTTTGTTGGTGCAGTGTAGAAAATCAGCATACCTTGCTATTTTGCACATAATAGACTAGCGTTATTTTTAACGAGTATTGAAAATGAGATTTAAAGCGGTGTGTTTTACATCGCGATTCAGTTAATTTAGTACCGCGCTTTCTTTCGTCACGTTGCAGTTTATACTGACAGTGTATGATGAAATTAAATGTGTTAAATTATGCTATGCAATCTAGGAATCCTGATGAAGCAAACGATGTTGTTACCGTAAATACAGTTTGCGATTCAAATACGCCTGTGTGGGTATGTCTACATAATTTGATTCTGTCGCGGCAATTTAATGGAGATTGTGGTTAGGTCTAAATGCAGTCTGTACCAGAATGGTTTTGTTGTTTCATAAGGCACAAAGAATTTATCTATTACTGTTAGTAATTTCATGAGAACCAAGTTAGTGACAAAACGTGTATCGCGATGGAAACTACTTCCACTTCCAGCTATTCCCAATTAAGCTTACGATATGTGGTAAAAAGATAACTATTTTTTATTCTTTATTTTCGATTTGTCTCGTCGTGTTACATAAGAATCGATCATTAACTTTGACTTTTGCGAAATTTTTCTTCTGTATTTCAGCTCAAGACACCTCACTCTTGAAACAATATATCTCGAGAACTAGGTGAGATTTCAAGAAATTTGATTCTTTATTTTGTATTTGTCTCTTTTTAATTAAAAATCCATCATCAAATTTGACTTTGACCAATTTTTTCTTCTGAATTTCAACCAAAAACATTTCACGTTTGAGACAGAATATCTCGAAAACTAAGCATGATATCAAAAAAATTTATTTTCAATTTTTATTTGTCTCATCGAGTCACATAATAATCCATCACTAGATTGCTACGTTATGTTTATCCTGGAGTCCGCTTGATGTTTTTGTACATATACCCCGTGTCTGTATGGGTTCGGCCTAGCCCCCTACTCCTCCTCCTCCCGGCTTAACTTCAAAGCGTGGTGAAGGTCTCTTGCGTCGTCTCCATAAATTTCCTTCCTCCATGTGTAGAAATAACTACAGATTGTGGTTACGATATTACTGTGAAAAATGCATTGTGCGTGCCAAGTCTGACGACTAACCTCTTATCAGTGAGTGATCTCATAAAAAACGGCAATAAAGTTCATTTCGATTCACAGAATTGTTTTGCACCTAATACGAGATGAACGGTGAATTGGTAGCTATAGGAGAAATTATTTGTGGTGTTTACAAGTTGAAGGTAAAACATAACATGAAAAGTGATTACAGTTATTGGCTGCTCTTGTGTTAACTGATTGTTATACGTGGCACCGAAGACTCGGTCATATATATAGCGCAGATATGAATAAAATGAAATCTAGCGTGGTTGATGGACTTAGTTATAATAAATATGAAGAAAGAAGTATTTCAGTGGGGTGTCTGGTCAAGAAGGACAATTGACAGGAACAGGCAAACCAGAATTATTGAAATCATCTCCATCAGACTATGCTGAATCAGAAGGTCAAGATAACTTGGAAGAAAGCACTGCAGTTGGGAGTGTGGAAATTAAGACATTGCCCAAAGAATAAGGAAACCGCCTCGGCGATGTGGTACAACTTTATTAGGTGTGGCGTGTAAAGAAGAAGGGCGCTCTATTTCAAATGATATCATCAGAGAATTCCAGCAAGAGACTGGAAGACGAAGGCAGTTATGGTCAGGCAGACCATGGACTAAGGAAATATATGGAGGAGAAGTGACGTTAAATCTGTGAAGCCGGCTCTAAACTCTCGAGCCAGCGCAGTGGCGGCAGCGGCGATATTGCGATCCCAACAAATGCAAAGTTCACATTGTGTTAGATGCTGTGATTATTTCATTTTGTAATGTTATAAGTGTTTATAATGCCATCTTGTGTTGCATACGGTTGCAAAAATAGGCAAGAGAGGAAAGAACCTGGAATATCATTTCACAAGTAGTTGAATTCTAATTATCGTTGTTGAAGTGGGTGGTAAGAATTGCAAACTTCGGTGCCTGTCTATAAATATTTAGTCATAGCACTCAATGGGATGACTTTGATCTCAAATTTTTGGTGTGCAGTGTAGAAAATCAGCATACCTTGCTATTTTGCACATAATAGACTAGCGTTATTTTTAACGAGTATTGAAAATGAGATTTAAAGCGGTGTGTTTTTACATCGCGATTCAGTTAATTTAGTACCGCGCTTTCTTTCGTCACGTTGCAGTTTCTTCTGTATTTCAGCTCAAGACACCTCACTCTTGAAACAATATATCTCGAGAACTAGGGGAGATTTCAAGAAATTTGATTCTTTATTTTGTATTTGTCTCTTTTTAATTAAAAATCCATCATCAAATTTGACTTTGACCAATTTTTTCTTCTGAATTTCAACCAAAACATTTCACGTTTGAGACAGAATATCTCGAAAACTAAGCATGATATCAAAAAAATTATTTTCAATTTTATTTGTCTCATCGAGTCACATAATAATCCATCACTAGATTGCTACGTTATGTTTATCCTGGAGTCCGCTTGATGTTTTTGTACATATACCCGTGTCTGTATGGGTTCGGCCTAGCCCCCTACTCCTCCTCCTCCCGGCTTAACTTCAAAGCGTGGTGAAGGTCTCTTGCGTCGTCTCCATAAATTTCCTTCCTCCATGTGTAGAAATAACTACAGATTGTGGTTACGATATTACTGTGAAAAATGCATTGTGCGTGCCAAGTCTGACGACTAACCTCTTATCAGTGAGTGATCTCATAAAAACGGCAATAAAGTTCATTTCGATTCACAGAATTGTTTTGCACCTAATACGAGATGAACGTTGAATTGGTAGCTATAGGAGAAATTATTTGTGGTGTTTACAAGTTGAAGGTAAAACATAACATGAAAAGTGATTACAGTTATTGGCTGCTCTTGTGTTAACTGATTGTTATACGTGGCACCGAAGACTCGGTCATATATATAGCGCAGATATGAATAAAATGAAATCTAGCGTGGTTGATGGACTTAGTTATAATAAATATGAAGAAAGAAGTATTTCAGTGGGGGTGTCTGGTCAAGAAGGCAATTGACAGGAACAGGCAAACCAGAATTATTGAAATCATCTCCATCAGACTATGCTGAATCAGAAGGTCAAGATAACTTGGAAGAAAGCACTGCAGTTGGGAGTGTGGAAATTAAGACATTGCCCAAAAGAATAAGGAAACCGCCTCGGCGATGTGGTACAACTTTATTAGGTGTGGCGTGTAAAGAAGAAGGCGCTCTATTTCAAATGATATCATCAGAGAATTCCAGCAAGAGACTGGAAGACGAAGGCAGTTATGGTCAGGCAGGACCATGGACTAAGGAAATATATGGAGGAGAAGTGACGTTAAATCTGTGAAGCCGGCTCTAAACTCTCGAGCAAGCGCAGTGGCGGCAGCGGCGATATTGCGATCCCAAACAAATGCAAAGTTCACATTGTGTTAGATGCTGTGATTATTTCATTTTGTAATGTTATAAGTGTTTATAATGCCATCTTGTGTTGCATACGTTGCAAAAATAGGCAAGAGAGGAAAGAACTGGAATATCATTTCACAAGTAGTTGAATTCTAATTATCGTTGTTGAAGTGGGTGGTAAGAATTGCAAACTTCGGTGCCTGTCTATAAATATTTAGTCATAGCACTCAATGGGATGACTTTGATCTCAAATTTTTGTTGGTGCAGTGTAGAAAATCAGCATACCTTGCTATTTTGCACATAATAGACTAGCGTTATTTTTTAACGAGTATTGAAAATGAGATTTAAAGCGGTGTGTTTTACATCGCGATTCAGTTAATTTAGTACCGCGCTTTCTTTCGTCACGTTGCAGTTTCTTCTGTATTTCAGCTCAAGACACCTCACTCTTGAAACAATATATCTCGAGAACTAGGGGAGATTTCAAGAAATTTGATTCTTTATTTTGTATTTGTCTCTTTTTAATTAAAAATCCATCATCAAATTTGACTTTGACCAATTTTTTCTTCTGAATTTCAACCAAAAACATTTCACGTTTGAGACAGAATATCTCGAAAACTAAGCATGATATCAAAAAAATTTATTTTCAATTTTTATTTGTTCATCGAGTCACATAATAATCCATCACTAGATGCTACGTTATGTTTATCCTGGAGTCCGCTTGATGTTTTTGTACATATACCCGTGTCTGTATGGGTTCGGCCTAGCCCCTACTCCTCCTCCTCCCGGCTTAACTTCAAAGCGGGTGAAGGTCTCTTGCGTCGTCTCCATAAATTTCCTTCCTCCATGTGTAGAAATAACTACAGATTGTGGTTACGATATTACTGTGAAAAATGCATTGTGCGTGCCAAGTCTGACGACTAACCTCTTATCAGTGAGTGATCTCATAAAAAACGGCAATAAAGTTCATTTCGATTCACAGAATTGTTTGCACCTAATACGAGATGAACGGTGAATTGGTAGCTATAGGAGAAATTATTTGTGGTGTTTACAAGTTGAAGGTAAAACATAACATGAAAAGTGATTACAGTTATTGGCTGCTCTTGTGTTAACTGATTGTTATACGTGGCACCGAAGACTCGGTCATATATATAGCGCAGATATGAATAAAATGAAATCTAGCGTGGTTGATGGACTTAGTTATAATAAATATGAAGAAAGAAGTATTTCAGTGGGGGTGTCCTGGTCAAGAAGGGACAATTGACAGGAACAGGCAAACCAGAATTATTGAAATCATCTCCATCAGACTATGCTGAATCAGAAGGTCAAGATAACTTGGAAGAAAGCACTGCAGTTGGGAGTGTGGAAATTAAGACATTGCCCAAAAGAATAAGGAAACCGCCTCGGCGATGTGGTACAACTTTATAGGTGTGGCGTGTAAAGAAGAAGGGCGCTCTATTTCAAATGATATCATCAGAGAATTCCAGCAAGAGACTGGAAGACGAAGGCAGTTATGGTCAGCAGGACCATGGACTAAGGAAATATATGGAGGAGAAGTGACGTTAAATCTGTGAAGCCGGCTCTAAACTCTCGAGCAAGCGCAGTGGCGGCAGCGGGCGATATTGCGATCCCAAACAAATGCGAAGTTCACATTGTGTTAGATGCTGTGATTATTTCATTTTGTAATGTTATAAGTGTTTAATAATGTCATCTTGTGTTGCATACGGTTGCGAAAATAGGCAAGAGAGGAAAGAACCTGGAATATCATTTCACAAGTAGTTGAATTCTAATTATCGTTGTTGAAGTGGGTGGTAAGAATTGCAAACTTCGGTGCCTGTCTATAAATATTTAGTCATAGCACTCAATGGGATGACTTTGATCTCAAATTTTTGTTGGTGCAGTGTAGAAAATCAGCATACCTTGCTATTTGCACATAATAGACTAGCGTTATTTTTTAAACGAGTATTGAAAATGAGATTTAAAGCGGTGTGTTATTTACATCGCGATTCAGTTAATTTAGTACCGCGCTTTCTTTCGTCACGTTGCAGTTTATACTGACAGTGTATGATGAAATTAAATGTGTTAAATTATGCTATGCAATCTAGGAATCCTGATGAAGCAAACGATGTTGTTACCGTAAATACAGTTTGCGATTCAAATACGCCTGTGTGGGTATGTCTACATAATTTGATTCTGTCGCGGCAATTTAATGGAGATTGTGGTTAGGTCTAAATGCAGTCTGTACCAGAATGGTTTTGTTGTTTCATAAGGCACAAAGAATTTATCTATTACTGTCAGTAATTTCATGAGAACCAAGTTAGTGACAAAAACGTGTATCGCGATGGAAACTACTTCCACTTCCAGCTATTCCCAATTAAGCTTACGATATGTGGTAAAAAGATAACTATTTTTATTCTTTATTTTCGATTTGTCTCGTGTGTTACATAAGAATCGATCATTAACTTTGACTTTTGCGAAATTTTTCTTCTGTATTTCAGCTCAAGACACCTCACTCTTGAAACAATATATCTCGAGAACTAGGCGAGATTTCAAGAAATTTGATTCTTTATTTTGTATTTGTCTCTTTTTAATTAAAAATCCATCATCAAATTTGACTTGACCAATTTTTTCTTCTGAATTTCAACCAAAAACATTTCACGTTTGAGACAGAATATCTCGAAAACTAAGCATGATATCAAAAAAATTTATTTTCAATTTTATTTGTCTCATCGAGTCACATAATAATCCATCACTAGATTGCTACGTTATGTTTATCCTGGAGTCCGCTTGATGTTTTTGTACATATACCCGTGTCTGTATGGGTTCGGCCTAGCCCCTACTCCTCCTCCTCCGGCTTAACTTCAAAGCGTGGTGAAGGTCTCTGCGTCGTCTCCATAAACTTCCTCCATGTGTAGAAATAACTACAGATTGTGGTTACGATATTACTGTGAAAAATGCATTGTGCGTGCCAAGTCTGACGACTAACCTCTTATCAGTGAGTGATCTCATAAAAAACGGCAATAAAGTTCATTTCGATTCACAGAATTGTTTTGCACCTAATACGAGATGAACGGTGAATTGGTAGCTATAGGAGAAATTATTTGTGGTGTTTACAAGTTGAAGGTAAAACAAACATGAAAGTGATTACAGTTATTGGCTGCTCTTGTTTAACTGATTGTTATACGTGGCACCGAAGACTCGGTCATATATATAGCGCAGATATGAATAAATTGAATCTAGCGTGGTTGATGGACTTAGTTATAATAAATATGAAGAAAGAAGTATTTCAGTGGGGTGTCTGGTCAAGAAGGACAATTGACAGGAACAGGCAAACCAGAATTATTGAAATCATCTCCATCAGACTATGCTGAATCAGAAGGTCAAGATAACTTGGAAGAAAGCACTGCAGTTGGGAGTGTGGAAATTAAGACATTTGCCCAAAAGAATAAGGAAACCGCCTCGGCGATGTGGTACAACTTTATTAGGTGTGGCGTGTAAAGAAGAAGGGCGCTCTATTTTCAAATGATATCATCAGAGAATTCCAGCAAGAGACTGGAAGACGAAGGCAGTTATGGTCAGGCAGGACCATGGACTAAGGAAATATATGGAGGAGAAGTGACGTTTAAATCTGTGAAGCCGGCTCTAAACTCTCGAGCAAGCGCAGTGGCGGCAGCGGCGATATTGCGATCCCAAACAAATGCAAAGTTCACATTGTGTTAGATGCTGTGATTATTTCATTTTGTAATGTTATAAGTGTTTTATAATGCCATCTTGTGTTGCATACGGTTTCAAAAATAGGCAAGAGAGGAAAGAAACTGGAATATCATTTCACAAGTAGTTGAATTCTAATTATCGTTGTTTGAAGTGGGTGGTAAGAATTGCAAACTTCGGTGCCTGTCTATAAATATTTAGTCATAGCACTCAATGGGATGACTTTGATCTCAAATTTTTTGTTGGTTGCAGTGTAGAAAATCAGCATACCTTGCTATTTTGCACATAATAGACTAGCGTTATTTTTTAACGAGTATTGAAAATGAGATTTAAAGCGGTTGTGTTTTACATCGCGATTCAGTTAATTTAGTACCGCGCTTTCTTTCGTCACGTTGCAGTTTCTTCTGTATTTCAGCTCAAGACACCTCACTCTTGAAACAATATATCTCGAGAACTAGGGAGATTTCAAGAAATTTGATTCTTTATTTTGTATTTGTCTCTTTTTTAATTAAAAATCCATCATCAAATTTGACTTTGACCAATTTTTTCTTCTGAATTTCAACCGAAAACATTTCACGTTTGAGACAGAATATCTCGAAAACTAAGCATGATATCAAAAAATTTATTTTCAATTTTTATTTGTCTCATCGAGTCACATAATAATCCATCACTAGATTGCTACGTTATGTTTATCCTGGAGTCCGCTTGATGTTTTTGTACATATACCCCGTGTCTGTATGGGTTAGGCCTAGCCCCCTACTCCTCCTCCTCCCGGCTTAACTTCAAAGCGTGGTGAAGGTCTCTTGCGTCGTCTCCATAAATTTCCTTCCTCCATGTGTAGAAATAACTACAGATTGTGGTTACGATATTACTGT
>JARYHS010008075.1:141421049-141436046 GCA_031002005.1 Vandiemenella viatica
TGATGGATTATTATGTAACTCGACGAGACACATCAAAAATGAAGAATAACATTTTTTGATATCGTTCTTAGTTCTCAAGATATACTGTCTCAAAAGAGTGGAGTTTCTGGTTGAAATTCAGAAGAAACGTGTCCCCAAAGTCAAATTTGGTGATAGATTCTTATGTAACACGACGATACAAATCGAAAATAAAGAATACAATTTTTCGATATCTCGCTTAGTTCGAGAGATATACTGTCTCAAAAGTGAGGTTGTTAGGTTATGAGGGGATTCAACGATAACCGTGGCGCCGCAATTTGATGACGAATTCTTATGTAACTCGATGAGGGAAACTGAAAGTAAAGAATAAAAAATTTTGATATCTCGCTTAGTTCTCGAGATATTGTACCTTAAAATTGACGTGGTTAGGTTGAAATGCGGCCTGGACCAGAAAAAAAAAATATCGCCATATCCATATTTGATGATGAATTCGGACGTAACTTAATGAGCAGGTAATTCTTTTTAACTTGAATAACAAACTGTTTATTTCTACAGTCATTAAATTTTAGTTGATGTTCAAATAGGTTACATTTTCACATTCTATTTCAGTAATTAACAAGGAAGATTTCAAAATCTAGAAATATACTTGTAGACATATTTACAAACAGAAACAAGTCATATCGGATTTTTTTAAAAAAAAAGCATAAGTCAATGTTAAGAGCTTTAAAAAAAATTAATACTTCATAAAACTTCATAGATTCTGTGCTTACTTAGAAGATATTGTACTGGTAGTGGCCTGTATAATTTTGCTAGAAAAATCAGTACATTCAAAAATCAGAAGCTAACAGCTAATAATACATAAATTGTTTGTTCTCTTCTGGTATACACCGCATTTCAACCTGCCAACATTTCCATTAATACTGCCGCAACAAAACCAAACTATGTAGACACATCTAAACACAAGAAATGCATCGCGAACTACATTTCCGTCAAGTTTATTTCATCACGTTTAGTAGTTCGCACAGCACAAATTATCACGATTAATTTCATCGTGCAATTTCAGTGTAAACTAAACGTGAGTAATGCATGTAGAATACCATATTCACTGTGTCGCGATGTAAACATGACCCGTTTAAATTAAATTTCCAACATTTGTCTACAATAAGGCTAGCTTTTCAGGTGCAAAATAGTAACATATGCTAATTGTCTACACTACACCAACAAAAATTTGAGAATAATATGATCCTATTGAGAGCGATGAATAAATTTATAGCGAATGGCACTAATGTTGCGGTTGCCTGTCAGATACTTCAAGAACGATAATTACAATGTGACTTACTTATGAAACGCTATTCCAGGTTTTTTCCTATCTCGTCTGTTTGTGCAACCATATGCATCACAACTTGGCATTATAGAAAACTTTAGAATATTAGAAAATGAAATATTCTCAGCAGCTGACACAGTGCAAACAGCCCAATGTTTTGGTACTCCTACGATGTCCGCCGCGCAGGCACAGTTTTTTTCACGAGGTTTCACGGATTTCGCGTTATCTCGTCTCCATATATTCCTTCCTCCATGATTCATAAATGGTAATTCTACAACGATATTCTTGCAGCCAAATAGTGGCGAGCAGAGATATTATCGACTATTTACACAGTTTAATAAATACACAACCGCAAGGTCTCTGCTATTGGTAAATTCCAAATCTCAATCCGACCTATGCTCAATTTGAATTTAATTAAAACTTTCGCTAATGTTGTTGCTTGATTAAAGTTTATTTATTACAGTTTATTTCCTTTTTGCATATTTTACTGAACACTTTCGTTAATGGTATTTGTTCACGTTTATCCGTTTTTGGTATTATATTTTCCGTCATTTAAAGTAAAATAAACTAAAGTAAATAAATTGCGATTACTGGAGATCACGATTCCGCCAGGAATTGCCGTGGTAAAACGCAAGACTCCTCCAGAAATACTTTCCGAAATACATTTAACTGTATTATGCTGGTCCAGGCTGTAATACAACCTAATTCCTGTTTGAAAATAATGGTACAGGCTGTATTACAACGGAATTACTGATTGAAAATAATATGTCTTGCGATTGAGTACAGCAGTATAATGACGTCATTATTGAATGTTATTTTGGCGGAATCGCGATCTCCAGTAGACCCGATCGTTATTCATTTTTCCTTACAAGCTTTTCCTGGATAAATTCCTACTACCACGATAGGTGAGACCCATCATTATTCATATGAGGGTAATAGAAGCTATGACTTACTAACGCAATATTAGTGGCGGTTGTGGTTAGTTGACTAGAATCGCAACTGACACATTTTGTTACAGCATAATTCACTCTGAAATGAGTTTTACAAACCTATTAAACTTCTTTCATAAGCGCCATGTTACTAAAGGTATTAATTAATGTGGGTGGAAGTATTTCCATATTTAATGGGCTGAATTGTGCCTGGACCAGGAATAAAACTGGTATTACATGGATAGCAAACGTTTTTGGGAATCCTAATTTGATTTAATTTCATTGGTTCTTTACTTCCGGCGTCATTAATTCAGTAGAAGTTACTACTGTATGGCTATGTGAACTGCAAATGAAATATGGAGAACATTGCATAATCAAGGCCATTACCATTATGTAATATCAATTCTGTATAATTAACCAACCGCAAAAAAAATGAACTGCCAGAATGTTGCATCCAAACCGTCATTTTTGACGGGTGAAACGCGCTTCGCTGTTAACTTCTTCTTTAATAGTTCCTTTTAGAACCAGAAATAATTCATATATATATATTTTCAACGAAAGAAGGCTCAGTTTTTCATAAATTCATTTTAATAAGAACGATACCTAATCTAAACCAACACCCGTCATACAGTCTACATGAGCCGTAGCTTAAACTTCATTTCCGAAAAATTGCAGGTTAGTGAATTAGTAATCTGATTTCACGAAGCCGCGTCTACTTTTTTGAAGGTTCGAGTTCATCTGTCTGTCTGTTGATAATAACCAGCGAGTTGTAACCGAAAATCCAAAGCACATATATATTTAATGTTATACATGGAATTTTAATCTTTCAATTAATTTTCTTAAATGGTAATTAATTTTATAAAGTTATTGCCTTTGGTAATTATCAGCCCCGTTACATCCCCCCGCTAATTTCTATGAAATTCGAAAAGAATTGAAATAGGAATTAATTTATCACAGGTCCCTCAGGTGTTGGTGTTACAATGTGAGTTTTACATAAATACAAAAATAATAATAATAATAACAAATATTGAAAGTTGAAGTATGTCTTCTCTGGCTGCTCTGCTGGTTTTCCACCTGTAGCAAGCATAAATGTCCACTGTGTCTTACAGGGTACTAACTCTGTTGCCATCAAGTTTATTTTTCTTCTTCTTCTTCTTTTCTGCACGGTACTCCTGGAACAAGATACATAGTCTGCCAGCATTTAATGTAGAAGAACAAAAATATAAACCCTTTTTTTCATTTTTCAAAACATCAAACGTATAGCAGTAACAACAAATCAGTTTCTGATTAAGGTATTTGTCCATATGAAATGAGGTACCTGGACCAGAAAATTGTATAAATATCAAACTAATTGACACGGGTCATTTTCTTGTTGTAACAGGAGTCTTTCAGGGATTATACTTTGCATTTCTGCTGAACGCCGTACATTGTCTGCCTTTACTCTCTCACATAAATCACAAGACGACACTAAATTCTTAACTCTTCGATACATATTGAAGAAATAGAAATGTTCCTTTAGGATCTTATAGCATTTGTTGACACCATAGTGATCGTAGCTAAAATGGTGATGTAAAATGAATTTATCCACATATACACAGGAACCCATACTTTCCAGCTATCACTCATTTCGTACTCTTAAAAAGTATTCCATGAAAAATAGAATAATATTTCTTCAACTTTAAATCACCATCTGGAGCCTTAAGTCTCTCTATAACTTCTTTTATGACTCTATCTTTGTTTTGTTCTGCCTCCATATATTTTAGACATTGCCTAACCTCTGTCTCAAAAGGTACACCTTTCAGGTAAAAAATATGGAGTTCTTCATCTAAAGGACTAGATGGTTGATCTTCCAATCCCACAGGTAGTCTTGATAAGGCATCTGGAATCTGGTTTTCATCTTTGCTTCGGTATCGTATTTCAAAGTCGAATTCTTGTAAGAAAAGTGCCCATCTTGTAAGCCTCCTATGGACTAACTTGCATTGCATAAGGAAAGATAGTGCTTTATGATCAGTGTAGATAACTACTCTTCTACCGAGTAGAAGGTATCTGAACCTCTGAAAGGCCCAAACAATAGATAGTGCTTCCCGTTCTGTAATTCTATAATTTTTTTCAGAGGATGATAATAACCTACTAGCAAAAGCTATTGGTCTATGATCAATGTGCTCTCCTTCAACCACTTCCTGAAACACTTCTACACCAATCCCATATCCAGAACTGTCTGTAGCCACACAAAAATCAAGGTTTCAATCTGGATTACATAACATGGAGTTCCTTGTTAGATCAGCTTTAATTAAAAGAAAATCTTTCTCACACTCTTCTGTCCACTTCCATCTAGCATCCTTTTTCCTTAGAGTCTCCAGATGGGGGCTATTTAGAACCTGACCCTTGACAAATTTTCTATAGTAGTTACATAATCCAAGGAAACTATTCAACTGTTTTTTATCTTGGTGCCTTGGAAAATTTTCAATGGCTTTTAACTTGCCTTCATTAGGGAAAATACCCTCTGGAGTAATTATGTGCCCCAAAAACTCTAGTTTGCTTTTAAGGAAAATACACTTTTTTAATCTTAGGGTCATTCCGCCTTTACGGAGTGCATCAAATACCTCTCGCAGTATAGTAACGTGCTCTTCGATGGTTTCGCTGGCAATTAAAATATCATCCACGTAGACTTTTACTTTCTCAAGCAGTGTTTTTCCTAAAACCTTGTCTAAAGCTCTTATAAAGTTAGCTGCCGCATTATTTAGCCCAAATGGTAAAACCTTGAAGTGGAAACTTCGCCCATTATACAAGAATGCAGTAAATTTTCTTGATTCCTTAGCATTGGAACTTGCCAGTATGAAGCTATAAGGTCAAGGCATGTGAGGAACTTCTTTCCCTGAAATTCCTGAAGTATTCCATCGATAGGAGGTGGGTGATCTCTCTCTGTTAACAGCACTTTGTTCAACATACGGGCATCTAGTACCAACCTGACTGATTAGTCAACTTTAGTAACTACTACAAGAGGGTTGTTGTAAGGGCTTGTAGATCTTTCAATAAATCCCCATTCCAACATCCGATTAATTTCTTTTCCACCTGCTGTCTTTTTGCAACTGGGATTGGATAAGGTTTTACAAAAAATGGAGTTTCACAGGTGACTGTGAAATGGCACTCATAACCTTTCACTAGTCCAGGTCTATCAGAGAACACATCATCAAATTCTTTAAAAATTTCTGAAAGTATACCCTGGTGCTCTGCTTCTACAGTCTGAATTCCCTTCTGCGGGATAATATCCTGAGGACTTGCTTGAATGGCACTGGCACAATACTTCACTGCTTCTATCAGAAAACATGATGACTGTCCTAGACCTATCTGGTCTCCCCACGATTTGACCTTTACAAAGTCCACAGCTGTTCTACTCTTCCTGACAGGCATTATAGATGTCTTCATACGAGAATCATTTATGGAAAATTCTAAAAATTCTTCTTCGTAGTTTAATATGGCCTTAACCTTTAGCATCCAGTCAACACCAAAAATACAATCAATATTGAGCTCTGGCACAACAAATACAGGTATCTCCATGAGTAGTTTTACAATTTCTGCTTCTAAAAGAATTTGCTCCTTAACAAGTTGCTCCTGGCCCCAGTAGCTGTGATAACCATCATTCCATTTACAGGGTACTCAGGCAAAAGTTTCACACTGATTAAATCCTTATGAAATACCTCTGAAATACAGGAAATCTCAAATCCCGAATCAATTAATGCTTTGCTAATCAAACCATTAGCCCTAAACGTTAGAAATGGGGCTCTAGTAAAATTCTCTTCCTCATCACGTTCTTCTTCAAGGAGGTCTTCTCGGGGGTCATTATGGAAAAGAGTCCTAACATCGCACATAGGAGATGGCCTCCACTTGGACCACAGTTTCAGCCATGTCTAGTTTTTCGACTGATTATTAAAAGCCTCATCTGGTTGTATCGCTTGTACAGTTTCATTGCCTCTTTGCTCACTTTCAGTTTTATAGAAACCATTATTTCTCCCTCTGAAATGCCCATTTCTCGCACGTTTAAAATACCTTACATTCTTCTGGTTATGATGAGTCATCTCATTTCTATTGGGTGCAGTTGAAAAATTGGGATTCTTCGGTTCTCTGTGTTGATAAACATCATTACTAGTGGGATTGCTGAATAGGTTCGGATCTCCTCCCCGACCGAAATTACCTCTTTCCCTGTTTCTCTGCTCTCTGTCATCAAAATCTTGGGCCCAACTCAGGAGGTCATCTATTGTATTGATTGTGTGAGGATTATAAAAGGTTTCTTGTAACCGGTAAGGAAGTCTGTTAATAATGCCTTTAACCACAGTTGTTTCCTCGATGGTTTGGTCCAGGTGCTTTATTCCAAGCCAACACTGATGGATAAAATCATGTAGTTTCTCCCTATTTTGATTGTATCGCCTACCATTAAAAAAATCTAATATTACATTTGTTTGTCGAGCACTAGACCAGAAATAATTTTGAAACTTGGTTTTAAAATCTTCATATGAGCGGCAAGTAGGTACTTGTCGATCTCCCCACATTTTCGCAGTATCTTTTAGATGTTTATATACTATGTTAATTTTTCTTTCATTAGTAAAAGAAGCAAAGGTTTCAAAGGCTTCAAAACTTTTTATGAAATCTATTGGGTGGATACCATTCTGATCTGAAAAACATTCAACTTCAATTTTCTCAGGAAAAATTACTGTAATGGGATGAGACCCCATGGATTCTCTTTGATTATTACATTTAGATCCCTCAAACCCATTAATTCTCTCATTCAGAAGCTGCACATCATTAATAATTTTTAATGTAGTGTTCTCTTGTCGAGTTTGGACACACTCTAAATGTTCAACGCGTTTTTCCATTTTACTACTTTGTTCATGTAACAAACCTATATCTGTTTGTGACTTGTTGGAGGTATCATGTAATAATTCTATGCACTCTTTAACCTTAAGCTGTTCTAGTTCTAGTTAGTTGACTCTGTTTCCTTGTTGAATAAATTCATTCTTAAAGTTATTCCCAAGTTGATTTATATCATAACTAATAGTCTGAATCTTATGTTCAACATTTTCTTGGCTTTCATGGTATTCAGTAATATGTTTTTCCAAGGTTGTTTCAACTGTAGTGACACGTTCACTAAAATGTGTGTAATAATTTCCTATCTTGTCATGGATTTCCCCTATTTTTGAATCAATTTGTCGTGAATGGTCCATAAAATCCCTTCTAAGGTAATTTACGCTAGTCTTGGTCTCTCTGAACTGAACATCTAATTGAGATTGCATTGATAAAATTAGTTCAGTAAGTGTTTGTAGGGAACTGGTATGTTCTGGCTGGGTAAATTGAGAAGAAGTTGATGGAGTTTGTTTATGTTCTGGTTCCTGATGGGTACGTACAGCAGGAGAATAATCATCCTCAAATTGTGAAAAATGGACCCTATTTTCATCCTCTGGTTGAGATGCAGGTGTTTTTGCCAAAATTACAGATGGATAAGAGTCAAGAATAGTATGTACAGACGGTGGGGCCATATCCGATAAATTAGAATTTTCTGCAGCATCATGTTGACAGATTACATGAAAGGTATTTTCATTGTCTTTATCCATGGTAAGTTCAATTTAAATATTTTTAACCATCACAAAATCAAACTTCGTAGCTCAAACACAGTTAATTGAAGTCGATAAAATTCACAATAGGCAAAGAACGGAAATTATTTAAATCCGTGAAAATTTAACTATCGAAATGAAAATCCTTCACTATATTTAAACGAATAAAAAGAATTTAAAATGTACTTCCCTTTTGAACAGCAAAGCAAAACACGACTTTGCCAGGCCACCAATGTTGTTAAACCAAAACAGCTGTCCAGTTGATGTGCACTCGAAGTCTGTTGCGGTGCGTATCGACATACAAGTCGACTGTCGACTGTAAATCGTTGTGTGTTGCGTTTTATTTATCTTGCTTTCTCGAAGTTCGTAACAGTTAACAAAATTACCAATTCAGGTGTCAAGGTCGCCATGAAACGCGCTTCGCTGTTAACTTCTTCTTTAATAGTTCTTTTTAGAACCCGAAATAATTCATATATACATATATTTTCAACGAAAGAAGGCTCAGTTTTTCATAAATTCATTTTTAATAAGAACGATAACTAATCTAAACCAACACCCGTCATACAGTCTACATGAGCCGTAGCTTAAACTTCATTTCCGAAAAATTGCAGGTTAGTGAATTAGTAATCTGATTTCACGAAGCCGCGTCTACTTTTTTGAAGGTTCGAGTTCATCTGTCTGTCTGTTGATAATAACCAGCGAGTTGTAACCGAAAATCCAAAGCACATATATATTTAATGTTATACATGGAATTTTAATCTTTCAATTAATTTTCTTAAATGGTAATTAATTTTATAAAGTTATTGCCTTTGGTAATTATCAGCCCCGTTACACGGGCTCGAAGCTAGTCCTCTTATATAAAATGCTACTCTGGAGACTGCGTACGTCGTCTATAGCTATTGACTATAGAAAGGTCAGGTGACAGTCTTCACTCGCCAATCAACAGCCACCACATTATATTCGTTCCTTCATGTTGCTTTTTGTTTATTTGCTACAAATAGCTGCAGAAACACATATAAAGAGAATGGTGCTCGGTTTTTATGTTATATTATCTGTATCAGTTATAGTAATTAGATTGAAACATAACCTAAGATTGTTTTGGCAGAAGATAAGAAACAATGAAGTTTATTAAAATTTTAGGGAAAGATTAAATGAAAGGTACATAATCGCGAAATACATCAGTCAAATAAATGACTTATCGGTTTTTGATATTATACTTTCCGTCATTTAAAGTAAAATGCATTTATTTTAATAAATAATAGCCAAATACTCCGATAATCTAACCACGGTATGGTACTCATATCACGAAAAATATTATTAAAACTTATCGTTATTCGTTTTTCCCTACAAGATTTTCCAGAATAAATTCCTTCTACCACCATAGATGAAGCCCGTCGTTATTCCTATGAGGGTTATAGAAACTATGATATTAGAACGCCAATATTAGTGGAGGTTGTGGTTAAGTTGACCAGAATCGAAACTGTCACATTTTTTTACAGCATAATTCACTCTGAAATCAGTTTTTAAACACTGTAAACTGCTTTCATGAGCGCTATCTTCGTTACTGAAGGTACTGCGGATGGAAGTAGTTCCCTATTTAACGTGCAGAATTGTGCCTGGACCAGGAATAAAACTGATATTACATGGATAGCAAACGTTTTTGGAATTCCATTTTTTTTTTTTTTTAAAATTTCACTGGTTGTATACATCCGTCGTCATTAATTCAGTAAAAGTTATTACTGTATTTTTATGTGAACTGCAAATAAAATATGTAGAACATTACAAAATCAAGGCCATTAGCACTATGTAATAACAATTCCGTACAATTAACCAACTGCAAAAAAATGAACTGCCAGAATATTGCATTCAAACCGTCATTTTTGACGGGCTCGAAGCTAGTCCTGTTATATAAAATGCTCTGTCTGGAGTTTGCGCACGTCGTCTATAGCTATTGGCTAGAGAATGGTCACGTACCAGCCGTCACTAGCGAATCAACAGCCATCTTATTACAATCGTTTCTTCATGTTGCTTTTAGTTTATTTACGACAACTAGATGCAGAAATTCATCTAAGGAGTAGGGTATTCTGTGTTTACGCTGTTTTATCAGTATCAGTTATAAGAACTAGGTTAAATCATAACCTAAGATTTTTTTTTGGCAGACGATAAAAAACAATGAAGTTTACTAAACACTCACAGAAACATACACAATCACTAAATATATCAGTCAAACAAATAACAGTTATCCCTTTTCGAAAATACAGTCTCCATCAATTAAAGTAAAATGCATTTATTTAAATAAAATCCTAACCAAATACTCTGATAATCTTACCAGAGTAAAGTACTCATTTAACAAAAGATATAAGTAAGACTGATTCTTATTCGTTTTTCCTCGTAAGTTTTTCCATAATAAATTCCTACTACCACCATAGATAATACCATAAGTTTTTATACTTATGTTAGCTATTAAAAGAGATTTAAGTTTAACTTTTAATACAGATTTAAATCATTGAGGATATGACTATGTATAACTGATGTGACACTCGCAATTCAACAGCGATATTACTGCCGCAAAATAGCAGTGAGCAGAGATATTAGAAATTATCTTCACAATTTAATACATATGCAATTGCTATGAAATTAATTGCCATAATACAGGCATTGGTTTTCGTAGCATTTTATTCTTAAAAAAATGTATAAAAATATTTCGGCTGAAAAAAACTTGGAACTACGACTACTTTTTAGTAACACGTCGTTAATGAAAGCAACATTTACGAAACTAAAATTTCTCATGGTTTCTGCTATGACGTAACTGTGTTGCCAGATAAAACTTAATAGTCTGAACTGCTCAAACATACGAAGAACAGGAATTAAAAAAAATTAATGTGAGGCAATTATACGTCACAAAGTTACAATTGGTATGTTCGTTTAAATTTACATGTTGCTTTTTATTTATTTACAACTGGAAGCAGAAATTCATGTAAGGAGAAAGGTATTCTATGTTTGCGTTGTATTATCCGTATCAGTTATAAGAACTAGGTTAAAACACAACCTAAGAATTTTTTGGCAGAAGATAAGAAACAATGAAGTATATTAAAAACTCAGAGAAAATTTATACGATATGTACGAATCGCGAAATGTATCATTCAAATAAATGAGAGTTGTCCATTTTTGATATTATACTTTCCATCATTTAAAGTAAAATGAATTTATTTAAATAAATCAGGATGACTGGAGATCGCGATTCCGCGAGGAATGGGCGTCAAAATACTGCCATAGTCAAACGCAAGACTCCTCTAGAAATACTTTCCGAAGTACAATTAAATGAGTTATGCCTGTTCAGGCTGTATTACAACCTAATTTCTGCTTGAAAATAATGGTATAGGCTGTATGTCGTATTTTATTATGGTTCTTCTTTTCTTACTGTCGGAGCTGGGATACAGTAAACGTGTAAGACTTGTGAAGAACTTTAATGATGGAACGTATTAATTTATCGTATTTGATTATAATAATTTTTCTTATGATTCATTTGACATTTATTCTCGGATACTTCAATCGTAAAATCCAAAGAATACCAAGGTCCTTTGCGTTCAGTAACACTATATCATCAACTCAAAACCGCGACCTAAACTATTTCGCTTGTCCGATCTTCTTGGTTTCTTGTTACCATCTGGTCTCCATAGTTACCGATTTCCCGCAGAGTAATTATCATTCTTTTATCTCTTCTCTGAGTAACCTGTTATGCTCCAGTACTCCCCAGGATTACTATATTTTTGTTAAAACTATTGTAAACGTTTTACTGAGGACCTTTGTATTTCTTCACCTTGTTAATAATTACAATACATATATACAATTTTTAAAATAACAACAATGACATTATACCAGTAGGACACCACTTTTCTGTCCTGTCAAGGGAGGTAGTGCAGTGCCTTGCCACCCTGACACCACTCCATTTCAACGAAAAGTCTGTAACAACAACATTTTTGTATAATTTATCTTATCAGCTAAATCAAAGCTTATGAAAACAAAACATGGTGCAACAACCATTCCTACTGACACAACTCAACAATGTTGAAAAACTCAAAATATGTCAACCTCATGATTCATCAGATTATATAGCCAAAATATATTTACAACTAGCTGACCCGGCAATGCTTCGCTATTGCTTGACTTGGTTTAGGCAAACCAAATGTAGACAGTATTTTTCAGTTTATTTTAAAGTATGTGTGTGCAAAGTTCCTTAAAAAGTTGGAAAAAAACTGGCTTTATATAAGGTATATTGGCAAAAATTAAGGGGGTTTAAAGGGGAAAAGGGGTTGAAATTTTGGATACCATATGTTGCAAATTTTGGTGGAAATCTGATTAATTCTATGGGTTTGTTTAAATTAAGAGGTGGAGGTTTTTTTTTAAAAAAAAAAAAAAAAAAAAAAAATCAGGAACCTTCCCAGACGTACTCTCTACAACTCAACAGAGTTTCATCATAATCGGATAAAAATTTGTGGGTTTTGATAAATATAATTGGAAATTAAGAAGGGAGGGGGTAAAAGGGAAGAGGGGTGGGATTAGGCTAGCCAAATTTACATAGTATTTTTCTGCTTGTTTTAAAGTATACCTGTGTTAAAATTCCTTCAAAATCGGGTAAAAACTGTACCTTTATATATGACACAGTGGCAAAAAATTAAGGGGATGTAAAGGGGACGAAGGGGTTGCCTTTTTGGAATCCACATGTAGATAGTATTTTCCTGTTTGTTTTAAAGTATACGTGTGCAAATTTCTATAGAAATAGGATAAAATCTGTGTATTTGTTTAAATTAGGGGGATGTGAAGGGGTATGAGGGATGGCGTTTTTGGAAACCCTAAGTAAGCAATATTTTTCAATTTGTTTTAAAGAATTGGTTAAAATCTGTAGGTTTTCTTAATTTATGGGGAGTAGGAGGGAAGAGGAGGTGGTTTTTGGGTGGAAAAGGGGATAGGGATTAGGTTTTGGTAAAAATAATGTCTATAGTGTTTTTCTGTGTGCCAATTTCCATCAAAATCAGATAAAATCTGTGTTTTTTTTAAATTATGGGATGCAAGGGGGAGGAGGGGGTGGTTTTGGGGTAGAAAGGGTGAGAGGGATTGTGTTTTTGTAAAATTAATGTCTACAGCATTTTTCTAGTTTATTAATAGTATATGCGTGCAAAGTTCCATTGAAATCTGATAAAAAGTATAGGTTTGTGTAAAAATTAAGGGGCGGGAAGGGGGAAAGGGGGTGCGTTTTTGGAATCCAAATGTGACAGTGTTTTTCTGTTTATTTTAAAGTATATGTACGCAAATTTCCGTACAAATCGGATAAAATCCGTAGGTTTTGTTAAGTTATGGGGTGTAATGGGGAAGAGGAGGTGGTTTTTTGGAAATTTTATTTCTTAGGAACCACCCCGGATGCGCACTCGACAACTCACCAAAGTTTCACCATAATCGGACGAACGGTTTAGGAGCGCATAGAGGACAAACAGATAGACAGACAGAAGGTGTAATTAAGGTGGTGGAAAGAGAGGAGAGGGATTGGGTTTTTGTGAAATTAATGTGTACAATATTTCTCTCTCTTTTTTAAAGTATAAGTGTACAAAAACTTATCCAAATTGGATAAAAATGTGGTTTGCCTAAATTATGGGGTGAAAACGTAATGGGGTTGGAAAGGGGGAGAGGGGATGAATATTCGGAAACCATACGTAGGCAGTATTTTTCTGTTTGTTTTAAAGTATAAGTGTACAAATTCTTATCTAAATCGGATAAAAATGTGGTTTGCCTAAATTATGGGGTAAAAACGTAATGGTGGTGGAAAGGGGGAGAGGGGATGAATATTCGGAAACCATACGTAGGCAGTATTTTTCTGTTTGTTTTAAAGTATAAGTGTACAAATTCTTATCTAAATCGGATAAAAAATTTGGTTTGCCTAAATTATGGGGTAAAAACGTAATGGGGGTGGAAAGGGGGAGAGGGGATGAATATTCGGAAATCATATGTTGGCAGTATTTTTCTTTTTGTTTTAAAGTATAAGTGTACAAATTCCTATCTAAATCGAATAAAAAATGTGGTTTTGCCTAAATTATGGGGTAAAAACGTAATGGGGGTGGAAAGGGGGAGAGGGGATGAATATTCGGAAAGCATATGTTGGAAGTATTTTTCTGTTTGTTTTAAAGTATAAGTGTACAAATTCTTATCTAAATCGGATAAAAAATTTGGTTTACCTAAATTATGGGGTAAAAACGTAATGGGGGTGGAAAGGGGGAGAGGGGATGAATATTCGGAAATTATATGTTGGCAGTATTTTTCTTTGTTTTAAAGTATAAGTGTACAAATTCCTATCTAAATCGAATAAAAAATGTGGTTTTGCCTAAATTATGGGGTGTTATGGGGAATAGGGCTTACTTTTTGGAAATTTTTTTTCACAGGAACCTTTGCAGACGCACACTCGAAAACTCTCCAAAGTTTCATTGCAATCTGATAAATGGTATAGGAAACGTTTATATGGGTAAAAGAAAAGGGCTGTTTTAAGGGTTGGAAAAAGAAAAGGGCTGTTTTAAGGGTTTATCCGGCAATTATTGGAATTTTTCTCGCCGTAAAAACCATCCTTGAACTCCAACGAACATTTAAAAAAAAAATTGGCCAAATTGGTCCAGGCGTTGTTGAGTTATGCGCTTACCAACACATTTTGGGATTCATTTTTATATTATAGATGGTCAACTTTATTGTCATTATGTATGGTAATTACTTTCTTGTCCTTTACATATATTTCTCTTTTTAAATCAATTTAAATATTTTTGTTGCTATATTCAATGTCTAGGGCCAGTAGTTCATTGGGTTCATTTGGTAGCACATATTTCATTTCTCCAGCACGCTTAATGTTGTCGGCTTAAACGTTTTGGCACAACTCGCAATTGGTAGTTACTGTTTCTATTCTCCAGGTCTCATTTGTAAAGTAAAGTATTTCTTTCACTATTTTATGGCTTGTGCCATAGTAACCATACCAAAAATTATGTTATAGGATGAAATAGTTGACATAATTTTCAAGTATCCATATCTATAATTCTTCACTATCTGCATGGTTCTTTTTAAACCAAATTCTATAAATTATTGAGTAAAATTGTTTTAATTTGGTATTTGTCCTGTCGTTCTTTAG
>JARYHS010008075.1:141437046-141469565 GCA_031002005.1 Vandiemenella viatica
AAACTGATATTACATGGATAGCAAACGTTTTTGGAATTCCATTTTTTTTAAAATTTCACTGGTTGTATACATCCGTCATCATTAATTCAGTAAAAGTTATTACTGTATTGTTATGTGAACTGCAAATAAAATATGTAGAACATTACAAAATCAAGGCCATTAGCACTATGTAATAACAATTCCGTACAATTAACCAACTGCAAGAAAATGAACTGCCAGAATATTACATTCAAACCGTCATTTTTGACGGGCTCGAAGCTAGTCCTGTTATATAAAATGCTCTGTCTGGAGTTTGCGCACGTCGTCTATAGCTATTGGCTAGAGAACGGTCACGTGCCAGCCGTCACTAGCGAATCAACAGCCATCATATTACAATCGTTTCTTCATGTTGCTTTTAGTTTATTTACGACAACTAGATGCAGAAATTCATCTAAGGAGTAGGGTATTCTGTGTTTACGCTGTTTTATTAATATCAGTTATAAGAACTAGGTTAAATCATAACCTAAGATTTTTTTTGGCAGACGATAAGAAACAATGAAGTTTACTAAACACTCACAGAAACGTACACAATCACTAAATATATCAGTCAAACAAATAACCGTTATCCCTTTTCGAAAATACAGTCGCCATCAATTAAAGTAAAATGCATTTATTTAAATAAAATCCTAACCAAATACTCTGATAATCTTACCAGAGTAAAGTACTCATTTAACAAAAGATATCATTAAGATTGATTCTTATTCGTTTTTCCTCGTAAGTTTTTCCATAATAAATTCCTACTACCACCATAGATAATACCATAAGTTTTTATACATATGTTAGCTATTAAAAGAGATTTAGGTTTAACTTTTTATACAGATTTAAATCATCGAGGATATGACTATGTATAACTGATGTGACACTCGCAATTCAACAGCGATATTACTGCCGCAAAATAGCAGTGAGCAGAGATATTAGAAATTATCTTCACAATTTAATACATATGCAATTGCTATGAAATTAATTGCGATAATACAGGCATTGGTTTTCGTAGCATTTTATTCTTAAAAAAAATGTATAAAAATATTTCGGCTGAAAAAACTTGGAACTACGACTACTTTTTAGTAACACGTCGCTAATGAAAGCAACATTTACGAAACTTAAATTTCTCATGGTTTCTCTGCTATAACGTAACTGCGTTGCCAGATAAAACTTAATAGTCTGAACTGCTCAAACATACGAAGAACAGGGATTAAAAAAAATTAATGCGAGGCAATTATACGTCACAAAGTTACAATTGGTATGTTCATTTAAATTTACATGTTGCTTTTTATTTATTTACAACTAGAAGCAGAAATTCATGAAAGGAGAAAGGTATTCTATGTTTGCGTTGTATTATCCGTATCAGTTATAAGAACTAGGTTAAAACATAACCTAAGAATTTTTTTGGCAGAAGATAAGAAACAATGGAGTATATTAAAAACTCAGAGAAAGTTTACACGACATATACGAATCGCGAAATGTATCATTCAAATAAATGAGAGTTCTCCATTTTTGATATTATACTTTCCATCATTTAAAGTAAAAAGAATTTATTTAAATAAATCAGGATGACTGGAGATCGCGATTCCGCGAGGAATGGGCGTCAAAATACTGCCATAGTCAAACGCAAGACTCCTCTAGAAATACTTTCCGAAGTACATTTAAATGAGTTATGCCTGTTCAGGCTGTATTACAACCTAATTTCTGCTTGAAAATAATGGTATAGGCTGTATGTCGTATTTTATTATGGATCTTCTTTTCTTACTGTCGGAGCTGGGATACAGTAACCGTGTAAGACTTGTGAAGAACTTTGATGTTCGAACGTATTAATTTATCGTATTTGATTATAATAATTTTTCTTATGATTCATTTGACATTTATTCTCGGATACTTCAATCGTAAAATCCAAAGAATACCAAGGTCCTTTGCGTTCAGTAAACTATTTCGCTTGTCCGATCTTCTTGGTTTCTTGTTACCATCTGGTCTCCATAGTTACCGATTTCCCGCAGAGTAATTATCATTCTTTTATCTATTCTCTCAGTAACCTGTTATGCTCCAGCACTCCCCAAGATTACCATATTTTTGTTAAAAAAATACTATTGTAAACGTTTTACTGAGGACCTTTGTATTTCTTCGCCTTGTTAATAATTAAAATACATATATACAATTTTTACAAACAACAACAATGACATTATACCAGTAGGACACCACTTTTCTGTCCTGTCAAGGGAGGCAGTGCAGTGCCTTGCCACCCTGACACCACTCCATTTCAACGAAAAGTCTGTAACAACAACATTTTTGTATAATTTATCTTATCAGCTAAATCAAAGCTTATGAAAACAAAACATGGTGCAACAACCATTCCTATATGTCAACTGACACAACTCAACAATGTTGAAAAACTCAAAATATGTCAACCTCCTGATTCATCAGAATACAAAATGTATATAGCCATAATAATATTTAACTTTATTGTCATTATGTATGGTAATTACTTTCTTGTCCTTTACATATATTTCTTTTTTTAAATCAATTTAAATATTTTTGTTGCTATATTCAATGTCTAGGGCCAGTAGTTCATTGGGTTCATTTGGTAGCACATATTTCATTTCTCCAGCACGCTTAATCTTGTCGGCTTAAACGTTTTGGCACAACTCGCAATTGGTAGTTACTGTTTCTATTCTCCAGGTCTCATTTGGAAAGTAAAGTATTTCTTTCATTATTTTATGGCTTGTGCCATAGTAACCATACCAAAAATTATGTTATAGGATGAAGTAGTTGACATAATTTTCAAGTATCCATATCTATAATTCTCCACTATCTGCATGGTTCTTTTTAAACCAAATTCCATAAATTATTGAGTAAAATTGTTTTAATTTGGTATTTGTCCTGTCGTTCTTTAGTTTATGTATAATTTGTCTTATTGCATGGCCTTTCTCTTAATCTTTCTGTATGAATTGCAAACAGTATTTCACCTTTTTTCTCCTGTTACACCGTTAATATAAAATATTTCTGGTTCCTTCGTTCCTGAAGGGGTTGATACCACATTCTCCAATCCTAGGGTCATATGCAACAAGGCGTCAGCCAGGCAGTTGTCTTTTCCATGTATATATCTAATTTCGAAATTAAATTGTTGTAATAGTGAAATCCATCTAGCCAGTCTACCGTGGACTAGTTTACATTTCATCAGAAAAATAAGTGCTTTATCATCAGGGAAAACCGTGATTTGTCGACCTAATAGCAGATACCAGAACTTTTGGTAGATCCAAACTATAGCGAGTGCTTCTTTCTGTGTAACGCAGTAGTTACGTTCTGATTTGTTTAGCACTAGATTGGCAAAGGCAAGATTTTTTTTACTAACTCTTAGTTTTGTTCTATCTCTTGAAAAATTTCAGCCCCTAATCCATAGTCCAAGCTATCCGCTTGAAAATAAGTAG
The DNA here is from genome assembly GCA_031002005.1 of Vandiemenella viatica. Taxonomy (NCBI): domain Eukaryota; kingdom Metazoa; phylum Arthropoda; class Insecta; order Orthoptera; family Morabidae; genus Vandiemenella; species Vandiemenella viatica. The sequence continues at coordinate 141,440,505 of JARYHS010008075.1, forward strand.
GTAGGCTGAATTTTGGGCATATAAACTCACGTTTTGAAGTAAGTTGTTCTTTACTTCATGGAAGTAATTTTCACATTGTTCATTCCAGTGTGAGTTTTTCTTTTTTAATTTTTCGAAGTGAGGACTATTGAGTATTTTCCCCCTAACGTATTTGCGATAATAGTTACAAAGCCCTAAAAAAACTTATTAATTGTTCCTCATTTTGAGGTCGTGGAAACTCTCTGATTGCATTAAGTTTTTTCTAAGCAATTAAATGGTTTCCTAAGCGCCATATTACTGAAGGTATTAATTAATGCGGGTGGAAGTAGTTTTGTATTTAACATCCTGAATTGTGCCTGGACCAAGAATAAAACTAATATCACATGGATAGCAAAAATTTTTGGGATTCCTAATTTGTTTTTAATTTTATTGGTTATATACTTCCGTCGTCATTAATTCAGTAGAAGTTACTGTATTGCTATGAGAACCGCAAATGAAATATGCAGAACATTGCAAAATAAAGGTCATTAGCATTATGTAATAACAATTTCGTATAATTAACCAGCTGCAAGAAAGGAAACTGCCACAATATTGCGTTCAAACCATCATTTTTGACGGACTCGAAGCTAGTATTTTAATAAAAACAAAAACTGTTCTTAATTACACTTTCTATCTAGCATGACAGGTATCAATACGAAATTAAATCAACCAGTACTTTCTGTTTGCACAATTTATTTTAGACATTTGCAAGTATATGAACAGATACAGAATTTATTATAGCCCTGCTTATACAGCAACTCGGGCTCTCTTACGCCGTCATATTCTTCACCATTTCTCCTCGGCTAGTGAGTACAGTACTGTTAACTATAAATAACTATATTACAGTAAAAACGACTAAATTTACCACTATACATACACATACTACTACTCTATGAAAGCCTGCTATACTAATACATTAATTTATATATTTATTTACAATCTCGTTTTACTTTGCCATAGCAATGACTAGTGAATGGGGTCTCACAGGTTTCACGGATGTTACCGTGATGGTAAAAAACACGTTATGGCCTGGAGCAAGGAGTGAACAAAAGAATTTAAATCAAGGAGGGGTATGAGCAAAGCCCGGAAAATTCTTCAAGTGGCAAATTTATTTTTAATTGTCAGCAAAAAATGGGATACAGTACAATTTATTTGCCTATATAGATACAGAAATAACCATTGTGTACAAGAGAAGTTGTGGAATTAAAGTGTTAGGTCTACTTAATTGTATGATTACTGGATTGGCTGTGAGTGAATACGGCATTTAGGATAAAGAGCGTTACTATCTGTATAGATAACAGTGCTTCTGATTCAGTTGTTTGTGTAGAATCTCCATTAAATTCATATGATGGAATCAGAGGGATTGATTTTCTATCTTAATACAATATACAGATTGTTGTGTTGAAATGGTCGACGTTTTGCGGATACACGAAGGTATCCACGTCACCATACAAAAGCAGTGTTTTTGTTTATAGCAAGTAGTCATGAACCAGACTTTACCAGTTATCCGAACCTATGAGTCTGTCGTCCCTTCAAACAAAACATAAATAATTCACAAAGCATCCCAGTGTTTAGAAAGTTTCAGATGTGATGAAAATTCTGTAGTTTTGGTCGGCCAACCAGATAAGTCTAGATGATTGGATTTTAACCAATGTTATGTTAAGAGAAGTACGTATATGTAAAGTGCGTGCGGTTAACGGAAGGACATGTATTCCCGTTACAACGGAAAATTTCAGCGAACAAAATGTAGAAATACCATGTGTTTATGAGATTGCACATGTCAAAGTTTTAAATAAAAATGATCTAGCTAAGAGTATTTTTGTTGAAGTTGATAAAAAAGCTGACAATTGAGTAAAGGCTTAAACGGCTTTTCTTCTTGAGAATGCTCCATCTTCTTTCAGACGAAGGTGGATGTTGTTTGGAAACGATAAAAGCCATTTTTTTACATCAATTTACGTGGATGAAGAATCTGTGTTTTCTAAGGGTGTTGATGAACATGTTTTCACGTTATTAGGCATGGTACCAATGAAAGATCAAAAAGGAGAGTCTGTTGCAGGAGCTTTTGTACTATGAAGGATATTGAAATTTGACATTCCGTAATCTATTAGTACCGATCAGCGATCAAATTTCGTGTTGGCGGTGTCCACTCAAGTTTGTAAGTTATTGGTTTAAAGAAATTACGAATAACACTTTTATCCACAGAGAAACAGTAGGATCGAAAGAAAACATAAAACAACTGAGAACATGTAGGGAACTACATAAACAAATCATATAATGATTAGAATCTATTGTTTCCACATGTAGTTTCAGGTCACAATACAAGGCTTCATTTTAGTACACGGAAAACTCCACCCGAAAATATCTACGGTCGAAAGATGGCATCATCTTTCTAACTATTCAGAATACAAAAAGATGAAAATCATTCCCAACTGCATAGTCTAGCATTCAGATTGAAGAAAATATGGTCAGCGATTCTTAGTAGCAATCAAAAAGAATTTTAGTCACAAGCTAAACAGTTTGATTAAACAGCTAGACCCCTGGATATTAAAGATTTTATAACGTTAATTATTACCCTCTCAAGGAAAGAGCGGACCCCCAAATTCACTACAAATTGGACAGGCCTATTCGAAGTAATAGAAATTCTTTCGCCAAAACAGTAAAAATTCAGTTACCAGACAGAGTGTTAGTTGTTCACAAAAATCAACTTCTTGTATGCAATTGTAATAGGAAACATATAGTGAACCAATGTAAACCAGGTACAAAATAAATATAAAATGACAAAAAAAAAGCAGATTCACGATTCAGTAACGTCATAAATCCAGGTCCATGATCGTTATTCATTAAAGATCGCACTCAATTATCCCATCTCAAAAACCAACAGTAAAATATAGTCAGTGATTGTCATAACATATATACTTCCTTTTTCTTGTTTGCTGTAATTTCAAGCAATATTTTATATTATTCATCGTGTTTTAGAGTTTCTCGATTTACTATTTCTTGTTGTTTTGTAGCGTGTTACAAAGAGGCTGCCATCGATGTTGATTTTCAACCACCTGGTTTTGTCGCTTTGTATTTATGTAAGATACACATTGTAGCGTCTGGTTATTAAAATTAAAAAAGTAATGAGATGCATAAATTAATAAGATAATTTGAAAAATTAATCCCGGGTGGGCGCCAAGAATGGAAGTGTTCTCTATCAGAGAGAAGCAACATTCCGATTCTGAAATACTTTTTATCAATACAATTATACTTTTGAAATTACCATTAAAAATACATATTTTCATCTATTCAAATGATATACTGGTACATTGGAAAGGAAGTTATTGAAAGCAGGGTTTACAACACCTATATTATTTTCTTTGAATATAAAATGGGTTGATTTATTTAACAGAACTTAATATTTAAGGATTTAAACGTTTCTTTTGAGCAATTTAAAGCATTATTCAAATCTCAGAGCGTTGCCTAGGGTTGAATGACGCAAGAGTGTCTATTCATCGCCGGAGTTCTTTACCGTAGAAGATGAGTTGCGGAGAAAACAGACGAACCCTGTTGATCAGCTGGGCGCGAGGCCGGTGATGGTTGCCTCAGGTAGAAGCGGCTGTTCCCTCAAGAATTCGGCCTGGTGGGCGGCGTCCCCAGTCGAGGTCCAGTCACTTTCCTACCAGAAAACAGTCTCCCGTCGTGGGCCGCTGCGGTTTGTTTTCTCGCCAAAAACAGAAAGCCTTTCCCCTCACTTGTCGGCTCCGTCGAAAGCTTGCAGGCTCCGGTGTTTTAGCTGGCCCGCTAAATTCCAGCCAATGGGAGCGTTTGGCGGGGCGTCCTCGATCTCCATTGGCATACCTCATGTAACATAAAACTTATAGTTCATAAAAGTTCGTAACACACTGTATGATTCGCTGGTTCCCTACAGAGGTGTTCTGCAATTTGACTTTTTCTCGGAAGCATCGTTTCTCTAGTTTCAACTTTCTACTCTACCAGGAATTCTTCTTTCGCCACAGGTCCTATACTGTCCTTTGAATTTCCTTGAATGCGTAAACCTTTTACGTTCGGCTTTTCAGCGCAGGTAGGAGTCACCTGGCCCTAGCCGATTACAAAGAAACGGTGATGTTTCGGCTCGGCCCGAAACTGGCTAATTCACACACACAAATTTCCCGTCACCAAGGGACGTTACAACATTTACCACTGTAAATGAATTTTTGTAACTTCCACACGAACAGAGCAGAACGGAGGGCTGAGTAGCAACGTGATACCGCACAGGTAGCACTGATAGAGGAGACTCATTGCGCGAACTATTTTTTTTACTTATGGCTTTACACTTCGTTGACGTCAAGGTCATTAGAGCCGGAATGGGACTGCGGACAAGGAACTGGAAGGAATTCGACCATGGCCTTGTGAAGGAAGCATCCCAGCTTTGGCCTGGAGTGATTTGGGGAAACCATGGAAAACCCAAATCTGGATTCCCGGACGGGGATTCGAACTGACGTCCTCCCGAATGTGAGGCCAGAACGTTAACCACTCACCCACCACGCTCGGTCATTGCGCGAAGTGAATTACAAAACTTTTAAATGATACATGCAGAATTTTTACTTTGAGTATTCACGATGTTCAGTTCAAAGTCATAGATTTTAAATTGTCCTTTTTCCTTTTAGTCGTTTAGTATGTGAAGCCTGTTAATGATAGCGTAATATTTTCAACTGAGTGTGATTCAATTGCATCAGATAATTATTGGACAGTAGTGATAAATTATGACTTAGAAGTATTGTAGCATGAGCGCTGATGGGTATCTCGAAAAGGGGTAAGATGCAGTATGATTTGTGATGACTATCTGTTCTAGGTACGAAAAAAATTATCATTATCCCCCGTCACGCAGGATCATAAGATATACCGTAGATTTTAAACTAAAAAAATAAGGTTTTAAAACGTAAATATTCTTGGTTTGGTAGTTTTTATATGATGCTTCTTCGAACCATCAGACAGACGCAGTTTGTATAGGGAGTTACAGTAGCATAAATGAGTAAGAGCGGAGGAATACTTTTTTTTTAATGCGTTTGTCTGTCTGTTTGGTGAATGGAATTCACACACAAAATAAAAAAGCGATACAAGTATCAGCTCAATTAGAAATTTCTTGTAGATTGGACAAGCATTATTCGACATCTTGACAAAGAACCGTCGAAATTATATAGTCGCACTATTAGAAACAGTTACCACTACCAAAACCTTAATTTGAAATTTTGATTTGTAATTCCAGAAAATCTATCTACTCAGATGTCAATCATTTTAAAATCGCTTAAAGAGGTAGAAAAGGAGGATGAAAACAGATTATAACACGTTTAATAAACTGATAATAAGTATTGGTTTATTACTACGGATACACGTTACTTAACAGTAATTGTAAAATTTTGTTACAGATATTTCGACATGGAAACAGAACTCCACTTGCCTCATATCCTAATGATCCTTATTCCGTTCGAGTTTACTGGCCTGAAGGTTTAGGTCAGCTTACGAAAGTAAGTTTTAAATACTATCCCCAGTTAATTTACTATTGTAGAAGCTTTACATTTTAAAGTGAAACGCTAGCTGCTAAAATAAATTGTTGCCATTTCAAAACTTCTGTTATAAAATTTATAATTGACTGTAGTTTGGTTGAGGCTTTGTGTTGATAGTGCTGTCTTCTGTCTGCTATTTAGTGCTGCTTAATAAAACTGGATTTTGAAAACTTCCACTCACTTCTACTGATTCTGGAGTTTCACTGTACTTACCAAATTAGATAATCATAGTGCAAACAAATCTGAGAAACTAAAATACATTTTTTTTTTTTAACGGTAAACGCAAGTAAACAAATAAGGTTCCAACACATAATTACTACCATCCTCCACGTGAAACGCGACACCATATACCAAATATGGCGTTTAAAGGTTTGGGAGAGACTATATTAAGCCTTTTCCAACCAAATGTCAACCTCTCCTTCAAGTGGTGGGTGCACCATGTTTGCATGGACGAGGCTGTGGCGACTGAATGATTCCCGGTGTAAGGTGTCACCAACAACCTGTCAACGGCCTGCGATAGGAGGGCGGAAGAGCGGGGAGTAGTCCAGGGCACCCTTTTACGCTTGGGGTTGGATACGGCCCCTAAAGGCGAATGAATCAGATATGATAACTGCGTGGGGATGCAGAAGGCAGCGGGAAACCACTGCATTAAAGACCCAAAGGGTATCCCGAGGACATGTAATCATCTCAAATTACATATATCATGATGGCTTCTTCTGGGTAAAATATTCCGGAGGTAAAATAGACTCCCAATCGGATCTCCGGGTGGGGACAGCTCAAGGAGGAGTCATCAGAATGGATAGAAACATTCTACGAGTCGGAGCGATGTTAGAAGTCTGAATAGGGCAGGTAGGTTAGAAAACTTATAAAGGGAGAAGGAACAATTTAAGTTAGATTTTATTGGGATTAGCCAGATTAATTGGAAGGACGCTAAGGAATTCTGGTCTGGAGAACACAGGATAATTAGCACACAAGCTGTCAATGGAGTCACTGGTGTAGGATTTTTAATAAATAAGAGAGTAGGGAATCGGGTGAGTTATTATGAACAGTTTAGTGACAGGATTATATTGATGAGGTTAGAAACTAAGCACTCCCCAACCACATTAGTACAAGTGTATATGCCAACGTCACAGAAAGATGACAAAGAAATAGAGAAAATATACGCCGTTATTGAAGAATTAATCCAATACTAGATGACCCGTGCGAAAATTTAGCGAATAAAGGCAATAAATAGTGAGGTTGATTGCTTGTAATATAATGAAAAGTAGAACTGTAAATTTGTAGCATATATTTATTTTTTTAGTGTAATAGGTATGTATCAAAATACTTACAACATATTACAAAACAGTTAGGAAATTTGTATTTGCGATAAACCGTCACTGACCTTAACAGAATACAACCAACCTGAACAAAATGCACACAACATATCAACATCTCTGTGATATTTGTTGCTGTGCGAGTAAAATGTTTACTTTGGAATTATATAGCAAAACTAAACTGTTATCGTAAAAGAAAAAAATATCCTTAAAGCTACTTATTGAATAAAAAAACGTTTATTTACAACTCTGTGATTTCTGCTGCTGAAATCTAGGGACTTGGATCTGAACTTACGAGCTACCACTTCAAGCACCAAATTCCGAAAAAATTATTTCTTAATTTATGATTTAAACTAAATGCAGACCTTAATCTTCAAAACTATATGATATTTATCGATTTCGGCTAGGTATCGAAGAATATAAATGGCTTATAATAATAATAATAAAAACCAAGCTATAGAAATAATGTTGATACTTTTGCAATTTAAGGGTCAAATTCCAAAAAATTCTTTTTATAAAATATGGTGTGACCAAAGCAGCCACCTTGGTCTTTAAAATGAAACCTCATTTATCGATTTCGGTTAGTTATCAAGCGAGGTAAAATAAAAAAAAGTTTTAGAAATTTTGATATTTTTGCCCCTTAAGGGTTAAATTTGGAGGAAGTTTTTTCTTAATATATGATGTGACCAAAGCGGACAATTTAATATTTAAAACGACACCTCATTTATTAATTTCGGTTCAGTATAAAGGGAAATAAATAGCTCGTGACAGAAAAATGCGTTGTAGAAATATTAATAATTTGCGCTCTAAGGGATTTTTTTTCCTTCCTATCCTGTGCTAACCTCTTTATCTCTACATATCTCTTACAACCCACGTCCTCAATTATCTGCTTCATATATTCTAATCTCTGTCCTCCTCTACAGTTCTTACCTTCCACTGTTCCCTCCACAAACAAATTAACCAATCCTGCATGTCTCAAAATATGACCTACCAGCCTGTCTCTTCTTTCTGTAAGCTTCTTCCACAAACTTCTTTTCTCACCCATCATTTCCAAAACTCGTTCATTTCTTACTTTGTCTGTCCACCTAATTTTCAGGATTCTTCTGTAGCACCACATTTCAAATGCTTCAGTTTTCTTTATTTCCGGTATTCCTAAAGTCCATGTTTCGCTACCATAAAGTGCTGTTTTCCACACAAAGAGTTTAAAAAAGTTCTTTTTAATTCCTAGATCAATATTTGAAACTAAAAGGTTTCTCTTTTTCACGAAGGCTCTTTTTGCTAGTGCTATTCTGCTTTTAACATCATTCCTGTTTCGGCCATCGGTTGTAATCTTACTTCCCAAGTAACAGAATTCTCTTACTTCTCCTATTGCATCCGATCCTATTTTTATATTTAATCCACTAGTATTGGTATCATTTCTGCTACATTTCATCACTTTTGTCTTGGTTTGATTTATATTCAGTCCAAAATCTTCCTTCAGAATTTTGTTCATGCCATTCAGTAACTTCTCAATATCCTCAGCCCTCTCTGCTAACAAGACAATGTCGTCAGCAAATCGTAACATACTGATTTTTTACTCCCTGAAAATTTATGCAACATGGAAATTTTTCTTTGACTTTCTTCATGGCTTCTTCTACATACAAGTTGAATATTAACGGGGATAGACTACAGCCTTGTCTCATCCCCTTTTTTACTGATGCATGTCTCTCGTGATTCTCTACTTTTATTATGGCCACCTGATTCTTATATAGTTTATAGAGTATTCTTCTATCTCGATGCTGTAAGCCTGACTTCTTTAAAATTTTAAACATCTTGTCCCACCTAACATTATCAAAAGCTTTTTCTAAATCAATAAATGCCGTAAAAATATCTTTGTTTTTCTTGATCCGGCTTTCAAGTATTAATCCTAAAGACAGAATTGCTTCCCTTGTACCGCGATTTTTCCTAAACCCAAACTGATCTTCACCTACTATCTCTTCTACTACCCTTTCCAACCTTCTGTATATTATTCTGGTCAATAATTTTGAAGCATGTGTTGTTAGTCTAATGGTGTGATAATTCTCACATTTGTCGGCTTGTGCTTTCTTTGGAAGTGTGAAGATGATATTTTTATTAAAATCAGTTGGAATTTCTCCTGTTTCATAACTTTTTGATATCAACTTGAATAATCTTTCGATTCCTTCCTCTCCTAGGGATTTAAGAAGCTCTGCAGGGTTATCATCAATTCCAACTGCCTTATTTGTTTTCAAGTCATTCAGAGCTTTATTAAATTCTGTCCTCAAAACAGGATCTCCTAAGTCATCAATGTCGACATCGCCTTCCTTTTCCATTACACTATTGTTCAAGTCGTCCCCAACATACAGTTTCTCTATGTATTATTTCCATCGGTTAGCTCTATCTTCTGAGCTTAAAAGAGGTTTCCCATCGGCAGCTTTAATGTTCATACATCTTTTCTTCATTTCTCCAAAATTCTGATTGATCTTTCTATATGCAACATCTACTTTACCTACGAACATTTCCTTTTCTACTTCTTCACACTTTTTTTCTAGTAATTTTTCTTTTTATATTTTGTATTTCCTATTTATTTGATTTCTAAATTGTCTTTGCTGCTCTCTTCCTGTTTCATCCTGAGAATTTTTGTACCTTCTCCTCTGATCCATCAGCTCCAAAATTTCTTCTTTGATCCAAGATTTTCGGGCAGCTTGTTCCTTAAAGCATAACGTTTCTTTACCAGCTTTCATCACTTCGGTCTTTAATGCATTCCATTCGTCCTAGGTTTAACTTCTTTCATAGTTACTTGTTAGACCTAAGTCTACCATTTCTGCAAATTTTTCTGTTGTGCTAGATTGTTTCAGTGTATTCACATCCAGCCTGTTCTGTTTAGGCTGCTTTCTTTACTGTCTATAACTTGATTTCTGAATCGCTGTTTGACCATGATATAATCTAGCTGATATCTGCCTGTATCCCCAGGACGTTTCAGGGGCATAATCCTTCTTGCATGGTTCTTAAACAGTGTGTTTGCCACTACTAGCTTATATCTTTCACAAAATTCTAGCAACGTACTTCCTCGCTCATTTCTTTCTCCTAAACCAAAACTTCCTACAGTATTCCCCCTTTTCCTTTTCCCACTATTGCATTCCAATCACCCATGATTATTAAATTTTCCTCCCCCTTCACATATTGGATTAATTCTTCAATTTCAGAGTATATTTTTCTATTTCTTCGTCACCTTCCTGTGACGTTGGCATATACACTTCTACTAATGTGGTTGGGACGGGCTTAGTTTTTAACCTCATCAAAATAATCCTGTCACTAAACTGTTCATAATAACTCACCCGTTTCCCTACTTTCTTGTTCAATTACAAATCCTACACCAGTGACTCCATTGACAGCTTGTGTGCTAATTATCCTGTATTCCCCAGACCAGAAATCCTGTTCGTCCTTCCATTTAAACTGACTAATCCCAACAACAACTAACTTAAGTTGTTGCATCTCCCTTTTTAAGTTTTCTAACCTACCTGTCCTATTCAGACTTCTAACATTCCACGCTCCGACTCGTAGAATGTTTCTATCCATTCTGATGACTCCTCCTTGAGCTTTCCCCACCCAGAGATCCGATTGGGGGACTATTTTACCTCCGGAATATTTTACCCAAAAAGAAGACATCATGATATATGTAATTTGAGAGGATCACATGTCCTCGTGACACCCTTTGGGTCTTTAATGCAGTGGTTTCCCGTTGCAGTCTGCATCCCCATGCCGTTGATCATTTCTGATTCATCCGCATTTAGGGGCCGTTTCCAACCCCAAGGGCAAGAAGGTGCCCTGAACCGCTCCCCACTCTTCCGCCCTCCTTTCGGAGGCCATTTGTAAGCAGTGGATGACTCCTTATACCGGGAATCTTTCAGTCGCCAGAGCCTCGTCCGTGCAAACAGGGTGCACCACGTGAAGGAGAGGTTGACATTTGGTTGTAAAAGGCTAGTATAGCCTCTCCCAAACCCTTACACGCCCCTCTAAGGGTAGAATTTTGAAAAATTTATTTCTTAAAATGTGGTGTGACGTAACCGAAGACCTTACGAGGACCTCAATCTTTAAAATGATACCTCGTTTATCAATTTTGTTTAATTATCAAGGGAGACAAAGGACCCGACAAACAAAAAACGCATTTTAGAAATACTGATATTTATGCCATTTAAGAATTCAATTCAGGAAAATTAATTTCTTATAATGTGATGTTACCACAGCGGAAATCTTAATTTTTAGAATGATTCCACATTTATCTATTTCGGTTAGATATTAATAGAGATAAATGGCTCGTGACACAAACCATTTATACTTTTTCCCATTAAGGGTTAAATTTTTTAAAAAAACTTTCTTAATATATGATGTCACCAAAGCTGAATCATTACTCTTCATATTCCTACTTCATTTATCGATTTTGATTAGATATCCATGGAGACAAATGACTCGAAACACAAAAAAACGCATTTTAGAAATATTGACATTTTTCCCCTTTAAGGGTCGAATTACGAAAAATTTCTTTCATAAAATATAACGTTACCACGGATGAAACCTAAATCTTTAATATGATACCTCATTTATCTATATCGGTTAGTTATGAAGGGAGATAAAAGGCTCGTGACACAAAAATGCGTTGTTGAAACGTTGATACTTTTCCCTTTAAGGGTTGAATTCCCCAAAAATATTTTTCTTAATATATCACGTCACAAAAGCTGAAACATTACCATTCGTAATCCTACTTTATTTATCGATTTAGGTTAGGTATCCAGGGAGATAAATGGCTGGAGACACAAAAAACAGTTTTTAGAAATAGTTCATTTTTGCCCTTTAAGGGTTGAATTACGAAATATTGCTTTCTTAAAATATAACGTTACCACGGCGGAGACCTTAATCTTTAATTATATACCTCACTTATCTATATCGGTAAGATATAAAGGGAGAAAAGTGGCTCGTGACACCAAAGCGCGTTGCCGTAATATTAATAATTTTGCCCTTTAAGAGTCAAATTCCCTAAAATTCCTGTCTTAATATACAACGTCACCAAAGCGGAGATCTTAATCTTTAAAATGATACTGTACTAAACGATTTCAGATAGGTATCCAGGGAGATAAATTACTTGTAACACAAAAAACCGTATTTTGGAAATATTAACATTTTTTCCATTTAGGGGTCGAATTACGAAAAATTCCTTTCTAAAAATATGTTGTTACCACGGCGGAGAACTTATCCTTTAATATGATACCTCATTTATCTATATCGGTTAGAAATGAAGGGAGATAAATGGCTCGTGACATAAAAATGTCTTATAGAAATAATATATATGACTAGATGACCCGTGCGAAAATTTCGCGAATAAAATATGATGAATAGTGAGATTGAAAGCTTGTAATATTATGAAAAGTAGAACCACACTTTTGTACCAAATATTTATTTGTTTAATGTAATAGGTATGCATCAAAATATTTACAATATAGTCCGAAACAGTTGGGGAAATTTAAAAAACACTGCATGTATGACAAACTTTCATTGACCTTAACAGAATTCAACCAACCTGAAAAAAATGCACACAGCATACCAGCATCTCTGTGATATGTGTTGCTGTGCAATAAAATGTTTACATGGAATTGTATAGCCAAACAAAAAATTTTTCGTAACAGAAAAAAGCATCTTGTTGTATAAAATTGTTTTATTGACATCTCTGTGATATCTGTTGCTGAATCAAGGGATATTGAACTGTCTCATACGCGCGACCTCTTTAAGCATCAAATTCCAAAAAAATCTTATTTCATGATTTTATTTTATTTCACTTAATATTTAAAACGATATGTGATTTATCGATTTCGGTTAGGTATTGCAGGAGATAAATGGCTCGTAATAACAATAACAAAAAATTACTTTTATAAAATATTGTGTGACCAAAGCGGACACCTTAGTTTTTATAATGACACCTCATTTATCGAATTCGGTTAGGCATCAAGCGAGTGGAAAAAATGTTTTGGAAATGTTGATCTTTTTGCCCCTTAAGGGTTGAATTTCGAGAAATATGATGTAATCATAGCGGATACTTTAATCTTTAAAATGATACCTCATTTATCGATTTCTATTAGCTAGCAAGGGAGGATAAATGGCTCATGACAGAAAAATGCGTTGTAGAAGTATTAATACTTTTGCCCTTTAAGGGTAGATTTTTGAAAAATTCCTCTCTTAAAATGTGGTGAAATGAAACCGAAGACCTTACGAAGACCTTAGTCTTTAAAATGATACTTTGTTCATCAATTTTGTTTAACTATCAAGGAAGATAAGTGACTCGAGACTCGAAAAAAGCATTTTAACAATACTGATATATTTGCCTTTTAAAGGTTCAATACAGAAAAAATCAATTCTTAAAATATGATGAGAACTTAATCTGTAGAATGAAACCTCATTAATTTATTTCGGTTAGATATAAATGGAGATGAATACAAAAATGCTTTGTAGAACCATTGATACTATTTCCCTTTAAGGGTTAAATTCCAAAAAATGTCTTTCTTAATATATGATGTCACAAAAGCAGAGATATTACTACTTCATTTATCGATTTCGGTTAGGTATACAGACAGGGAGATAAATGGCTCGAGACAAAAAAAAAGAATACTCATTTTAGAAATACTGATATTTTAGTCCTTTAAGGTTTCAATTTAGAGAAATTACTTTCTTAAACTATTATGAAACCACAGCGAAGATCTTAATCTTTAGAATGAACACCTCATTTATATGTTTTGACTAGGTATCCATGGAAATAAATGGCTCCAGACATAAAAAACGTAGTTTAAAAATATTGATATATTTGCCCTTTAAGGGTCGAATTACGAATAATTCCTTTCTTTAAATATAATGTTACCACGGCGGAGACATTAATCTTTAATATGACACCACATTTATCTGTATCGGTTTGGTATGATGTGAGATAATTGGCTCGTGACACAAAAGCGCATTGCAAAAATATTGATACTTTTAACCTTTAAGGGTCGAATTAAAAAAAAAAATATTGTCTTAGTATATGACATCACTAAAGCGGAGATCTTAATCTTTAAAATGTTACTTCGTTAAACGATTTCAGATAGATATGCAGGGAGATATATGACTCGTAACACAGAAAACAGCATTTTAGACATATTGACATTTTTGCCCTTTAAGGGTCGAATTCCGAAAACTTTCTTTTTTAAAATATGATGTTACCAAAGGACCATAAACTTTAAAATGACACCTCTTTCGTTGATTTCGGTTAAGTATGAAGGAAGATACAGGCTTGTGAGGAAAAAAATACCCTATAGAAATAATATAAATGATGATGATGTGAAGGGAGAGGAAAGTCTAATAATCTTGGGTAATTGGAATGCGATAATGGGAGAAGGAAAAGAGGTGAATACTGTATAGAAGAAAGAAATGAGCAAGGATTCAGGTTGTTAGAATTTTGTGAAATATATAAACTTGTAGTAGCAAACACGCTGGTTAAGAACCATGAAAGAAGGATATACGCCTGGAAACGTCCAGGGGTACAGGCAGATATCAGCTAGATTATATCATGGTCAAACAGAAATTCAGGAATCTAGTACTAGAGTGTAAAGCCTATCCATGAGAAGACGTAGACTCTGACCATAATTTGTTAGTAATGACGTGCAGGCTGAAATTCAAGCGAATAAAGAAGCAGCATAAGCAGATCAGACTGGAAGTGAATAAACTGAAACAATCTAGCACGAGAGAAAAATTTGCAGAAATGGTAGACTTAGGTCTAAGAAGTAGCTCTGAAAGGAGCTCAAACGAGGACGAAAGGAATGCATTAAAGGCCGAGATAATGAAAGTTGGTAAAGAAACATTATGCTTTAGGGAACAAGCTGCCAGAAAACCTTGGATCACAGAAGAAATTTTTTAACTGATGGATCAGAGGAGAAGGTACAAAAATGCTCAGGATGAAGCAGGAAGAGAGCAGTACAGGTAATTTAGAAATCAAGTAAATAGGAAATGCAAAAAAACAAAAGAAAAATGGCTACAAAAAAAGTGTGATGAAGTAGAAAAGGAAATGGTCATAGGTAAAGTAGATGTTGCATATAGGAAGATCAAAAAGTATTTTTGAGAAATGAAGTAAAGAGGTGTGAACATTAGGAACATTAGGATTTTGACCAATAAGTTATTTATTTTTGAACAATGTTTTAATTTCTGTATGAGTATATGAATAACGAGATTTACAAATAAAAATAATTTTAAGTAAAGATACAAATGTTTTTAACATTTTAAGGATGTTTTACTTTTTGTATAGGTGAATGAAGAGTCTTGTTCTCCTTGCTATCGGTACATAGTACCGTATCTATCATGATTTTGTAAACGTATTTTATCGATTTGTCTTGTCATGTTCTTAATTATCCTTTACCATGACTTGCTTATCTATATAATGACTTGCTCACCTATACCATGCTTTACTTATTTGTACAATGACCTGTTTATCTGTACAAACAGCTATTGGATTTATAGTGCCATTTGGCTAAAGACAAAAAAAAAATCTTAAATATACTCCTACAGCAAACGAATATTCAATAAACTTAAGCAGCTAATAACTAATATACAGATTTAAAAGAAATAAACTCTAGTCTACGGGTGAGAAGGGGTGGAGGCCGATTTCTTTGACCCATTTTTATTAAAGCAATCAATCAACATGACAACAGATCCGTAGGGGGTGAGCGCATGCCGGCTAGGTAGGTTTTCACCTGTAGCATGAAGCAGCTTTTTTTATATTTAAATTAAACTCCGTGTATTAACAACTGTTTTTTATCCATGTTTCTTTCACCAGACGCGTTTCGCCCTTTTGGAGTGGGGCATCATCAGTGGTAGGGAAATTGTGGTGGCTATAACATTTCATTCCATATCAGTTATAGCCACCACAATTTTCCCACCACTGATGATATCCCTCTCCAAAAGGGCGAAACGCGTCTGGTGAAAGAAACATGAATAAAAAAAAAATTGTTAATAGACGGAGTTTAATTCATAAACATTTATCCAACAACTGTGGATCATGGTTATTGAAGCAGCTTCCTTAACAGAGCCCCATTGTATGTTGGAAGACTTCAATCTACCTTCGTCGTCTCCCTTGGGGGTGGGCGCGTGTTGGCCAGTTGTTTATTTGCCTCGTGCGGTCTACAAGTGTAAGATTAAAAAACCTCCACTGGATTTTAGATTAGTAAAGTAATCAATTAAACTGTGAACACCTTGTTATTGTTTCTTAATGTGAGCCCACAGAATCCTGAATATGAGGTTAGGTGGGGTTGAAAGAAACTACTCGGGGGATCATTAGCATAACAAGAGGGGTTTTCCGCCGGTTTGGATCATCAAACATATTTCTTTAAATTCTTCTGTCGATTATCCTAGACAGAAATGTGAATCATGTTAGACATTTTGTCTGATTATGTTCATAATTATCAGCTTGTGCTTTCTACTTTTATTAAAATCACTTGAAGTCTTTCCTGTTTTCGTATATTTTTTGGAGCAGTTTCAATAATTTTGCCTGTTTCTACAAAATTTTAGCAGCAATTCTGTGGGAGTATTTACAGTGACTACTGCTTTATGCGAGTTAAAATCCTTCAAATCTCTGTCAAATTCGGACCTTCAGATAGGATGGCACAGTATAACTAAAAATTGCTGCCTTGCAGTGATTCGTAATGGAACCCCTCAATAAAAAAACCTTTAAACAGGTATCAATTTTTTTGGTAGTTGGTAGTGGTTATCAACATATCTACCTTACTCATTATTTATTAACCGACTTCAAAAAAAGGAGGAGGTTCTCAATTCGTCTGTATTTTTTTTTTTTTTTTCAGCGATATCTTCTCCAATTTTGAACCGATTTAAATGAAATTTTTTATGTGGATAGGGTATACCTCCAAAGTGAACCCATATGAATTTCATTGAGAAACCACCCCTTCTACCCCCTTCCACCACCTAATTTTTATACAAATCCACATTTTTTATTAGATCTCGATGAAACTTTGGACATATATAGCCAAAAATACTGTCAACTTTTGGTTTAGAAATGCTGAACCCCTCTCACCCTATCCACCCCATTAATTTTTCCAGTTTTCTTTATTCAAAGCTACAGTCGACACCATTTAACTGATCTCCATTAAAGTTAGCAATTACATGTAGTTTTTTTATGGAGAAGGTTTCTGGCCGAAAAAATAAAAATAAAAAACCACCCCTCTCCCCTTTACACCCCTTAATTTTATAGAAACCTACATTTCTTATCTGATTTTTATTGAACTTTGCCCATGTATACTTTAAAACAAAGAGAAAAATCCTGTCAACATTTGGTCTGCCAAAGCTCAACCCCCTCCCTCCTTCCACCCCTTTAATTATTGTCAACGTTCTTCATAAAAAGCTACACACGACACCGTTTAACCGATTATCATCAAAGTTGGCATATACATGTAATTTTTCATGGAGAATCTGACCAAAAAATAAATAAATAAAGAAACCTCCCCTCTCCCCTTTACACCCCTTAATTTTTATACAAACCCACACTTTTTATCCGATTTCGATGAAACTTTGGACTTGTATATGATATGAATGGAAGCCGCTAAGGACTCAGTGGGAAGCATGTGGGAGCATGGTTATAAAGAGCAAGCCTTGTTCAAACCTTTTTATTGCAAGAATCATGACCAACGGTTGAACTTATAGAGAATATCACAAATATAGTACAATATAATACATAAGAAACTTCGATCTTGCAGATTAAGATCTTGATAAATCCAATAATCACAAAGAATATAATACAATACAATGCATAAGAAAACTTTGATCTTGCAGATTAAGATCTTAATAAATCCTGTAATCACAAATAATGTAATACAATATAACACATAAGAAAACTTTGATCTCGCAGATTAAGATCTTAATAAATCCTGTGATCACAATTAATGTAATACAATATAACACATAAGAAAACTTTGATCTCGCAGATTAAGATCTTAATAAATCCTGTAATCACAAATAATCTAATACAATATAATACATGAGTCAATGCGATAACAACCAGGTTGAGCCATAAGAATATCCCCAATCACAATATCTCCACTTGTATTTAACATCCAAACAGAAACGTAATATAACAGGGCAGGCTCTCACCAATTTACCATTATCTAACAACCTTATAACTAGTAGCAAACACAATTTGTACAGAGGAAACAAAATATACCAATTATTGCAACGAAAAGGAATTAGTTTACCTCAGCATCCTTCAATTTAACCTTAAGAAGGGAGTTCTTACCCAAAGCTTCTGATACACTAGAATGTGTAAACACCGGCGCATAAGACGATACCACCTGCACACACCGATAAGGTGGCGGGAACGATTAGCACCACATACCGGGGAAATTTATCCATTCCAGTAACACAATTAACCAGAATGCATAAGCGACGCACTCTGTAGTTGGAGTCGTCAGGTATTCTATCCCCAAATACCCAACGGGGCTAGAAAATGACAATTTACCACCTCGAAGTCACCACCAGCCCCGACCACCACCGTACTCCAGAATCGGCGGAAAACCGCTCACGGACATGAGGCGCAGCAGAAGAATTCCTTCGATAAATGAGACCGAAGAACGGCTTCGGTGGAATCACAAATCCACCTCAAGAAGATCTTCCAAACTGCCTGGGCAAATTACCCAAGCTCGCTATACCAGCGGGCCTCCAACGTCGCAGTCCTTTGAGGAAGTACTAGGCCCAATGAACCAAGGCACTGCTGCCGATGGACTTCCTTTCCCGGTCTCGTGTTCCCGATTATAACAACACATTCAGCCGATAGAGGGCACCAAAGGGGCACAGCGCACACTCGCGGGCAACTGGCAAGCGGGCTCAACATCAGAAGACGATCGCGGGCGGGGAAATTAAATAATGCGAGCCGAGAAAAATACTGTCAACTTTTGGTTTGAAAAAACTGAAGCGCCCTCCCCCTATTTACCCCTCCTTCAACCCCATTAACTTTTGTCGATGTTCTTTATAAAAAGCTACAGTCGCGTTCGTTTGACCGATTACCATGAAAGTTGGAGCTTATATGTATTTTTTCACGAAGAAGGTGTCTGAACAAAAGATCTAAAAACCACCCCCATTCCCCATTAAACCGGTTAATTTTTATACACAACCACAGTTTTTATCCGGTTTAGACAGAACTTAGCAAATTTTTACTAGAAAACAAAGAGAAAAATAATGCCAACTCTCGGTTTTCAAAAACTGAACCCCATACCCCGGTTCCAACCCCCTTGAGTTTTGTGAATTTCTTTTTAGAAAGCTACAGTCGACACCATTTGACCGATCTTTATTAAATTTGGCGCATATGAGAAAGAAGGCTTTCCCGGCGTATCTTTGACACGAAATCTTCACAGGTATCCACCGGAAAACCTGTGAAGATTTCGTGTCAAAGTTGGCGCATGTATACGTAATTTTTTATGCATAACATTTCTGACCAAAAGATCAAAAATACTACCCTAGCTCCCCTTTCCTTAATATTTGTACGAAACCCACATTTTAATCCGATTCGGTGGAACTTTGCATGCGTATACTTTAAAACAAATAGAAAAAGAAAAGTACCGTCCTCATAACTTTCACAAAAACGCAAACCCTAGGCGGTTTTTATGTTTTTTTAAACAATTATTTTTTTACTTCTGTTTACCAATCATTTTGTTCCACTATCATATTAGTTACCAAGTGCAGTCAACAGTAATTTCCACCAAAAACTCTAGCATTCTTCTTTTCCCCCCTTCCAACTCATGTGTTTGATTCCCATATAAATGGTTCCATCCCATCAAACCATATTCAAGAAGGGAGTGAACAAGGTTTCCAAGCCCATTCGATTACTTTTCTTCTACGTTATCTCATTACCCACTCTACTAGATAGACGCGATCACTTGGAGCAGTTCCCTATAATCTCTCCAATTAGTTTTGCCCACTGAGCTTTTTATCAAATTACATAAATTTTGTGCCTTCAACCACCAATTACCCCTCCTCTCAACAATCACATAAAATCATCACAATCTGTATAGTCAGTAAAATGACTTTTTTTGATATTTATCTTCATTACAAGGCCAGCTTTCCAAAAACAGAATTGTTTTCTGACGCCCTTGTAGCTGAAAACAGTCTCCTCTCATTGTATTAGTTTTGACTTGAAAAAAAACTAACTGATATGGTAATAGCTCGCAAAAGTATCAAAGGTTATTTAATTAAATTAAATTAAATTAAATAATATTCAAAATGGGTTCTTAACATGAAAATACTCAGGGGATTACGCAAAAGAGATGGGTTCACGGTAAAACAATTTGAATATATTAATAAAGTGGTTGTAATTTAAAGATCACTAATATATGGGAAACATGTGATAGGCACCCAGGCTAACAGCTCTATAATTCTGGCAGTTTTCAGGGCTTTTGTGATGTTGCAGAATGTCTCTATATCACCAGGCGACATTGGCTGGTCGGCGGCGGCGGAGTCGGCGAGCCAGGGTTTGACTAGTGCAACCGGTTGATGTACAGAGCTACGTCCACTCAGTCCAGCTTGAAGGCAGCAGTATACTGCCCACGACCGCACTCTATGGCGTACAGCAACGTACTCCCCCTTTGACACACAGTCAAGAAGTGACTCTTCTCCACAGCCCGCCTCGGAGCAGCATTCCATGAAACAAAATAAATGGAAATATCCCAGTAGTGTCTCTATTTTGCATAGGTTGGCCCTGTTGTTATCGACGGCGAGGAATCCTCCGAATGCTTTTGTCCTCGCGGTATAGCCTTGACAATCTTCCATTCATATCTGCGACAGCGCAGCGAATGGCTTGACGATCGGCCTACCAGCTGCAGCTCGCTGTAAAACAGCTTTCCCTCGATCGTCGCATACTATTTCGCTTTGGGAACGCGACTCATTATAAATTGTATCACCATGTTGTAAGAAAAAGAGTGACGCATTTAAAAAAAAGTACAATTGTCAATTATTACATCTGCACCCTACGAATTTTATTAATTTCATCCTCAAACATCATAACTTATAACTGTATATCAATAATAGAATCATTCTCTAGAATAATGAATAGAAATTGTTCCAATACACTGTCATCTTTTTTTTTACACTTTCTATAAGAATCTAATTTCTTTTGTGAAAAGATTTGATGTAATGTAATTTCTCCATTTGAACTAGGAACTTTGTAAATCTGTGCGGAAGGCAAATTTCTAAAGCTAAGATTATTAGCTTTTTACCGGATGACGAAAATAACTTGCATAATGTGTAAATACTTTACTCTTATATCTCAAATTATGTACTCATTATGACACATATATTATAACACATTTCGCTTGCCACTAAACTATTTAAGGGCACCCAGTTTTTTTTAAAATGAATTTCTTTTGGTTTGTGACGTAAAAATACTTTAAGCCAAATGGAAGCAGTATTTAACTATGAACATAAACGTTATTAGCCAACTGTCTCTTCCATGTTTCAGGATGGCAAGAGAAATTCTTATTTGCTTGGTGAATGGATAAGGAAAAGGTACAGTACCTTTCTGCCTGACACATACAATGCTGAGGATGTTTATGTTTTGTCAACAGACTTCGATAGAGTACTAATGACTGCTCAGTGTGTGTTAGCTGGGCTGTATCCACCAACAAATTCCCAGAAATGGAATGAAAATATCAACTGGCAACCAATTCCCGTCCACACAACGCCCCTTCATCTGGATGAGGTAAGAGAAAGCAATTATTCTCTTAAAAAAAGTGTTTACTTTAAAAGTTTTATTTTAAATCACTAAAAAAATCTGTAATCAAAAAAAACTAAATTATTATATTCATTTGAATGTTTGATAGAAATAAAAATACGAACAATGTAAACCAACTAGTAAAAATGATCATTGGCGTGACGTTTGGGAGCTTAGAGTGGATCTAAAGGAAAAAAGATACACGCGTTCTAATCATGTTACTATGATGAAAGTAATGTAATAGGCTATTTGACAGTATTAAAAATATATTATAAATTGTAGTCATTCTCGTAGATTAATGCTTCAGGAAGCTAATTTTTTGAATTTTGAAAAGTTGATTATTTTTAATAAAAAGTGAAATAAAAATTAGACTTTTCTTACCTATGTTCACGTGACAGAAAACGCTCTAGGATTGGTGGTCGCTTGAGTGATGTCACACGTTTATAAACGCTGCAGCTGCGAATGGAGTGTTTCCTATTATCCAAATTTTTAACTATTTATATTGTTTGTTGATGGTCATTTCTTGTTATTAATGAAATTTCATTTTGAATACAAAATCGAGAACAATATGTAAAAGCCTACAGCGGAAAAATATCGAAAATAGACGCCTTATGTGTGGAGCTAGCTATAGAAAAAAAACCTGACTTTTATTCTGCTGAGCTTAAAAATGTAACAGCTTCAATTTGAGAATCATTTATATTTAAATTGAAAATTAGAGATTGATTGTTTTGCGTTAGCAAACCATACATCTAAAAATTCTGTACGAGAAATTTGTAGTCATGCTGAAAATAAATAAAAGTTTTATGGATGTCGCAAACATGCGCAAACAAATGAAAGTATTCCTTGTAGCTAATAAGCAGCGCCTTCAAATAAATATAGTAAGAGATCGGTATAATGTGGTATAATGAAGTAAGACTCAATTGAAATTGGCTCAGTAGTTTTTTTTTAATTAAAAATAATCTCGCTCCGTTTTAATGATGCTAATGATTAAGTTTAAAATGTATTACGGAAAAATCATGCGTAAACGTACCTTGTGACTCGCCAAAAGCTATAGCAACACACAAATAACTGCTAGCACAAAGCAACACCGCGTAATCTTCGACCAAGCTCAGTGGAATGGCGCGGCCGACTGGAGCACTTGATCGGTGGAACACAGGAAGCCCATTGTTTAAACTATTTTTTCTATTGTTAGTCACCAATTCGTGGAAAATAAACCTTTGTTCCGAGTAATATGGTTTATCTACTTTGAATATAAATAACTATTTTGCCTGGGTAGACTATTGAAAACATTTGTCTTTTGTCCTTCTAGATTTAGAAAATATCACACCGTGCGGCGTCCTTCCAAATACGAGGCCAGAGCGTTAACCGTTCACTCTCCACGTTCGGAACAAGTGGATGTTGTGGTCCATTTTTCTTAATTCCAGATAAAAGATTATAGATAAATGATAATTTTTTTTGTCAACATAACGGAACTGAATTTGTTTTTTTCCATTTACCTACCTCGTGTCACTTCATCTCACACGAAGAAACTGTGAAGTGTTTACTATTAACATAAAGAGAAGCAACTAAGCAATAGTGTCCGGGTAGGTGCGTGATTGAAGAGTGGTAATGGAATTCAGAACGTCCTTCGTTCGAACTTTGGTTGGGATAATATTTTTTGCGTGCATTTCTTCCGTCTTTGTTTGCTGTTTTTTGCACTACAGAACCATGTTTTTATTCCAAGAATTCATAATGGTTGCTAACCGTCATGCAAGCGTTTGAAACAAATTGCTACCATGCAAGAAAACTTTTAATTTTTAAACTTACTAGAGATAGAATATCATGCAAAAAATACAGGTGCAGGGCGGTGAATTATGGAATTTATTTTAGAAGTGAGATCACTTGTAGAAATTTGACTCTAATCTTGCAGTAGTTACGGAACCCTTTCTGGTCCCTTTTGTTGGAATTTTTACGTGACGATACAACTGCAGGTTACCTTGCTGACATAAATGCGTTTATTTAGGCAGTATTTACTTTTAATGCGCAAGGTTTTTGTTTTTGCAAAAAACTGTTTTCGGTATGCAAGTAACGTCCAATTTCTTTTTTGAAGTCTTCGTTGGTTATGTTTCAAATGGTTGTAATTCGCTTGCTATCCAAAAATTTGTGAAGCCTTCAGAAAAAAGAAAAAAAAATGATGTTTTGGTGGATTTTCGGGAAAAATGATTATGCGATGCAACCAACAGCAACTAGTATCCAAAGAAAACGACAACAGAAGACAAATTAAACATTTTCCAAAGCCTGGATCGAACCTAAGGACCCTAATTTTAGTGATACTCGCCCTAAACAATGTATTACATTAACTTTACGAATTTGCGGTGTAAATGAGCTTCTCAGAAAATTGTGACTGTCGCAATATCAAATTGAAGTTGTTTCATTTTTAAGCCCCACAGAATAAAACTCAGGGGTTGTTTCTATAGTAGCCTCACAAATAAGGCGTCTATTTTCAATATTTTTTCCGCTGTAGGCTTTTACAAATTGATCACGATTTTGTAATCAAAATGAACTTTCATTAATAACAAGAAATAACCAGCATCAAATAATAAAAATAGTTGAAAACTTGGATAATAGGAAACTCCATTCGCAGCCGCAGCTTTTACAGACGTGTGACGTCATGAGTGTCGTTGCCCGCGCCAGGCACCAAAGGAGCGTTTTGGCGTGTTTTTAAATTTTAACTTTGAATTTTACGCAAAGTAAGCACTTTTTGACGAAAGTAAAATGTGCTCTGTGAATAACGTGTACTAATAAACAATTTAAAACCATTTTCAAGAACTAGTCAAATACCCAATTGTTAAAATGACACAACAGCATTTCGGTATGAAGAATATAATTCTCAATAAATCGGAAGGTTTGTAACAGAATGATCAAACTGGGTCATCCAATACAATTCATATTAAATGCCATTAGTGATAGGAACAATTTTGGTAGGGTCGGATTTTCGTGGTTACGACGGACGAGCGAGGGGACGGAAGTTCCAGGAAACGAAATGTCTGCCATCTTATCACCAGGGTCCGGGTCGTTGCTGCCAATTCTACGGATTTTTATAAAAATTTAAGATTTTCGGATTTCTTAAAAAATATCAACGGATTTTTGATACTTTTTATTATTTGTTGAATTTTTCCTTATATTGGTGTTTTGTTAAACTTTGAGCGTACAGTATAGTGTTAATGTATTACAGAATTGTCAATAATTGTGAATCGTTTCCTTGCAACCGCTCGTGTGAACCAGCGATTGAAATAAAGCTCATATTTTGTTTGATTACAGATTTTATAGATCTTAAAAGGCCATAATACAAAACTATCGGCGCACTCTTTATGCACGTTGGCGTACTCGTTGGCATGGTTTAAAAAGCAGTGCCTTTCGAGAAGGCCTAAGCAATATAAGAGAATCAAAGGGGTCGCAATTTTTAATTTGTGCTGTTACATAAGATATGCTAAATTTAATGTCAACAAAGAAAATGTTTGGACCCTGTTCAGAAATATTTCTTACTTTCAATATAGAATACATATATATATATATATATTTGTATTTCGAATTTTAAAGACTATCTCTTCAATTATTATTGTTTCACTCTCGCAGTTAGTGAGTCTCCGGATTTTTGTACCCAATCTATGGAAATTTTAGCAGCCATCTACGGATATTCAAAGCCAAGTTGTTGGCAGCACTGGTCCGGTTAGCGAACCATAGACAACCACTTTGTTTGTAAGAGACGGAGCAGTAACCCTGTGAGACACGCTAGTTCCAGGAATATCCAAGGAAAGGTGGCTGACCAGTCGTTGACTTTTAGCAAAACTGGGAATTTCGGAAGCCCCCGTTCCAAATATTGTCGAAATCTTCCACGAGATACCAGAGAATTATTCTGACAATAGACAGCTAGTTTTATGAGGAAGTGGAAACTCTGGCAGAACAGGGTAAAAATCTCCGCGTAATACTAATTTCTGGGCATTTTTTTTCCTTATTTTGAAAATACGTCGTCGAAGAGAGCGGCCAGCAGAAAATGATGGGAGAAGAAGCAAAAGCTAGTTTTGGACGATGTTGGAAGACACTACGTACCAGGCCTCGAGTGGCAGAGGTTTTTATCTCCATACTTGGCCTCGAGTGAACGAGGTTGGACTTGCTTTGTACCAGACCTTACAGTGTGGACAGGATGGAGTGAGTTGGTTCACTCTGTATTTTGCTTTCTGAGGGAGAAAGCATACGTCGATTTTGCAGTAGGCAGAAGTGCCCAAGTCAATAGTAATTTGAGTGTTCTAGGGTGCATATGCATCAACATAATCGCCATCGCCGGAGCAGTCTACGCCGTTCATGGCAATTGTACAATGAACTTGACATAGTGTACTTCTCGTCATTGTGACTAGCCCTGTAACGGCCCTTCAATAATGCTAGAACAATTCAGAGTTTAACCTCCGATAAACTGAAAAAATAATTGTTTAAATGCCGCAAGCTATTAAAAAAAAAATTTAAATTGAAAGATGGACAAATTCAGTTACCATGAATGGTGGGTAATGTAAAAATACCCTGAACCCATCATAAATCATGCTAATGTAAACCTTCTTTAATAAAATGCGTTGTCTCGAAACAGTGCACTCACCTCGATAGCTGTTGGCTGGAAAACGGTAACGTCACGTGCCAGCCGTCACTCGCAAATTAACAGTGACCATAGTTATTAGAGGTTAGGTGTACAGTTTTTTGGCTTAGAAACTGCTATCAAATTAATTGCCAAAATACATTCATTAAGTTTGCTTTTCGTAGCATTTCATTCCTAAAAAAATATGGAAATACTTTATGGTTTACCTTTTTATGAATATTTAAATCATCAAGGATATGACTTTGTATACGTGAAGTGAAACTCATTACTTCACTTTATTTTTGTCTTCAGCTACAGAATTTTGCATTTACAACACGTAAATATAATATTTTCTTACTCTTCTTATTAAAAAAAATAACAAATTTAAACAACAACAAACTTTTTTTATTTATTAATCGCAATTTAACTACATTCGTGCCACAAAAAAAAAAGTGATATTATAAATTAGAGATTATGTGCACAGTTTAATACATATGTAACTGCTATGAAATTAATTGCCATAATATAGTCATAAAATTTGCTTTTTGTAGCATTTTATTCTTAACTAGCTTTGCCCGGCATGCGTTGCAATGCTTATGTTTTACTCTAAGTGAGTATTCAAACGCAAGGCATGCACACCTTGTGGCATGACAGAGTCATCCACAATGAATATTAATAAATAATTAATTAATATTCAGATTTTCCTTGTAATATTCATTTATCTAAATTGTAAATATTATAAATATTAGGGTTAATTCATAGGTGAATAATTATGTATTAAACCCGGGCAGCCAGATTTATTATTATATGATTTAATTTCTGTGCAAAACTTGCCATTCAGAAAATATTAAATGTGGGAAGTTGGAACTGCAGTTTTGAACGTTCAGAGAACGGGACAGTGCCCAGTGTCGCCGACATGCTGACGCCTTCGCTCACAAAGGAGTGGCGCACGGGAACCGTTACCTACCGAGTGTACTGACCTCATCCCTTCCCAGTGCCCCGACAAGGTCAACCAAAATGTGCGGGAATGGGTAGCAAATGTTAGCGACGACACGAAGCACGTGATGATGGACATATATTGATGCACCAATCGTGAACGGATACAGGGGTTCACAGTTGTTAATTCAAGGCTTCTGTTCCATGTGCGGGGAGAGGAAAGCTGGCTTTGCCGCGACAAGAGGACACGACGCCATATTCGATTTCACTTGCTGCCGAGACGAGCTACAGTGCGGACGTGTCACCCGACACGCCCTTAGCCGTTGATCAGTGACTGTGTCTGGTCGCATAGTCTGGCTCAGATGGGCTGGAAGCTGAGTGGTCCACCTGCCAGAGATTGTAAGCTAATGAGCTAGCGCGGACATATCCGCAAATCTGGCATTCGTTGCAGCAGTGGCACAGAGCGTGTCACACCTCGTCGAGAAGATGCGATTACGGTAAAGTACCGACGCATCGGTCCACAGTTCCATTGGGTTTTAACGAGGCTTGCTAACACGTAAACGGCTCCTGAGATAAGACTCTGCTCCCATCATAACAATTACTGAGCTTTCCAACGTTTCATATTCTTAACTTCAAATTCGAAGCATCTTGCTCATTGTTTTAAATTCAAACGATGCTTTTAACTTTAAACGGCGCCCCTGGGATTCTTTTGTAAATGTTAACTTTAAGTTGTTGGCCTGTGATGCCACTTTAAAACATGTTGACTTTGAAAAATCATTGAGATATCTAAATCAGTTTTATGTTTGCTTTTATCCGGCGGATTGTAAATGTCGGGTATTGCTTGTTTGTTGTCTTTGGATTATGTTTAACGTAACGTTAACTATACCCGGCCTTGTATAAGCCAGAAGACTAAATAAATTGAGTATAATTTTGTGTGAAACTAACTTCTTGTAGAAATCATGGTTCTAGTTCACCATTTAACCAAATAACCAACTTATTGGATGTCATACATATTATTAATAATTATATTTCATCAACGTATTGGCTCCCCCCTCCCTAACCGACGGTCCAATACAACATCTACATGCAAAAAATAAATTGAAGTCAATGGTTTTTTCTGTGCATAAATTAAATTGAAAAAAAGTTTACTATAGTGCTTTGGGAAAAACAATATTTGTGGTCTTTCCCTTTTCTCCAAAATCAGAGTACCCAGCGTTGCTTGGGGGGTGGATGTGTAAAGTATCTTCAACTTCGGATGAAAACTGTAGCTTTATATAAAGAATATACGTGAAAAGTAAGGGGATTTAAAGAGAGAGAGGGATTGGGTACTTGCAAACTACTAAATGAAGAGAGAGGTTTTCTCTTTGTTTTAATGTAGACATGTTTAAAGTTCCATCATTATCCGATAAAAACTGTAGGTATCTATAAGGAACATTGAGACAAGATAAGGGGGAGAGGTAAAGGAGGAGAGGGATTGCGTCCTTGCAAACTTCATATAGACAGTATTTTTCAGTTTTAAAGTATTCATGTGCAAAGTTCCATCCATATCGTATATAAGCTGTGTGTAAGAATATTGGAAAAAAGTAAGTGGTTTGGGGAAAAGGGAGAGTTTAGCTCGTTTTTAAACCAAATGTAGATAGCATTTTTCTCCTTGTTTTAATGTGTATATATCGAAATCGGATAAAAAACTGCGAGTATCTGTAAAGAACATTGGAAATTGAGAGGTACAGGGGTAAAGGGTGTAAGCGGTATCTTTTGCAAATCAAAAGTAAACAATATTTTATTTTAAAAGCACACATGTGTAAACTTAATTCAAAATCGGATAGAAACTGTAGATTTACAATGATTAAGGGGATGGAAAAGAGG
>JARYHS010008075.1:141470565-141506075 GCA_031002005.1 Vandiemenella viatica
GGAACGCGACTCATTATAAACTGTATCACCATGTTGTAAGAAAAAGAGTGACGCATTTAAAAAAAAGTACAATTGCCAATTATTACATCTGCACCCTACGAATTTTATTAATTTCATCCTCAAACATCATAACTTATAACTGTATATCAATAATAGAATCATTCTCTAGAATAATGAATAGAAATTGTTCCAATACACTGTCATTTTTTTTTACACTTTCTATAAGAATCTAATTTTTTTTGTGAAAAGATTTGATGTAATGTAATTTCTCCATTTGAACTGGGAACTTTGTAAATCTGTGCGGAAGGCAAATTTCTAAAGCTAAGATTATTAGCTTTTTACCGGATGACGAAAATAACTTGCATAATGTGTAAATACTTTACTCTTATATCTCAAATAATGTACTAATTATGACACATATATTATACCACATTTCGCTTGCCACTAAACTATTTAAGGGCACCCAGTTTTTTAAAAAAATGAATTTCTTTTGGTTTGTGACGTAAAAATACTTTAAGCCAAATGGAAGCAGTATTTAACTATGAACATAAACGTTATTAGCCTACTGTCTCTTCCATGTTTCAGGATGGCAAGAGAAATTCTTATTTGCTTGGTGATTGGATAAGGAAAAGGTACAGTTCCTTTCTGCCTGACACATACAATGCTGAGGATGTTTATGTTTTGTCAACAGACTTCGATAGAGTACTAATGACTGCTCAGTGTGTGTTAGCTGGGCTGTATCCACCAACAAATTCCCAGAAATGGAATGAAAATATCAACTGGCAACCAATTCCCGTCCACACAACGCCCCTTCATCTGGATGAGGTAAGAGAAAGCAATTATTCTGTTAAAAAAAGTTTTTACTTTAAAAGTTTTATTTTAAATCACTAAAAAAAAATCTGTAATCAAAAAAACTAAATTATTATATTCATTTGAATATTTGATAGAAATAAAATTATGAACAATGTAAACCAACTAGTAAAAATGATCATTGGCGTGACGTTTGGGAGCTTAGGGTGGATCTAAAGGAAAAAAGATACACGCGTTCTAATCTTGTTACTATGATGAAAGTAATGTAATAGGCTATTTGACAGTATTAAAAATATATTATAAATTGTAGTCAATCTCGTAGATTAATGCTTCAGGAAGCTAATTTTTTAATTTTGTAAAGTTGATTATTTTTAATAAAAAGTGAAATAAAAATTAGACTTTTCTTACCTATGGTCGCGTGACAGAAAACGCTCTAGGATTGGTGGTCGCTTGATGTCACACGTTTATAAACGCTGCAGCTGCGAATGGAGTGTTTCCTATTATCTAAATTTTTAACTATTTATATTGTTTGTTGATGGTCATTTCTTGTTATTAGTGAAATTTCATTTTGAATACAAAATCGAGAACAATTTGTAAAAGCCTACAGCGGAAAAATATCGAAAATAGACGCCTTATGTGTGGGGCTAGCTATAGAAAAAAAACCCTGACTTTATTCTGCTGAGCTTAAAAATGTAACAGCTTCAATTTGAGAATTATTTATATTTAAATTGAATAATCAGAGATTGATTGTTTTGCGTTAGCAAACCATACGTCTAAAAATTCTGTACGAGAAATTTGTAGTCATGCTGAAAATAAATAAAAGTTTTATGGATGTCGCAAACATGCGCAAACAAATGAAAGTATTCCTTGTAGCTAATAAGCAGCGCCTTCACAGCGACGGCCTTAACCATTGCGAGGCCCTGGGCGGCAGATCTTTGCGAGGCCCTTAAGTATGTGAACCGATAGTAGGTATTCTTTATGACTGACGAAAAATACAGAAGTTATAAATAAAAAAATTGAATTTTAAAATATTGTATTAGAAGATTTATAAAAGTTAACAAAACATAAAGACTACAAATTATTAATGATGATAAACTAAGGTATATGAATGCCTAGAAAGATGGATTTAAATACAATGTTTGCGGCTTTTCCTAAGACTGAAATCTTTAATTATAGCACCAACTTTCGTTTTATAGCTCGTTTCCTTTTGAACTACCCAACTCAAATTTTCCACCGGCATCACACGAACTCATTTCATAAATCTTGTTTTGGACAAAAAGCCAACTCAGAAATAACTTGAAAGTAGTTTTTTGCAGTTTTTTGCTTTAAGGAAGACTGAAGACAATAGAAACATGTCCATTACATGGACGAGTGTGAACACGAGAGGGGGAGAGACGTCACTCGGCATATTGTCGGTGTGGTGACGATGGGGACCAGTATCGGCCAAGCGTGGCTTAAACTAACAGCTGCTAGCAAAATAAGCGTACAGTGACATGACTAACGAAATGAAACACGGGAATTCCCCGAGCGTAAATCGAAAACACGATGAAGTAACAAAATCAAGTATTCAAGTGAGTTATCTGATATGCGAGGCGCGAAATTCAAATAGTTATAAATTTTTCAATCATGTTTTACACTAAAATTACAAAAAAATAATACTGATAAATTAATTAATTTTGATATCGTTAATCTTACTTTTATACGAATGTAATATTGAATAAATCTATATGAGGTATTTTATTACTGTTAACATATACTATGAATGAACCATTTTTTTTTTTATTTTGTAACTAGTAGCTAAGGATAAAATAAAAAGTTTTAAATATAAACTTTTTTATAGTCGGGTTGCTGCGCGAGGCCTCTGCAAGAGCGAGGCCCCGGGCGATTGCCCTGCTCGCCACCCCCTAAGGCCGCCTCTGCGCCTTCAAATAAATATAGTAAGAGATCGGTATAATGTGGTATAATGAACTAAGACTCAATTGAAATTGGCTCAGTAGTTTTTTTTTAATTAAAAATAATCTCGCTCCGTTTTAATGATGCTAATGATTAAGTTTAAAATGTATTACGGAAAAATCATGCGTAAACGTACCTTGTGACTCGCCAAAAGCTATAGCAACACACAAATAACTAGTCTTGTGTAGTTCGCGAACGAACTAGTTCGGAAGAGCGCTCTCATAGGCGAACTACGCGAACTAGTTCCCAGATCTCTCGCTCCTTAGTTCGTTCGATTCTTTCCCGAAGACCAACTTTTGTTTTAGTTTATTATCTAAAATGAAACACAGTTCCTTGTGGACATATTTCACTGAAGACACAGATATAAAAATAAAAGAAAAATAAATTGTTCAACATTAATAATTATTGCAGAAGTCACAAACGGAAATTTAACGTGGAATGTGAAAATAAAATACACTTTGATCCCATTAATAATCAAAAGACAACCATCGATAACCACAACTACCATAACAATCAAGAGAGCGCATGCAGTAGCGCTAGCAAAGGGAGCGAGCGAGCTGTCTTGGAGGACCTAGTTCGCGAACTAAACAGAGCGGTACAGTTCGCGAACTAACAGAGCGCTCCCGGTCGCGAACTATAAAGAGCGGTACCGTTCGCGAACTAAACAGAGCGCTCCCGGTCGCGAACTAAAGAGAGCGGTACAGTTCGCGAACTAACAGAGCGCTCCCGGTCGCGAACTATAGAGAGCGGTACCGTTCGCGAACTAGCACCATTCGCCGCTAGGGTTTCCAATATTTTTTCGGTTGATGGTAGGAATTTTTTAAAAAGAATAACCTATAAAAATATGATACACTTCAAAAATATAATATTTTACGAAAGAGTAGAAAATGATAAAAGGTATGTTTTTACTATTTCATTTTTTAAGCTATATTTTTTGCACTTCTTTCATCTTTAATTCTTTTTTGTCTACAGTTAAATTGTCATATGCTTTATCGCTTTCAGTTGTCAAATTAATTTCGAGAAAAAGCTCATTTTTTATTCATGAAATACTTCTCTTACTTTTACCTGGATTTCGTATAATATTGTTATTTCAGAGTAAAGTTTGTTCACTTTGATATTCATTTTTTCTCGCAAATTTATAACCTCTAATATAGTCTCACAGTCATCAAATGAAAACCTGTGATTTGAATTTAATTTTTGGATTTTGTATAGCCAATTGCTTTAATTAAAATCTAACTATTTACTAAGATACTCCAGACATTTATCAACGAATACTAGAGCATTATTTTTTTATATTATCACTTTCTGTGGAGAATTTGGTTTCTAAAGGCTTTTTCTTGTTTTCTTAACCAAAGAAACAGTATCTTTTACATTTTTCTAGTGCTGATTTTAAAGCTGACATAATATAATACTTACCTCAGTCTGTTAGTTAACAGCTTTGTGAAAGTGATGAAAGAAATGACTTGGAAATTCAAATAGATTTTAACTTTTGTGTCTTCATCAGTTTCATTCGTCGCCAAAAAATTGCGAATGTCTGTTGGATTATTCTCCCCTTCACTAATAAAATAATAGCTCAATGACTTCCAATTCACTGGAAATTTACGCACTTTCGTTATGCTACCACTTTCTCATTCAAGGGTCACTGTTACTTTTATATGTCTAGTTATTAGATATCACATTGGAAGTATTAATGTTATTTTTCTTAATAATATAGGTAATACTATTTCTGTCATATAGTACTTAAGTTGTAGCCAATAGTAGAATTATATTTTGTCCATGATTTCCAAAACTTTATTTATATAAAAAAGCCGATTACTTATAAACGAGTATTTTAATTCATCAAAATAAACGCGTTCATAATATTTTATAATTAATGTTGTGTTGTTGTTGTTGTTGTTGTTGTTGGGGTTTAAGGGCGCGTCGACGGCAGGATCATTAGCGCCTTTTATAAGTAATGTTTCTTCCATGAACTAATATACAAATCCATTTAAAAAATTAATATTCTACGAATGCATGTAAAGTAAATAGTAAAAACAGCACAATTATTCAATTTACTCATTTGTGTAAAGGAAAATGAGCACTTTGGTTTATCGGCGCCAACTGTTCATGCTAATGTAATTTGAGAGGGCTATTATTAAGCAATAACTTTTGTTAAGAAGGTCATATTAAATTCCATTTAGAAACGACAAAAAAATGATTATGTCATAATAAAACTGACTTAACAAACAAAATAGCGCGTGCAGTAGCGGTAGCAAGGCGAGCGAACGCTCTGTTTCTCTGAATTCGAGACGCGAACTAACGAACTAAAAGAGCGAACTAGTTCGCGAGGGAGCTGCGAACTAAACTGAGCGCTCCCCTTCGCGAACTATTATGCGCAAGTCTACAAATAACTGCTAGCGCACAGAAACACCGCGGCCGACTGGAGCACTTGATCGGTGGAACACAGGAAGCCCATTGTTTAAATTATTTTTTCTATTGTTAGTCAACAATTCGTGGAAAATAAACCTTTGTTCCGAGTAATATGGTTTATCTACTTTGAATATAAATAACTATTTTGCCTGGGTAGACTATTGAAAACATTTGTCTTTTGTCCTTCTAGATTTAGAAAATATCACACCGTGTGGCGTCCTTCCAAATGCGAGGCCAGAGCGTTAACCGTTCACTCTCCACGTTTGGAACAAGTGGATGTTGTGGTCCATTTTTCTTAATTCCAGATAAAAGATTATAGATAAATGATAATTTTTTTGTCAACATAACTGAATTTATTTCCATTTAACTACCTCGTGTCACTTCATCTCACACGAAGAAACTGTGAAGTGTTTACTATTAACATAAAGAGAAGCAACTAAGCAATAGTGTCCGGGTAGGTGCGTGATTGAAGAGTGGTAATGGAATTCAGAACGTCCTTCGTTCGAACTTTGGTTGGGATAATATTTTTTGCGTGCATTTCTTCCGTCTTTGCTGTTTTTTGCACTACAGAACCATGTTTTTATTCCAAGAATTCATAATGGTTGCTAACCGTCATGCAAGCGTTTGAAACAAATTGCTACCATGCAAAAAAACTTTTAATTTTTAAACTTACTAGAGATAGAATATCATGCAAAAAATACAGGTGCAGGGTGGTGAATAATGGAATTTATTTTAGAAGTGAGATCACTTGTAGAAATTTGACTCTAATCTTGCAGCAGTTACGGAACCCTTTCTGGTCCCTTTTGTTGGAATTTTTACGTGACGATACAACTGCAGGTTACCTTTCTGACATAAATGCGTTTATTTAGGCAGTATTTACTTTTAATGCGCAAGGTTTTTGTTTTTGGAAAAAACTGTTTTCCGTATGCAAGTAACGTGCAATTTTTTTTAACTCTTCTTTGGTTATGTTTCAAATGGTTGTAATTCGTTTGCTATCCAAAAATTTCTGAAGCCTTCAGAAAAAAGAAAAAAAATTGATGTTTTGGTGGATTTTCCGGAAAAATGATTATGCGATGCAACCAACAGCAACTAGTATCCAAAGAAAACGACAACAGAAGACAAATTAAACATTTTCCGAAGCGTGGATCGAACCTAAGGACCCTAATTTTAGTGATACTCGCCCTAAACATTGTATTACATTAACTTTACGAATTTGCGGTGTAAATGAGCTTCACAGAAAATCGTGACTGTCGCAATATCAAATTGAAGTTGTTTCATTTTTAAGCCCCACAGAATAAAACTCAGGGATTGTTTCTATAGTAGCCTCACAAATAAGGCGTCTATTTTCAATATTTTTTCCACTGTAGGCGTTTACAAATTGATCACGATTTTGTAATCAAAATGAACTTTCATTAATAACAAGAAATAACCAGCATCAAACAATAAAAATAGTTGAAAACTTGGATAATAGGAAACTCCATTCGCAGCCGTAGCTTTACAGACGTGTGACGTCATAAGTGTCGTTGCCCGCGCCAGGCACCAAAGGAGCGTTTTGGCGTGTTTTTAAATTTTAACTTTGAATTTTACGCAAAATAAACACTTTTTGACGAAAGTAAAATGTGCTCTGTGAATAACGTGTACTAATAAACAATTTAAAACCATTTTCAAGAACTAGTCAAATACCCAATTGTTAAAATGACACAACAGCATTTCGGCATGAAGAATATAATTCTCAATAAATCGGAAGGTTTGTAACAGAATGATCAAAGTGGGTCATCCAATACAATTCATATTAAATGCCATTAGTGATAGGAACAATTTTGGTAGGGTCGGATTTTCGTGGTTACGACGGACGAGCGAGGGGACGGAAGTTCCAGGAAACGAAATGTCTGCCATCCTATCACCAGGGTCCGGGTCGTTGCTGCCAATTCTACGGATTTTTATAAAAATTTAAGATTTTCGGATTTCTTAAAAAATATCAACGGATTTTTGATACTTTTTATTATTTGTTGATTTTTTCCTTATATTGGTGTTTTGTTAAACTTTGAGCGTAAAGTATAGTGTTAATGTATTACAGAATTGTCAATAATTGTGAATCGTTTCCTTGCAACCGCTCGTGTGAACCAGCGATTGAAATAAAGCTCATATTTTGTTTGATTACAGATTTTATAGATCTTAAAAGGCCATAATACAAAACTATCGGCGCACTCTTTATGCACGTTGGCGTACTCGTTGGCATGGTTTAAAAAGCAGTGCCTTTCGAGAAGGCCTAAGCAATATAAGAGAATCAAAGGGGTCGCAATTTTTAACATTTGCTGTTACATAAGATATGCTAAATTTAATGTCAACAAAGAAAATGTTTGGACCCTGTTCAGAAATATTTCTTACTTTCAGTATAGAATATATATATATATATATATATATATATATATATATATATATATATATATACACGCTAGTTCCAGGAATATCCAAGGAAAGGTGGCTGACCAGTCGTTGACTTTTAGCAAAACTGGGAATTTCGGAAGCCCACGTTCCAAATATTGTCGAAATCTTCCACGAGATACCAGAGAATTATTCTGACAATAGAAAGCTAGTTTTATGAGGAAGTGGAAACTCTGGCAGAACGGGGTAAAAATCTCCGCGTAATACTAATTTCTGGGCATTTTTTGAAAATACGTCATCGAAGAGAGCGGCCAGCAGAAAATGATGGGAGAAGAAGCAAAAGCTAGTATTGGACGATGTTGGAAGACACTTCGTACTAGGCCTCGAGTGGCAGAGGTTTTTCTCTCCATACTTGGCCTCGAGTGAACGAGGTTGGACTTGCTTTGTACCAGACCTTACAGTGTGGACAGGATGGAGTGAGTTGGTTCACTCTGTATTTTGCTTTCTGAGGGAGAAAGCATACGTCGATTTTGCAGTAGGCAGAAGTGCCCAAGTCAATAGTAATTTGAGTGTTCTAGGGTGCATATGCATCAACATAATCGCCATCGCCGGAGCAGTCTACGCCGTTTATGGCAATTGTACAATGAACTTGACATTGTGTACTTCTCATCATTGTGACTAGCCCTGTAACGGCCCTTCAATAATGCTAGAACAATTCAGAGTTTCACCTCCGATAAACTGAAAAAATGTTTGTTTAAATGCAGCAAGCTATTTAAAAAAAATTTAAATTG
Source organism: Vandiemenella viatica (assembly GCA_031002005.1). Lineage (NCBI taxonomy): Eukaryota > Metazoa > Arthropoda > Insecta > Orthoptera > Morabidae > Vandiemenella > Vandiemenella viatica. The sequence goes on from JARYHS010008075.1 coordinate 141,478,914, forward strand.
AAAGATGGACAAATTCAGTTACCATGAATGGTGGGTAATGTAAAAATACCCTGAACCCATCATAAATCATGCTAATGTAAACCTTCTTTAATGAAATGCGTTATCTGGAAACATTGCACTCAACTCGATAGCTGTTGGCTGGAAAACGGTGACGTCACGTGCCAGCCGTCATTCGCAAATTAACAGTGACCATAGTTATTAGAGGTTAGGTGTACAGTTTTATAGCTTAGAAACTGCTATCAAATTAATTGCCAAAATACATTCATTAAGTTTGCTTTTCGTAGCATTTCATTCCTAAAAAAATATGGAAATACTTTATGGTTTACCTTTTTATGAATATTTAAATCATCCAGGATATGACTTTGTATACGTGAAGTGAAACTCATTACTTCTCTTTATTTTGGTCTTCAGCTACAGAATTTTGCATTTACAACACATAAATATAATATTTTCTTACTCTTCTTATTTAAAAAAATAACAAATTTAAACAACAACAAACTTTTTTTATTTATTAATCGCAATTTAACTACATTCGTGCCACAAAAAAAACAGTGATATTAGAAATTAGAGATTATGTGCTCAGTTTAATACATATGTAACTGCTATGAAATTAATTGCCATAATATAGTCATAAAATTTGCTTTTTGTAGCATTTTATTCTTAACTAGCTTTGCCCGGCATGCGTTGCAATGCTTATGTTTTACTCTAAGTGAGTATTCAAATGCAAGGCATACACACCTTGTGGTATGACAGAGTCATCCACAATGAATATTAATAAATAATTAATTAATATTCAGATTTTCCTTGTAATATTCATTTATCTAAATTGTAAATATTATAAATATTAGGGTTAATTCATAGGTGAATAATTATGTATTAAACCCGGGCAGCCAGATTTATTATTATATGATTTAATTTCTGTGCAAAACTTGCCATTCAGAAAATATGAAATGTGGGAAGTTGAAACTGCAGTTCTGAACGTTCAGAGAACGGACAATGCCCAGTATCGCCGACATGCTGACGCCTTCGCTCAAAAGTGGTGGCGCGCGGGAACCGTTACATACCGAGTGTACTGGCCTCATCCCTTCCCAGTGCCCCGACAAGGTCAAGCAAAATGTGCGGGAATGGGTAGCAAATGTTAGCGACGACACGAAGCACGTGATGATGGACATATATCGATGCACCAATCGTGAACGGATACAGGGGTTCACAGTTGTTAATTCAAGGCTTCTGTTCCATGTGCGGGGAGAGGAAAGCTGGCTTTGCCGCGACAAGAGGACACGACGCCATATTCGATTTCACCTGCTGCCGAGACGAGCTACAGTGCGGACGTGTCACCCGACACGCCCTTAGCCGTTGATCAGTGACTGTGTCTGGTCGCATAGTCTGGCTCAGATGGGCTGGAAGCTGAGCGGTCCACCTGCCAGAGATTGTAAGCTGATGAGCTAGCGCGGACATATCCGCAAATCTGGCATTCGTTGCAGCAGTGGCACAGAGCGTGTCACACCTCGTCGAGAAGAGGCGATTACGGTAAAGTACCGACGCATAGGTCCACAGTTCCATTGGGTTTTAACGAGGCTTGCTAACCCGTAAACGGCTCCTGAGATAAGACTCTGCTCCCATCATAACAATTACTGAGCTATCCAACGTTTCATATTCTTAACTTCAAATTCGAAGCATCTTGCTCATTGTTTTAAATTCAAACGATGCTTTTAACTTTAAACGGCGCCCCTGGGATTCTTTTGTAAATGTTAACTTTAAGTTTTTGGCCTGTGATGCCACTTTAAAACATGTTGACTTTGCAAAATCATTGAGATATCTAAATCAGTTTTATGTTTGCTTTTATCCGGCGGATTGTAAATGTCGGGTATTGCTTGTTTGTTGTCTTTGGTTTATGTTTAACGTAACATTAACTATACCCGGCCTTGTATTAGCCAGAAGACTAAATAAATTGAGTATAATTTTGTGTGAAACTAACTTCTTGTAGAAATCATGGTTCTAGTTCACCATTTAACCAAATAACCACCTTATTGGATGTCATACATATTATTAATAATTATATTTCATCAACGTATTGGCTCCCCCCTCCCTAACCGACGGTCCAATACAACCTACATGCAAAAAATAAATTGAAGTCAATGGTTTTTCTGTGCATAAATTAAATTGAAAAAAGTTTACTATAGTGCTTTGGGATATACAATATTTGTGGTCTTTCCCTTTTCTCAAAAATCAGAGTACCCAGCGTTGCTTGGGGGGTGGATGTGTAAAGTATCTTCAACTTCGGATGTAAACTGTAGCTTTGTATAAAGAATATACGTGAAAAGTAAGGGGATTTAAAGAGAGAGAGGGATTGCGTACTTGCAAACTACTAAATGAAGAGAGAGGTTTTCTCTTTGTTTTAATGTAGACATGTTTAAAGTTCCATCATTATCCGATAAAAACTGTAGGTATCTATAAGGAACATTGAGACAAGATAAGGGGGAGAGGTAAAGGAGGAGAGGCATTGCGTCCTTGCAAACTACATATAGTATTTTTCTCCTTGTTTTAATCGGATAAAAACTGCGAGTATCTATAAAGAACATTGGAAATTGAGAGGTACAGGGGTAAAGGGTGTAAGCGGTATCTTTTGCAAATCAAAAGTAAACAATATTTTATTTTAAAGCACACATGTTTAAACTTAATTCAAAATCGGATAGAAACTGTAGATTTACAATGATTAAGGGGATGGAAAAGAGGAGGGGGATTGGGTTTTTGTAAAACTAATGTGTATTTTTCTTTTTGTTTTAAAGTACATGTCTTCAAAGTTACATCGAAATCGGATCGAGAAGTGAGTTTGTAAAAAGAAGGTGTGGCTTTTGGATTTTTTATGTGGTCAGAAACCTCCATGAAAAAATACATATATGTGCCAACTTTCAAATTGATCAGTCTAACGATATCGATTGTAGCTTTGTTTAAAAAACATTGAGAAATATTGAGGGGGTGGAAATGGGGAGAGGCATTGGTTTTTGTTAACCAAATGTATATAGTATTTTTCTCTTTGTTTTTAAGTGTATGTATGAAAAGATCCACCGAAATAAGATAAAAACTGTGGGCTTCTATAAAAAAAAACATTGAAAATTAAGAGGGAAGGGCGTAAAAGGTAAGAGGGTTCAGCTTTGACAAACAAAGCGTAGATCGTATTTTTCTGTTTGTTTTGAAGTATACATGTGCAAATTTCGATCAAAATCGGATAAATACTTTAGCTATGTATAAAAAACATTTGCAAAAGTTAAGGGGATCAAAGAGAAAGAAGGGTTGCGTTTTTAAAGACCACGCAAATGCAGCATTTTTCTGTTTGTTGTAAACTATGCATGTGCAAATTTCTATCGACATCGGATAAAATCTGTGGCTTTGCTTAAATTAGGGGTCATGTATGGGGAAGAGGGGTTGCATTTTTTGAAACCACAATTAGGTATTATTTTTCAATTTGTTTTAAAATATACGTTTGCAAATTTCCATCAAAGTCGAATAAAATCAGAGGTTTTTTTTAAAAATTGTGGGATATAAAGAGGAAAAGGTTTGGTTTTTTTTAGAATTTTTTTTTGCTATGAACCTTTGCAGACGCGCACTCAACATTTCACCAAAGTTACACCATAATCGGATAAAAACTGGGGGGTTTCAATAAATATCATTGGAAATTAAGAGGGGTGGGGGTAAAAGGGGAGAGCGGGGCCATAGATAAACCAAATTTAGACAGTATTTTTCTGTTTGTTTTAGAGTATACATATCCAAAGTTACTTCAAAATCGGGTAGAAATTGTAGCTTTGTATAAAGAACATTGGCAAAAATTAAGGGGATGCAAATGAGAAGGGGGGTAGCAATTTTGGAAACAATATGTAGGCAGTATTTTTCTGTTTGTTTTAAATTATATGTGATCAATTTTCCATCGAAATCGGATAAAATCTGTGGGTTTGTCTAAATTAGGGGGATGTGAAGGGGATTAGGGGTTGCATTTTGGGAAACCACATGTAAGTAGTATTTTTCAATTTGTTTTAAAGTAAACGTGTGCAAATTTCGATAGAAATCGGATAAAATCTGTGTTTAAATTAAGGGTTATAAAGGGGTGGAGGGGGTGGTTTCTAGGAATTTTTCTCTCCATAAGAACATTCCTTGTGCCTTAACGAAAATATGAAAAAAAATTAGTCGAATCGGTCGAGCCGTTCTCAAGTTTTGCGCTTAGCAACACATTTGGCTATTCATTTTTATTTATATAGAAGAGAAAATTTGGAAAAACATTTTGGCTGATAAAACGTGAAACTACGAGAACTTTTAAGTAACTTGTCGCTAGTGAAAGTAACTTAAATTTCTCATGGTCTCTGCTACAACCAAATGTCACTCCAGCCAAGGCTAAATTTCAATTTAATTAAAACTTTCACTAATGTTGCCGCTTGATCAAAGTTTATATCTTACGGTTTATTTGCTTTTCGCATACTTAACTGGCCACGTTCGTTAGTGATCGTTGTTCTCGTTCGCTGTACGAGAGTTATTAGGTTATTTAAACTGGACATTTGGCCAAAAATGTTACCGAATCGAGTATTCTGACAATTTATTTCTTCGGAGTTGTTCAGCTATTTAATAATCTGGAATCTGTATAATTTCTTCGACTGATGTAAATTTCAACAGGTTAGTACCAGTTTCTGGCAGGTTCCGAAAGTGCTGACGTTCCCACTTTTAGCGCGTGACCCATTCCAGCTGGATGAGTGAAATATCTGGAGGATATCAGAAGAGAGCTGTGGATGAGCTACCATCTTCTGTTTCAACGTCACATCACTTCACAAATGCCCACTGACAGGTAGCAGCAGATTGCAAGCAGACTCTATGATTAACTACATGCCCAAACAAAGCAAACCTACAAGCCCCAAGGAAAGCTTCACAAGAAAGTGATGATTGAGATTGACCGACGGAGTTATTGAATCCACTTCCGTCTCTAACTGCTTCCGACTGACAGCATGATTCTCCAAAGGCTCCGGAACCTCTGCCACCACTGAGACCTGCAAATGAGGAGGTCACTGCTATTGAGGAAGGCCTGTACTTACTATTATTACACTCTTAGACGGGCAACTGAGGCAGCCTGTCCGTTCGGCTGCATAACATTGCTAAGCTGCCCATGTTGTTCTGGCCGGACGCATCAGGACTCAAACTATTTGTTCCTGCCCCTCCGGCTCCGCAGTGGTAGTCAGCACGCTCTATAACGAACGAAATTGTCTACGAGCTGTAATAGGTAATATGCATGAAATTCAAATTTACGTCCAGTATTTTTATTTTGAAACTTTATTAATGTAGAATTACCGCTAAACGTTTCTTTTCCTATTTATTCGATTTTTATTTACTGATTTTAATTAATCAAAAGCGCTAAAAATACAAGGGAAATGTAACTTCGCAAAACGCAACGCTATTGGTCGAATCGAATCGTGACGACCAAGTAGATGATATTATTGTGAACAAGGGCGTAGTTGCTGGGAGTTTTAATTGCTTTACGATTGTGTTGAATTTTATATTAACATATCAGCATAACTGGTGAGATATTGTATTCTTGCTACAATATACACACCAAATAATGACTGAAAGCGGTTTTCTGAAAGCACAGTCGGATAATCTTCCAAAAATTGATGCTTTCATGATGACAAGAAATTTTGCAACAAATCCAAATTTTACGGCCTCTCAGCTCAGAGCAGTGAAAGCTGCAAGGTAATTATGTGATAGATATTTCAATATTCGCATGCAATTAAACAAAAAATTCTAGATGTCGGGTATATAGTAAATTATTAACCGTTTTTATCAAATTGCAGCGTGGTCTATGCGGTAGGGTGTTACCTTCATAATTTTCTGACACGCGTTCAAATCGCCGCAGAATTAAATTTTTTTATCTTCAGAAATTGTCAAGCTTGACCTTTTTATTTTGTTAAAACTTCATTTACATTCTTTTATTGAGTGAAATAATATTTAAAACAAATCGTATTACCTACAATTCAGCGTCATTTTTTTCCTGAAATTCTTTTTTTTTGTAATGAATTCACGGGTCTACAGACGGCTTGTCTTTTCAGCACGAATCGGCCGCACACCCTTAAAAACTTCATTGCAATCATTCGTCAAGAAAGTCTCCATTCTTGCATTTTTTCACTTTTTGTTAATAAATTGTTTCGGTGCGTTTTCAATTGAAATAGTTCCTATCATGTTATTTATTTCATCTTCGTCGTTTCTTTACTTGTATATCATCAAGAGGTATTTTAAACGAAATACGTAGCATTGGGAAGATAATTTTTTCTTTCTTTCTTGTACACTCGATTTGTTCCAAGAACGGTTGCGTGTAAATAGTTGAAAATAAAATAGAAGGCCTGTCCGTGACGAAAAATGGAGCTCGATAAGGAAATGGAAGAACAAGTGACAAATGCTTCTAAACATTGCAAAATTCTTGTATCAGATTCCAGTTTACTAGCAGATTCGCCTCATGACTCAATTTCGTTGGGTACGGAGCGAGTCATATTAGGAAGCCAATGTTGATAAATGGGCCGAAATTATGTTTGGTGTATTTGTTATAAGGAATGTGACGTGTTTTAAAATTTAATTCGTGCTATAAAAGTATGTAAATGAAGTTTTAACAAAATAATTAAGTGTAGCTTGACAATTTTTGAATATAAAAATAAGTAAAAATATTTGAATCTGCGGGGATTTGAACTCAGGTCACGAAATTAGTAAGCCAGCACCCTACCCCATTGACCAGGCTGCCATTTGATAAAGTGGGGCAATAATTTACTATATACCCATCATTTAGAATTTTATGTTTATTTGTATGCAAATATCTCAAAAACTAGGGAGAATTTTGAAAAACTGCTACAGTACACACATATAAGCTGTGTTCCCTTCAACATATATAAAGGAGATCGCAATCCGTTCTTAAAATGTCTGATGGTCTCCAAGTAAGATATGAACAGGTAACGAATTTTTATGTTACATTTCTCCTAAAATACATAAATTCTAAGTATTTACATAAAACTGATCTTCACAATAATATAAACAACTAGTTCCAGATCTATTCTCATAGCGGTACACCACTTTTTTCTTATATTCGCATCTCGCGGGACAAGAAATTACAGTTTTTAAAGTGTATTTCTTTTAGTATTTTTGCACACAGGTACAATACAGTACTTATAACACGGTTTTCGACCTCCTTCCATATCGACATTAGTTAGAAAACATGAAAGTTTTGAGATGAAACACTCCACGCTACACAGTACGCCAATGCGGTCGTGTACATACAAGTCACAGTGCAGCGCGCCAAAATGGCAGCTTTTAAATCGGCGGAACTGGATTTCAGTTTTAAAGTATTTATTTTGAGTTTAATTCTTAATATTTACATCAATGTTATATTTTTTACGGTTATGTACGAATGTAAATAACTGATTAAAAAATAAAAAATTACATGCATATTGCCGCGTATTTCCAAGCCGAAGTATATGGTTCTAATGCAACTGACGAAGGAGAAGCCACCACGCGTACACGACCAGTGTTATCACCGTCAGAAAATTGGGTGTTGGTGCCATGAATGAGCAGCGCCGAAGAGATGTGTTCGTTGCTGTGGTGAGCACCTGGTAGCAGATTGCTCAGTGCCCAGATAGAAGGCAAAACGCTGCAATTTGGTGGTCCTCACGCAACTTTGTACGGTGGCTGTTATAAGCAAACCACCCAATTAGTGCAATTGGCCAGCTACCGATTCACAACAGCCACCGACGAAATATGTACTTGTTAATACTTTAATTTAATTGAAAGGTCCACACTAATTGTAGTACAGCGTGTTTTTTGGACGGAAACGGCCCTATTTCAATCTCTCGTCACACATTAACTACGTTGCTTATTAATTTAAATTGAATATAATCAACAATTTATAGCCATCAAAATTACAATATTTTACCGTCTATTTAAAATAAATAATACATGTTGTTCCAGACGAATTACCACCAGCTTTATTACTGTTACTTGCATCAATTCAAACACCCAACACACCGAAACTGCCTACAAGTTTTACACCAATACTATAACCTGTGTACAGACAACGCTCTTAACAAACACTTGCCGTGTTCTGATATGCTAATTACACCAAATTCCGACCAACACTGTTCTAATCAGTTTAGCTGGCGAGACGAAATCTTTAAAAATAATAACTATACTACCCCGCTTACTAAAACAAACTACTATCTGTGGAAACCAGGAAATACTACAACCAGATTACAAACATTTATATTATTAGTTAGAATACACTTTGCTTAACCAAAAGCAATCTCTACACACCATAACTCGCTTTTTCTGATGATTTGGCGATTCTAGCAGAGGATGAAGAGACTGCCATCAAACAGCTTGAGACACTCAAAGAATGGGCAGAAAAAGTAGGGCTACAAATCTCATTCGAGAAAACTGAATTCCTATGTTCAAAGACAGAAATTCCAGGTTTGAAAACAAAAAAAGGTAAAATCAATAGGGTCCCATGCACTTAACAGGCCTTGAGAAAACCTCGCAGCAAAATTGTCCCAAGGAAAAAAAAATGTTAGGATTAGTCCAAAACCTCTACAACAAAAAATCCGTGTCAAGACAGAATAAAATTCGGCCGTACAACACAGCCATTAAACCAACACTCCTCTATGCAAGCGAAACGTTAACTCTTAACAGAAAACACGAACTTGAAGAAATAAAAAAAGAACAGAGACAAATCATTAGGAAAATTCTAGGAGCAAGACACACTGAAGATGGTTTCAGATTACAATCAATCAAAACAAATAAAACTTCTCAAACATCGAAATTTACATAAAGAAAAGACGATTGAAATTCTTTAGGTTACCTTAACAGATTACCAGAAAATCAATTGCCAAAACCGATAATAGGTTATGTAACCGGACTTAAAAATTCAACACCTTGGCTGAACGAAATTCGAAAGGATCTAAAAAATGCAAACATAAGATAAACAGACATTTGAGAAAGGTACACCTTCAGACACAAAGTAGACAAATGGAAAGTTACAATTGAGCGGCCAAAACAAAAAACAATACAGACCAAAGTGGTCGGTAGAACGCAAAGAAGCTTTATCGGAAAGAATGAAAGCCTATTGGAACAACAAGAAGAACCCAAAGAAAGCTTGACTGGGTCATTTGCTTAACATCTTCCGTTTATAGGGAGAATTCACCACTAACAACAAAAACAATAATAATAATAATAATAATGTTAATAATACAAAACTTTCGTCCTACTATTGCTTGAATATGCTGGTGTGTATCGGACCCATATTTTCGGTACCGGACTTAGGAGTGTAGTGGGTGCAAAGAAGGGCTGTTAGATTTGTCAGTCATAAAGCGATACAATAAAAGAGCTGAAATGGGATTCACTGGAAGGCAGGAGGAGGGTGAAAAGTGTCATACGAGTATATAAGGCGTATATTGGTAATGCGGTGTGAAAAGAATTAGGAGAAGCGCATGGAACGGAAAATATGACAAAGGCCACAAGCTGGCACTCGATTTCAGGCATAAGGATGTTGGAAGATTTTCTTTCGTAGATAAGGAGGTCGGAGATTGGAATAAATTACAAAGAGAAATGATTAATAATCTAACATAAACGCTGAAAGGATTTAAAGTTGAAGTTTGTAGAGAGAAAAAGTAGGCGGGTACAGGAAAGGGGAAAACTTGGTGTGTAGGGAAATTGCCACTTTATCTTGTGATACAACTCAATTAAATTAACCACTGCGGAGAAGTAAAAGGATAGATCCGCCACGACCAAGAAAGCACACGACGTTGTCGTCATATTTGGCAGACTCAGTCAGCCTGGCTGTATATTTGGCCAACCCAAAGCGTCCAGCAATGAAGAAAGAACTATGTGACCCAAACACCATGCAGCTTACCCAGAAACCAACACTCGACGCCCGACTTCATGTAGAATTGGGAGCTACTAACACTGCTGCAATCACAATCAGCTGGAGACGCAAAGTGAAGCACAGTTCACATTGATAATCAAGCAATATACTTGGATTGTTACTGTGCTCTCCACATCGATCGCAAGACAGAATTCTCAAGCCTTGTTTTTACTTTCTTAAAGCACAGTAGAACTAAAAATGGCCTCGAACCCTACGAGGTCATCGGGAGGGATTTAGGGGGGTGGGGATCCATCAAGGTCTCTTCTCACTCACCACGGGTATCCGAAAAAACACCACTCATAATTATACGTAGCTTCTCAGATATTTTTTTCTGTTGCGGAAACATCTCTGTTTTGCTATACAGTTTCTATGAAAACATTTTACTAGCGAAATTTTCTCACGGGATATGATCGCAGCAACACATATCACAGAGAGATGGATTTTCTATGTATATTTTGCTTAGCTTAGTTGCATTCCGTTAAGGGCAGTGACATTTTGTCATACACATGTCTTCCGGGTCCAGAAGTTTTTCCTAATTGTTTCGTAGCATGTTGTAAGTATTTTTTTATGTAGCTATTACAATAAACAAATAAACAATTGCTACAAATGAGATGGTTCTTCTTTCATCCTTCAATCGCACAATTCATTGTATTTTATTCACGAAATTTGCGCATCGGTCATCTAGTATGGCAATACCTTTAAATATGTTAAATTTCCTAGGCCATTTACACAACAGAACAATTTAACACTAAGGACATTAAAAACTATAATAAACATTGTTTGTAATATCTCTACAAATTTACTTCAAACAAAAAAAATATCAGATCGTATGTTCAATAAACTATGTGTTAGTCCTTAATAGCACACATGTCACTAAATTTAGTACCATACAAAGAAGTAATAAATAGAGACAGAGCAATAAATTTATAGTCAGTGGACCGAAAGTGAGCCATGAGTATTTGAACAGATCTGATCTATTTCTTGGGATTGGAGCTGTTAACAAAATGCATTGCACAGACACTAGCAGTGTAAATAATAATATGGGGGTATAAGTTCATTAACACAAAAAAGGTTAGGTAACTATGTACGTACATTTTCGGGGCGGCAATGCTGTATATAAACTTCTCGCGTCAAATTTGAATCGTCTGACGACGTTTCAAAAGCTTGCACCGCTTCTATTGTCAAGCCCCGCTTAACGTCACTGAAGTCTGCAGAGCGGTAGTAGGGCTACCAGCCGGAAGCGGAGGGAAAAGCACGTGGAGGAGCGGTCTACTTGGGTCCTGCTTGGTGACGTTATGCTCGGGTCACTTCTATGCCCTAATATGGTTCGATCCCGTGAGGCTTGCAATAATCCACCAGCTTGAATGTTTGGCTTAAATTAAAGCCCTGATCGCGATTAATAACATTATTACTAAGCCTAATCTAAATCGCCTCCTTCCAACACTGTCACACAAGTTATTTGCATCAAGGAGGGGCCTGTACCGCCAACTGTAGCAAGCTGCGCCGGCAACGGTGGCTGCCTACAAGCTTATCTGCAACGCTTGGTACCGCTGCTAATGTTCTGCTGCCCGAGCGAAGATGGCATGCAGATCATTCTCTCTTGCCATCCTGACTTCACTACTGTCACTAAGGCATTGTATGAAGAAGGCACTCAATACGTGATCAAGATTCAACTCCAAGCCTCCAAGAAGGCCTGCAGCCTCTGCTCGGAAGCCTATATCGAGAAAACGCTATCCTGTTTAGTGCTTCCGGTGCCAGTCTTTTGGGCATTACGCAACTGAATGCACTGATGATGCGAGATGCGTTCGCTGTGCAGATGGCCACAAGGTGGTCGACTGCACACGGCAACGACAAGATGCCATATGTTGTAATTGTGGAGCTGGCAACGCAGAATCTTTTTGTGGCTGCAGCTCACGCAAACAGCTACTACAAAGAACCCAGCCGAGGAGAGAGCTCCATACACAACCCACGAGAAATCAAGTAATAAGTAGACAGAACTGCAAGAATGTGCTGTCTCCGGCTGTCAGAAAACAGCACCGCCAGCACAACAGTAACATCATGAAGAATACTTCTCGACGCGACCCGCAACCTTCTGCACCTGACAGTAGCCATGACTTCTACAACGAGACGAAAAAATCATAGAGCTCCTCACACAACTAATCAACCAATTGATAATGCAAAGCAGGAGCTCCTCCACCACAACGAAATAAGACAAGAAGGTTCTACCAGCGGCGATAATCACTTCTGAGAATTTAACAACCACAAATTCACCACCACCAAATACTGAAGAAAGCAGTTGTCACCTATAGAAAACAATGATGAAATTCAATAGTACGATGGCAAGTTCAACAATGAAAATTCACAAAGTGACAACCATAATGAAGAAATGGAAGAAAATGCGACCAATGTTGCAAGAACTGACCCACACTCTGGAAGACTATGCCATGGCCATAGCAGAGTTAGCAATTTATTGTTGGAAAGGTAGCGTCGTCGGACAGTGTGTATTTTGCTGAAGTTTATGTTTGCCGTGATCAGTCTTCTGTATATTGTCTCTGAACCAGAACGTTTGCAGTCGCGTGATTACAGATGTCATTAATAAATACAATATATATATTCATAAGACTTCAATTCTGAAATTACCTTATTCACCGCTTTAAAAAAAATCGATTTTGTCGTAGATCCTAATTGAAATGCTTTCTGCCTTCAGTTATATGGCTTTTATCTGGTACCCCTCTCACTAATACAAAGTATTGTCATGATTAGAGCAGATTGATTTTTTTAAATCAGAATATCAAAACAGACAAGTTGCCAACAGATCATGGTCACTTTGCTGTAAAGAGCAAAACTCATTCACACGTCTCAGAGCAGCATTCACACACTGCTGAAAAACAAAACAATCAATCCAAGAACGTCTACAAACTACAAAGGCTATAACATCAGCTTTTGCGCGGTTTCAACAAGCGGAAGTCCTGAAAAAGATTCCAGGTGAAACATTGTAAACTAAGAAAAAATGAGATGCAGCTAGAAAAAGACAAAAATCAATGCATAACATTGCAGCTGTAAAAGATATAAAGTTTTAAATTTTTGTTAATTTTAGGGCACATAGACTTTAGTAAAGTAGAGGTTTTGTGCGACCCGACATTTCATAAAATATGGTAAAGGTTAAAAGATAATGACTGCGTGATCTGATGTGGATGAAATACGAACTGGATCTCTGTCACCCAACGAGTTCGCTCTGCAAATTTGAAGTATTTCTTTTTAGTTTTAAGGGAGTTGGATGTATTAATATCAGAATTAAATATTGTCAGTAGATTGTTATTGTAATAGCTCACTCAAAATCCGCTTTAATCCAAAAATCAAACCATTATCTGGCAATAACTATCTATTGGATACCAACGCCAGAGAGACTTAAAATAGCCATAAAATAAAATGCAATCACGGAAAGATGTGATGTGTAATCGTAAGTTTTCCCGGCAGATCTGATGTTTGAAGATCTCTCGGGCGTGCAGCCGGGTCATTTGGTCGTAAATGTACGAATTTTCGATGGCGTATCGTGCCATCATCTTCAGGTAGCGTCCAGTGATCGGCGTGAGGAACGCAGTCCAGGACGCGACTGCTGGACTGCTCCGCGCGCATCGATATTTATACCCTCCCACTCCCGCCGGGTCGCTCCGATGGCGGTGGTGGGGGCGGTGCGTTACAGTGCGTCGAGCAGTGTCCATCAGTCTCTACGCCACCTCCGTCGTAAAGAACCTGCACTGATTTGAGGGGTAAAATTGTTACCAGTCAACTGGTAACCCAGAATACAACCAGAAGTTTCGCAAGTGCGAAAATTTTAGAAGCTGAGACAGTTAAGATCGCAGTAACAAATCACCATTAACTGATTTAAGCGATTTGACGGAAACTGTTAGATTTTTATGATCAAGAAGTTTATCCGTTCTGACAATAACTTTGCTTTTAACGTCACTTATGTAGGTGTATACAACGATGACACTAGAACCATTTATTCTAATAGGATGCCTGAATAGCATTCTGAATCAGTAACTGCTACGAAAACTAGTTTTATCGTATCGAAACTTTGGCTTGCCTTTCTATCTGAGTTAAAAGTAAGCCTTGGAAGCTGTACTTCTTTTCATGAAATCGTTGAAATTTTTACCAGTTCTGTTGGCACTGACATTTTTTAAGTCCACTTTCAAGTATATTTGTCAGTAATTTTGTGTATGTCATGGTCAACAAAATCCATGTTTTGGATTTCAGAGGATTAACGAAATAATTTCAGGCTAACAGTGACTAGTTCATACTTGAATACCGTGGATGGATTCCTTTACAATCCTTGGTAAATAATCTTTTCCGTGACATATATAACATTCATATAAAGACTGAATTGGTAAAAAATAAACCAAGAAAGCATTTGTGTTAGTTTATCGATACATGCAGCCTCTCCATTATTTTAGCTTCTCAGTTGGTGTATGTTGTGATTTCAGTGATCCACAGTACATTAAACACAAGAAGAACGTAACAGTTCATGAAAATCACTCATGTCAGAGGCTGGAATCGAACCGTCTGCTCCAGGAACAACCCGAGCGCTAACCACCATTCTTCCGGGTCGGCACCCACGATGCCTACGGTAGCAGCGGATGAGTCCTACCAAGACCGCAGCAGAGGGATCAACTACTGTTATACACATGTTGACCAGCATTACATTTCCTTGTTCCCAGTTTCCTGTGTATTCCTCCAAACTATATGTCTCATAAACAACAGTTACAAAATATAGAAACAATCGTTCATTGTCATTCATTATTGATTAGTATCAGCTTCTAAAATTTTCGCACTTGCGAAACTTCTGGTTGTATTCTGGGTTACCAGTTGACGCACTCACCTAAAACTATGTTTACATGGCAAATATTAATTTTATCATTAATAGCTAGTTATTCTAAGTGACAGATGATCGGTCTTCCTTTCTTTTGACGCTAGAGTTTGTTCAAAATTAACTTTTTGTTTGAAAATGGTAACTTTTAATGTTCTGTATGGACACGTAATTTCTTTTGAATGTTTTAAAAAACTAAAATGAAGTGCTTTCAATGTCTGCACAACTCTTTTATTAACGAAATACAATCCATATTTTCGTTTCTATAACGAATATGTTAAAATATGTCACGTTTTGTTGTTTGGTGGGTGAGTCTCAATTTTCGATATTAATATGAATGTACCACCTACCGGGTATAGTACTGTCTTGGTAGATGTGTATAATGGGTTGAATAAGTCCCAGGATGAAATGTAGCGATGTGCAGTTCAGGTCGTTCGGATTAATATGAGCATGGTAGTACATTGTAAAAATAGTTTATTTATTGTATGTAACTAAGCTGACTGTCGTATAGGAAATTCCTTTATTAAAATTGACATTTTTTAATTGTTTTAGATATTCTTGGTTAGGAAACCATGTCCAAAATACCAGCAAGAGCTTCAGAAAGTACTGCAATCGAAGGAAATTAAAAATTTCTTTGAACGAAACTCCAAAGTTCTAATGTTCATGGCAAAACACACGGGACTATCGATGGCCAGTTCGGGTGAAATACTCAAACTTCATGACATACTTCATGTACAGGTAAGAGCTACTATTTATCCTTATAATTCCAATTGCAGAAACGTCCAATAATATTTGCCGAACATATTAGAAGCACTGCAATCATACTGGCTTTGTGGGGACATGATTGTTGCTACAGTCCGCAAACTGATGGTAACACTCGCCCATTTCTTGATGATAGCTTCTCCTTAAAGGTGGCAATACATGATCACTCCATCCGTCCAAATGGAGCGATGTTACTCCATTATCGTGTCGTCTGTGGGAAAATTTCAGTGGATGACATGGACTGAAAGGATTATTTGGATATCGGGTCAGGTCAATATCCACCAGTTTGGTTCATCATGACATCAAGCCAACTAACAATGTGTGGGGAAAACCATGTGGAGCGACATCAAGTCATCACTACAGTTAGCTGGTGTATGGTTAAACCGCGGTCCAAGTAGGCTACTTATTCCGTCACCGACTACCGAACAGACAACATCAGTGCCTTGATCGGATTGCGCAATACTGCATCATTTCGTTTTAGTTTTGAATTTAGAATAGAAATATTTGGTTTGCTAGTTGTGAGATATTATTTAGAATGTAGTTATTGAAAATAGTATTGTCTTAAGTAACATTTAGAACGATATCATTTTCTTATTTCCTTTATTTTTAGAAACAAAAATGCGTTTCAACTAGAGATGAAATGGACAGCTGTTTGGCCGGATACTGGATACCGGTTATCCGGCCATCCCATAAGCCGGATAGCCGGATATTCGGCAGCCGAATATCTGGCTGGACGTTTTTATTTGAGGTTAGGAAAAATAAAAATATCGTCAGTAAAAAAAGGGTCGCTTATTTGGGAATATTTTGATATAAATAATTACACTAAGATTTCGATTTTGAATTACTTTTTGTGAGGCAGTTTTTGACGCGAAATCTGAATCATTTCAAACACAATGACTTTTTTTTGTCTTCTACCAGATACCTCTGCCTTGACAAACCAGTAAACTTTCGTGAAATGAGGAAAGCTACAGCCGATATCGTGCCTATACTGCCTTTAGACATCTCCGGGATATCTTCGACATCATCAGAATTGTTTGAAAGGAAATT
Organism: Vandiemenella viatica; assembly: GCA_031002005.1. NCBI lineage: Eukaryota > Metazoa > Arthropoda > Insecta > Orthoptera > Morabidae > Vandiemenella > Vandiemenella viatica. Next base: position 141,495,521 of record JARYHS010008075.1, read on the forward strand.
ACTTTGGGATTTAAACGGTGCAAAAGGTAAAAACAATCATTAGCTTATGGCAGGAATTGTTACACTAGACAACGAGCCGTTATCTAACGTAGAAAGAACCGGATTTTACAGTCCCCTAGAACATTACCCCGCTATAAATATCAAGTCTTACATACATTTCCCAAAGAATGTACCAGACTTCTACGACAGAATTTATGAGAAAATAAAACAAACATTTCTAGTGCTTTCGCTGTTTCGGTGACTTCTAGGTTTACACAACAATGTCAGCTTCCTGTATTTCACATCTCATGGGTATGTTCCAAAGTCAAACTAGAACATGGAGTTTTTGCTATGAAGCATGTCTCTGGTTCTCACCCAGCAGAAAATGTAGCAAGGGAGCTTAATATCGCAAATCATTGGGCTATTGACCAAACCAAAATACATACATGACAATGGTGCCAACATGGTGAAGGGTGTACGCGTGGCTGAGTATGCTTCTGCCAAATGATTTATCCATTTGCTTCGGACAATTGTAACTGAGGCATTGAAGATCCAGCCTGAAGTGCTAGGAGTGATTGTAACCGAGAAACGTCTCGTTAAACACTTTAATTGTTCGGGCTTAGCTCAAGAAAAATTGCTGGCGATTCAAAAAGAAAAATTTACCCGACCGTCAGCTGGTGCCAGATATCAGCACGAGATGGAATTCTAGCTTGCATATGATAGAGTTCCTGTTGTCGCTATATGTGACTGATCGCGGAACACAGTAATTTGACGCGTCAACAGTGGTATCTGGTGATAAAGTGCGTTTAGCTATTGAAGCCCTTTGAAGAAATAACAAAATTAAACGAGCGTAATGGGTACACATGGGCTATCCTAATCAAATCAGTTCTATTTAAAACCATTAAAACTGTTACTGCTTTGGAAAATCCCTGGTGACATCTTAAGCGACTTTGAGTCTATGTATGGCATGTCTAATGTTTTTAGAATCGTAATGCGCCTGTCGCGTCTCTGTTAGTTCAAACGCGCCGGCCACGTGCAACCCAACGCTATGACTTCTTCACAAACATGCGCGGCATTGTCAGTATATATGATATTTAAATTTCATACGGAGGTACTTGAATGACAGAAATAAATATCCACATACCTGTACCTTGTTTTAACTGTGATAAATAATGTAAATGAAATGCTAAGTGGCTTGGCTCTGACAAGCCCCCCCTTTTCCCTTTCACGTGTAGCCCAGGGTAGCTTTCTGCCTAACCCCTCGCCCCCACACTTTTTCTCTAGACCAAGCACGCAGTTTATGGACGCTCCCAACGGGTCGAACAAGGAGCGCTCTGGCTTATAGTGGCACATGCGCTGCCAGAGAGTACTCAAGTACAAGTGCCTCTAAGGTCTAAAAGCAGACGAGGCTTATGCGCCTCGCGGTGGTCGAGCCGACGGTCAAGTCGACGCATGGTCTGATGTAATTAAATGGGGCAAAACAGACGATGCCGCACGGCGTCACAGCCAACTGAAGAAAATGGATCATAAATGGAGATTTTTTCGCTTCTCTATCATTACACTTTAGTGTTCAAATGTAAAATACTTACATGCGATTACATTAAACACATAATGATAATTCGAATTTAGTTTTTTTACTTTTATTGTAATAATTTCCTGATTTCAATTCTTTTAATAATACACCTTCAAATTTAATATTTTTCTATTGATCCAGCACCGAAACTTTATCTTAACTTTTATTGTAATATGTACTTTTGAACCGTACAGTACAATTTCAGTGTCTGATTGTTTCCAATGAATGGCGCAATCATATTTTTTAATACTAGCGTCCTCACATTTCTTGTTTCACTAGGGAAAAAATGAATCCATAAGCAATGATTTCGACTGTTTTTCTTGTCCTGTTACACCTTGCATACAGTAACCACAAAATCATTTCTCTCTCGTCTTCAATATCAATTGTTTTACAAAGAATTGAATTATACGCGCCAAATCGACGGTCCACGCGACGGTGGAGGCTAGGGTTGCATCTGTACTATAATATACAATATTGTACTGTATTTCAGGGCGACTGTCCAACAAAATTTATCATAGTGAAGATATTACAATTCAGGTGGGTGTCTCAAACTTTTTTTACTACACACAAACTAGTAACAAACAAACAAATCCCGACTTTGTCAAACCTTTGAACGCACATTACTGTGTGTTTATCTTTTGAGTGATTGATGTACAGTACGTCAATCCCTAGCGCAACTGATACGGGTCCGCGGAACCGTATCCAGCCGGACCTACCCATCTCTAATATAGAATCTCACAGCAATCTTTGTTTCATTTTGACCATTATCAGTCTGATTATAGTGATTTTATTGTATTACTTTCAGTTGTGATTTTCAGATAAAAATAAAACAAAATTCGCACACATAGTATTCTATAATTTCATAAATTAATGGATCAACACTATATAACTCATGCTCCAGTTCTCCTTGGTCGGATTTACATCCATCATACGTTCCGCTCAACCGACTGTAGGTTCGGACCCATACAGTTCCGCCGGACACGTAATGGATGTAGGTCCGTGGCAATGTTCTCCTGAGGTAGCATTTTCCTCAGAGTAATGGAAAGTTTTTGCGCTTAGCGCATCTCCTTCCAGGTCTTGTGTGGTTGTCATTATGTTATGGTTGGCATTATTCGACTTGCCGGGTCGGGATAGGGCATTATTCAGTTTATGGTAGCATCATTTGCCAGTTTTACCGGCCATCGTGTGTTACTGTTATACTGTACATGAGTACCCAACTGTTTTACTAGCGGGTTATCGTGGTTGTGGCACTGCGTGTATAACTTCTTTGCAGTAGTTCTGAAGCGTTCTTTCAAAGTAGGCAGACCACTTATACGGTGCAGCACATCGGTTGGGGTGTCCCTTGGTAGATTGTATGCGAACCGTATGGCACGGTTTTGAACTCGTTGGAGTAGTTTGATGTTTGTGGGCGCGGCATTTCCCCAAACAGGTGATGCTTATTCTAGGATGGGCCTGATGGTTGCAGTATATAAGGTAACTGCGGTTTTTGGATTAAGAGGTGACTTTGGATTTAACACTGGGTACAACTGCCTCATCCTGTTCATAGCTTTGATCCGAGTGTTTTGTATGTGTGTCTTCCACGTAAGACGCTTATCGATCGTGACACCGAGGTAGAGGGCAGTGGGTGTCCATTTGATGCCATCACCGAAGAGTTTCACAGACTGTAGGGGAGGTACAGCTCTTCTGGTTACCATGACTGCTTGGCCTTTTGCCGCGTTGAAAGCCAAGCGCCATTTCTTTGCCCAATTCTCTATATTGTTGCACCCTCTTTGTAGCTTTGTGACGACGTGAGTTGCTCGCATGCTCTTCGTGAATAGAGAGGTGTCATCGGCGTACAGAGCCGAGTGGATTTGGTCGGTTTTTGGGATATCAGCCGTGTATATATTGTATAGTACGGGTCCAATGACTGAGCCTTGAGGTACCCCTGCTCTGATATTCCTGATTGAGGAGATGGCGTCTTCGGTGATGACGCGAAAGGTTCGATTAGCCAGGTAATTTCTAATCAGACGGACGTGTGGAAGAGTGACCCCTTGTACCAGTAATTTGTAGAGCAGGCCCTCGTGCCATACAGAGTCAAAGGCACGGGATATATCCAAAAATACTGCTCCAAAAAATTCCCTTTTTTCAAAGGCGCTCATGGCTTGTTCCACCAGACGAAGAAGTTGTTTTGGGGTAGAGTGTTTTCTTCGGAAACCAAACTGTTCATTCTTCATCGATGTGCCGTTGGAGCCTCTTGAGGTATATCCTCTCGAAGACTTTTGACATAGTGGGTAGAAGGCTAATTGGCCTCTAGGATTTTGGGGATCGTTTATCTTTACCAGGTTTAGGTACTGGAACTATTTCGGCAAGCTTCCACATTCTTGGGTATTCGCTGGTTGTTAGGATTTTGTTAAAGACTGAAGTGAGGTATTGTATTGCAGCTGGTGGCAAATGCCTTAGGAGTTGACCTCCTATATTGTCATGGCCGTTGGATTTGTGCAGGGCAACATGGCTTAGTAGGTCAGCCACTTCCTCTGTGCTGGTTTCTTCGATGGCACCCTCATTCAATGCGTCTGTGTTTAGGAAAGCGTCAAGTCTTTGCCTAACTAGATTAATATGTGCATCGTCACGAAGTTCATCTACGGGTTGAAAGTTTGCCTCAAAGGTGTCAGCGATTGCTTCCGCCTTGGCAGTTGGTTCAGTAACAGTCTTGTTTCCAACAGTCAATGGTGGCATTTTATGTCTTTGACGAAGGAGTCGTTTGGTGGTATGCCAGACTGAACCATCCTCTGCAGAGAGCGTGGCCATGAGGCCTTCCCAATCTCTCATTCGGTGTTTTTGTATATCAGCTTTAATTTCTCTCTGGAGCCGATTAATGGTGCGTTTGGTGGTAGGATCTCTCGTTATATGCCATTCCCTAGTCAGCTGGTTTTTTAGGGTAATGGTCTGTCGGATGTTAGGTGGTAGCTGCCTTGATCTTTCCGGATGTTGTTTTGGTGGTTGAGTGGCTTGGTCTGCAGCGGCGTTGACTAATTCGGTGAACAATGTCATTGCAGCACAGGCTCCTATTTCGTCGGGTGACCGAGCGTTGTTAAGCTGTTCGGTAATGAGTGTCTGATACAGATTCCAGTTGATGTTCTTCAGGTTTCTGGTAGGTTTGCTCTTCGTAGGGGAGGCTTCAGTTGCCAAATAGAATAGGACAGGTAGATGATCTGATGATAAGGCTGTTTTTGTGACGGCGGCAATATAATGATGCAGGCCTTTCGTGATGGCTATATCGAGGACGTCTGGTGGGGTTCTTCTTCCTTTGTAGAAGGTGGGCTCCGTTGGGCCCCATGCTACGGCGTCTTGTTTTTCTACGACACGAAGTAGACGTCGGCCATGTTGGTTAGTCAGTCTAGAATTCCAAGCAGTGTTTTTGGCGTTGAGGTCACCAGCAATCATAACATTTCCTGGTAGGCGGAGGAGTGCTGCTATCTCCTCTTCGTTTACCGGGCCATGCGGCGGTCGGTAAGCTGAAATGAGAAGTAGATTTTCTCTTGGGGTTGTGATGGAGACGCCTGTTGCTTCGATTGTAGTAAGCTGAGGCAGCACAATTTGGTGGTGTTTAATTGTTCTTCTGATGAAGATGGCCGTACCGCCACCGGCAGTGAGCCTGTCATTGCGGTAAGTGGTGTAGTTTGGTACTGAAGTTTTTATTCCCGGTTTGAGGTGTGTTTCGTTGACGAGACAGATGTCTATCTGCTCGTCTCTGAGAAATTCTCTGAACTCGCCAAGCTGCCTCCAGAGGCCGTTGGCATTCCATGAACAGATAGTAAGATCATCAATTCTGGTCCCCATGTTGGTTGCTGTGAATGCTATTGCAGGCGGTTTGCACCACTGTCTGGACTGCGGCAGCAATCTGCTGCGGGAGGTCTGTGATCATGGCTTGCATATTGTTCATGGTTTGTAGCAGTTGTTGCATCATATTGAGAATCATTAAAGATTCTGTCTGGTGATGTTGCGGTTGCTGCTGGAGTAGTTGTTGTTGGTATAGTTGTTGCTGCTGCTGCGATTGTTGGTGTTGTTGCAGCTGCTGCGGTGCCTGGGTCTCATCAGTCCGGCTGTTGGGTTGTGCCAATATACCGGTTACCTCAGATGCGTCAGTGTTTAGTGTTATATCACGATTGGTTTTCTTCAGTCCAGCGGTAACTGCAGCATAGTCAGGGTTGTCTGTCTGATATTCTGTAGGATTGGGGGCTGTTAGTTGTGGGCCAGCATTTTTACCGATTGGAGGAAAGCTGGCAGTTGAATCGATTTGTGAAGCCAATTTTCCTTTTTCTTCTTCCTTCTTCTTCTTTCGTAGCGCGGCTTGTGCAGCATTATGCTGCTTCTGCCGGTCGGTAAATCTGCTGAACGCAGGGCACTTCCTGTAGCTTGCTACATGTGTGCCGCTGCAGTTTGCACACTTAGGTGGGTGTTCACCTTTTTTGGTTGCACAGTCTCTAGAGGCGTGATCCCCAGCGCATTTTACACACTTCGGGGGCATGTTGCAGTGCCGTGAGACGTGACCTACGGCCTGACATTTGAAGCATTGGGGTGGACCCCTAGTGCTTCTGAGTTTCTCGACCGTAATTTCTAGAGCACATAATGATGAGAGTTTATATATCGCCCTGTTATCCAATGTGTCTCGGAGAACGACCAGGTACAATGGAATCTTCTGTTGGGTTTTGGGGGATCGAAGGCGAACGACAGTTCGAGGAAAGAAACCGCATTCTTCTAGTTCCTCCTTCACATTGTCCGGGTGCATATTGAATGGGATTCCTCTCAATACCACGTTTAGAGTCTTGTCCGGCTCGGTAGAGAATGAGTAGTATGCTATGCCTTGCTTGGAAATAAGATTAGCCACCTCTATATAGTCTTCTGTTGTCTTGAAGAGCGTTTTATACAATTCACGGCCAATTGGTCTCGCTTCAAAGGCGGCTTTGCAGGTTTTCTTCAGAAGGCGATAGAGAGTGCTGTAGTCATCTTTGTACTGAATAATTAGGGGTGCTGGGTTAGGCTTCTTGGGTATGGTTTCAGTCATTTCCGAGTCGACCGGCAGCTGGTCAAACTGGTTTGCTGTCACCGTTGCAGGTGCCGGTGCCGGTGCCGGAAGTTAGTTGTGCGTCTGGGGCCGTACGGCGTGGTTTGATGAAGCCATCCTCATCGGCTGTTTCCAGTTCCCAGGATTTGGCCGCTGCAGCTGGCTTCTTTGTGCGCCATCCTTCCTTGTGTGCCGTTGTTCTCGTTCCGGTGCCCTTTGGAGGAGGGGGAGGCACATTGGTTCTCGTTTTGACGGAGAGATGTTGTTGCTGCTGGTGCTGTTTTTGCTGCTGTTGCTCGGCTTCTTCCCGGTTCAGCTCCTCGTATGGGTTACTTAATTCAATTCTGTCAGGGTCTAGTGTCGGCGGAGGTTTCCTGGTGCGACGCGCCAGCGTGAACCCTTCACCGTCAGATTGGTCTCCAGCTGGGCTTGTTTTTCTGTTATTTGATGGTTTGTTCGTGGATGTGCCGCGGCGCTGGAACGTGGCGGACGGGGGTGGGAAACTGAAAGCACCAATAATTTTCTTCTTTCCTGCCTTTATATCCTTGTTGCTCGAGACGAGCTGTGCCACGGGGATGCTGATTTTGCTGTTTCTTCATCTCTGCTCACTTCTCGAAATCTTGGCTTTACCACCAATGAGCGGTGAGGTGCACCGCTTGGTTGCACGGGGATCTAGTCCATGGGCAGGCCCGGTCGTCGTTTGCGAGGTGTGCACGGTCTGGGTTGTTTCCATGATCGAGTCCAAGTTCGATTGCCGGGTCGTCATACTATCCTGCGGAGCCATCCTATTCGAGTCCGTTGCGAAATCCGTGTCCGTCGGCCGGGTCGTCAACACAGCCGCAGCTGTCGCCGGCAAAGCCGAGTGCGCTGGGGCACTCGACCCGCCTGGCGCGACAGTGCGGCGAGCACTTTCCTCGTCGCACATCATAACACTACATGGATGTAGGTCCGCACACATCCAGTTCTGCCACACTTCACCAGCCCGATTATAGAGCCGAACCCATACAGGTCCGCCGGACACGGAACCTGAATGTAGGTTAACAGCGCTGGATGTACATCCGGACCCAACTCCATTAAATTCTCGGATCTGCCCATTAGGGTGTCCCTTATTTTTCAAAGTCAAAATTTTGTAACCTATAGGTCCTAATTTTTTTTCATTTTACCCTAAAACACACACAAATAAAAATTTTATGCCATTCTGAGAACTGCGACCCGTGCCGACTTGCACCGACTCATCTTCATATAAGTTACGCAAGAGTAGTGGCGCGCGCTCATGTTATTGTTACTGTCATTACAGTCTTGAGTAGGTATCACATATTCTTCTGTTCTAATAGATGGTTTTTGGATTGCGAAGTGCCACAAAGAGCATATATATATATATATATACATATTTTATTAGGAGAGGCAAACAACCAATTTGCTATTAGTTTTATTTTTAAAATACGCGAAGTCAAATGACTAGAAGTGAAAGCCGCAATGTCGCTATACGGGAGTGCTGCATTATGATATGGGTAATATTATGGAGACAGTTGAAAAAGAATGAAAGCAAATCTCTGGATGTTTTTAAATGAAGGGAAGAGGATTTAAAACGGGAATTGGATAATTTTTATGGCATTGCACACACTTACGCCCTCGAAAGGATGTAAACAAAGGAGGGTAAAATCTTAGAGAGAGCCAGGGAGACCAGGTTGCTTGGTGTGTATAGAAAACTAGCTGAAAAATAAGAAAGGGTAAAACAAATGAAAATAAATAAAGAGAAAAATACTTAAATATATGTTGTCTAGCAGTAGTCAAGTTCTTCAGCGTCCTATGTTCTGTTGATGCTATCTGAACAACTCAACGACACATTTGTTAGTTCCAGAGAACATCAGGAAGAAATTTAACAAACCCACCCTAAATAATACAATTACGAACTCCTGCGAAGCGAAGAAGAAAAGATATCATTACTCCTAAATTAATAGCTGCGTTGGGTAGATGTCAGTTAAGTGTAAGAGATTCGGTTTACGTCCTTCAAGTTATCGTGGAGGCACTTAGACTTAGCATTGACGATTTTTCTTTAAAAAAGTCTTCCATTCAACGAATGAGGACACAAACGAGGAAGGAATGAGCAGAAGATATAATAACTTATTTTAAAATGGCGTTTCCCAAGTAGTGAACATTAAGTGGAAAGGTGAGTTGTTGCCTGGTCTGGGCGTAAGAAGTTCCAAAGAAGAACGACCGCCAATCTAACTCACAATTACATTTTGTAATAGGGAACTACTTCTTGTGATAAAGACCAACGTGAAGTTGTTCTGAATGCTCTGAATAAGTAGTAAAGTCCAGATAATGAGCTCTGACACAATTACATATAACATAGGTCGTCTCAATGGAGCTTGGACACTTGTGAAGCAAATGTTAGACAGAAAGAAAGTTGATACTTTTTTGTATGACTGCATAAAATATATATAAGCTCTCTGAAAAAAAATATTTCAATGACACACAAATTGGGTAGTTGTTACATTTCTATTTGGCTGAATTAAAACAAAAATCCTTCGGGAGAGACGACTGCAGAGAACTAATTGAGCTATGTGTTATATTTTTGGATGGAGATAGTGGCAAAGAATTGAAAATAAGGCATCCTCGTGCAGTACATCAAGCGTGATATTTGACAAGAGTCATTTATTTATTGAAGATACATTTCCTAAGTTTTCGACCTAAACTGAGCAAGGAATGCAAAATGGTACGTAATTTAGAAAAGGAAAGTACATTTGACTTTGTAGAAAGGTATACTTCTTTGATGGCAGAAATATCCTGCTCTACTTTGTATGGTATGTAAAATTAGCTGTCTTGTATGTACATTGTATTTTATTTTGTATCTTTTGCAACTTGATCAATGCTTGCCTACATTTTAGTTTAGGAAAAACCAAGAAGATACTGCTAAAAAAAAAAAAAAAAAAAAAAAAAAAAAAAAAAAAAAAAAAAAAAAAAAAAAAAAAAAAAAGATCGTAAAAAGAAAATACCCCTCATAATTTTAAAACCTTTGTCTTACTAAAAGATGAAGTATTCTTTTTTGTTGTCTGGTGCTCATAGTTAACCCAGTATTATACAAAATTTTAATGATTTAGTCACATATCAAGCGATAGTCAAAATAAGAACTTTTCGTAAAGTTTCTGGTCAACTCGGCACGGGTTAACGTCATCGTAGGAGGATAAAATTTCTTATGTAGGTAAGCTACAGTGATTTAAAAAGAATTAGAGGGTATACATATGAATTATCAACAAAAACTTTTTTTTGCCCTTATAAGGGACACCGTACTGCCCATCTCTAAAACAGCAGCGATTCAAAGCTATTAACTATAGGATTGTCTTTAGGACATGATGTTGCGCCTATAATTGTACTTAAAAAAGTTGAATACGATAAAATCATTCCTGCATGTTTGAAGTCCGAAGATGTTATTCGACTATCTGATGCACTTTCAGATTTTTTTTGAAAAGGAGAATGTGTAGAAACGAGTGTTCCATTCGGCGTTGGACTGTGTTTGTGAGAACTGTTTCTGGTACAAACACTATCCGCTTTTTCATCAATGCTGTTCCAGATAATGGCGAATTTAAGTCGGGCTACACTAGACCGCACCGCACCCCACCCGCGCCGCACCGTCACTTTTCTTATTGTTGTCGCTCACTCGATTGAAGTGAGTTCAAACGACACCGCGTGTCGGCCGACACTCGGCCGTGTACTGGCCCGGATAAATTTGGTTTATATTTTGACGGTGCGGCCCGGTGTCGGGCTGGTCGATTTGGAGAACTGTATAGAAAGAATTCGGAAGTTTCCGGTCCTTTACGAAATATTGTTTTAACGTTACTGTTTGCTTTAGAAGAGTGTCCTTTCTTTTTCAGCCTCACTTCAGGTTCATCAGATATTCGTAAAATGTAGTTAGAGTCCTTGCATGTTCGCATAAACAAATCAAATCTTTGCCAATG
>JARYHS010008075.1:141507075-141559543 GCA_031002005.1 Vandiemenella viatica
CAAGGATATTCATGCGAATCTCAGTTGGTGGGATATATGCAAGATATTTCAGATGAAATGGACAAGGGAGGCCAAATTGATAGTGTAGCACTAGATCTGTCTAAGGCGTTTGACAGAGTAAGCCATAAAATGGTAGTAAATAAGGTAAAAACCATTGGAGTGGATAAGAAAGTCATTTGCTGCGTAGAAGAATTTTTAAAAGGTAGAAAACAGAAAGTTAGGGTAGGAAATTTAGTATCAAAAGAAGAAGTAAAAATGGGTGTGCCACAGGGTAGCGTATTGGGACCATTGGTATTCATTATTCTAATGAATAATTGTGTTGATTGTTTACTATCTGAAATTAGATTGTTTGCAGATGACATAATGCTGTATAAAAGAATCAAAACAATAGAGGATTGTAAACAGTTGCAGGGTGATCTGGACAGGATATCTAATTGGGTTGGTAAACATGGAATGAAGATAAATGCAAAGAAGAGTCAGCTTATTAGATACACAAATAAAAAACAAAAGGTTAATTATCAATATAAGGTGGGGAAAGAATTGCTTGCTGAAGACTTGAAATGCAAATATCTTGGAATTACTTTGATAACAAACTTAACTGGGCAGGACACATAGGAAAGGTGGTAGGAAAAGGTTTCAAAGTTCTGCACTTGTTGGAGAGAGTGATGAGGGGATGTACGAGAGAAGTCAAGGAATTGGGTTACAAAACTTTGCTCGAATATGGTAGTGTAGTATGGGACCCTCATTTACGTATCAAATACAGGAGTTGGAGAGGGTGCAAAGAAGGGCTGCTAGATTTGTTACTGGAAATTATCGCTGAATGCAATCAGTGACGGATATGATAAAGGAGCTGGAATGGGATTCATTGCAAGACAGGAGGAGGATGAGGAGGGTGATAGGAGTGTACAGGGCATATACTAGTGATGAGGCATGGAAAGATATTGCAATAGGTATGAAAAGTAGTGCATGGAAGGGAAAAGATGACCATGACCACAAGCTGGCACTCGATTTCAGGCACAAGGGTGTAGGAAGATTCTCTTTTTTAGGTAAGGGTGTCAGGGATTGGAATGAGTTACCAAGAGAAATGATGAATAATTTATCGAAAACTTTGAAGGAATTTAAATATAAAATTTGTAGAGGGCAAATGTAGGTGGGTGCAGGATAGGGGGAAGATGGGTGTGTAGGGAAATTGCCACCGGAGCCTGTGCTCCATTGCAATTAAAATAAATTAATTAAATTAGAACACCCAGAATACCAAAGGTAATAATTTACGAATCATCGAAGGTAGTAAGGGGGAAATATCCAAATAATAACAACAACCATCTACAAAAGCCATCAACTACAAGTTATTACATACAGTATAAAGCGGGTAAGTCATTATTGTGAAAATCATTTCTCATAGCTAGATCTAGATTGTATGCCATTGGAGATATCCATAAACTTCTTGTTCGTTGTGTTTACTATATTATTTTTTCAGTTGTCTTAACATAATTGAAAAAATAAATATTTGTGAGAACAACCACGAAAAATGTGGAACTCCACCAATTCTTCAAGGCAGAAATTTCTTCTTCCTGGTGCGTTGAAAGTAGTTTTTTTAAAAAAAGGCGTAAGAAAGTAAAGTTATAAACAATATTTTGGGATAGTATCATTAACACAATACAGAACCTAAAATAAATCATACAAAAATACCATTAATTAATGTTTTATCAGAATTATATTTATGCTGAACATTTGCAGTTGAGAATTATTACTTAAAAACACCCACCAGACTAACTAAAACTATTGAATTTACTATTGGTAGTACCATTACTGATTTACATGGTATTAATTTATCATCTCTGCAATATATGATTATTTAGCTCACAGCTTTTTTAATTTAGAACTAGCGGAGTTCCCGGCGTTGCCAGGTATAGTTGGCGAAGATTTACCCGTGCCCTATTTTTATTTCCGCAATGAGAAACATTTACTCAAAGTTTCATAAAATTCGCACCAACTTTTTTCGTAATTAAAGCAAACCAAGCAAGATTCATGCGTCCCCTAGAAAGAAGCTGGTGGATTGAAGTTTATTTGCACTTACACTATTTTCATTTGTCTGAAAAGATTCATGTATATCAAGCTTCATTAATTTGGTTAAGAAATTGCATTATTAGGTTACTGAAAAACGCTAGATTATGCTGGAAACTCTCATTCGATTCAACTGCGAAGTGAATATACTTTTTTTCTCGAAACGCCAGATACTTTAACTCCTTTTATACAAATATCGAAAGTGAATCCAGAATAGTATCATGATATTCAGAGACATTGTCCAGAGATCGTGCTTAAAAAAATCTGTTGTTTCTTCGGCTATCTATGGCGTTTAAAAATTGAATATCCCGAAATTATGGAAAGAATACTTCAAGTTTTGTTTAGTGTGCAAAATAGTTATTATTGTAAAGTTATCTCATTGCTTTCATTAAAGGCTATGGTCAGAGACGTTGTAGTTGTATGTTTAGTGCGAAGTATGCAACATCTGATCCTTCCAACTTTGGGATTCGTCATCATGCGTTCAAAATTTCATTTAATGCTCCTGCGTTATTTAACGTTTAAACGTAAGACGCCAAACTGAATTGAGATTCTAAGCTTTAAAACGGTGAAAACTCCATCGAAATCCGCTCCGTAGTTTCCGAGTTTTTATAAGACAAATTTATCCGGTTTTCGTTTTATAGATATAGATTTGGTGATAATTTATATAAAATTTAATGATGAGCTCCGGGCCCAAAAGGTATGCATCACATCCTGAGTATTTTGCTTGTGAAGCCATGTAACACCGATAACTGGATGGGCGGATGGCGGACGGGGATTTGAATACGGGTGTTCTCGAGTGCAAGGCCTGAGCGCTACCGTTCACCCATCAAGCTCGCTTTATAGTTTGATTTAATTGCGATAGAGCACACGCCCTGTAGCAATTTCTCTACACCCCCTTTTTCGCCTAACAGAGTATTTTTGCCATTAAGTTTTTGTATCTCAGAAATGTTGAAATTACTATCGTGGATCATAAGAACAAATTTAAACTTTCTTCACAAGGAAACAAAAATCCATGACGATTTACTACTATAACAGTATTCGTCCAACCCAGAAACACGTGAATATTCTTTTATGAAAAATCTTTTAACTGTGGTGTTGCAATTTGATGATGTATTCTTATGTACTACCACAAGACAAATCACAATTGAAGATTTTATCTCGTTTACACTTCTCGTTAAACCAGACGATGGATTCTTATCTAACCTGACGAGACACATTGAAAGTGAAATCTAAAATATTGCTTTTTCCATGGGATATTGTATCTCTAAATTGAGGTTGATAGTTTGAAATACAGCCTGGACCAAAAAAATCCAGTCACAAGGTACTACAAGCTGGACATGTACAATGGGAGTTTTGATTTCTTTTCTAGCGGTTGTGGTCAAGTTGAAATGCAGTTTGAAGGAGAAGAAAATCGTTGTCAAAAGAAAAAGAAACTATAAGCCCTACCTATAAATAATTTTTGACTTTCGATATCTCGAGAGCTAAGCGAGATGTGTATCTTTTTACTTTCTATCTGTCTCATTAGGTTATATAAGAATTCATCATCAAATTGCGGCACAATGGTTTAGGTGAAACCTCCATTACTAAACAATTCAATAAATTATGAAATTAATAAAAGCTAATTATGTCAGAAACTCAAGTATATAGCACTGAACGCAATGCCAAAAAAAACGTAAACAACGTTGTCATAATAGGTTACTTTCCAACAGTATGGACATAACATAAACTTCTGTTTATGTTAAAAACCATTGCATTACTAAACAAATGCGATAAAATATAAAATGAATAAAAGCTAAATTACGTCAGAAACACGCGCTTATAGCACTGAATTGCAGCTTAATACCAAAAAAACCATCAAAACCATCAAAAAAACATTCAGTTGTCCTAAGCCATTATTATTCTTAACACTAAAGGTTTAATACATACTTCTAACGATTAAAAAAAAAAAAACTATCAGCGCACGTATTATTATTAATTGCAATTCCGTGAGGATTCCTATGTATTACCGCAAGACAAATGAAAATTTAAGATTTTTTTTTTGTATATATATCTCGATTAAACTTCTCGTTAAATGTTATTTCACAGTTGACATGGCCAGGTTGAAATGCGGCTTGGACGTGAAAAAAAAAATTGCGAATAAGCCCAATCGATGATGTAGTCTTATCTAACTGGACGAAACACAATGAAAGGGATAACTTATTTGTTCTTGAGAATCTCTAAATTAAGGAGGTTAGTTTGAAATGCAACCTGGACCAGAAAAAAATTCTACAGAGTCACAAGGCACCAAGGGCGTATCCAGGATCAGAACTAGAGGGGGGCAGGATTTGAACTAGGGGGGACAACTCATTTTGGTTTCGAGGAAGTGGGGTGGGGGACTGAAACATGACATTACAAAATCAAACTCAAACCTATTCAGGAAACTATTTTTATCATTGATTACTATGTAGTTAATTAAGATCGTAAGTCAGTTAGTTTTTTATGTAACCATTAATCTCGGATTTTCAATTTCAATAATTTTGTTTGTCAATATCTCATGGTGTTCTTTCACGAAATTTCGATGCACACTCATCAGACATAATCCAGTCAATCTTTCTCTCCCAAAGTGCTCCTGAACTAATTCTTCACTCGTCGAAGCGTACTGAAGGCAATTTAATTTTTCTTCTAGGGGGGGGGGGGGAGGCAGCAGCCCCCCTCTGCCCCTCGCTGGATACGCCCATGCAAGGCACTACACGCTGGACATGTATGAAGGGTGTTTGGATGTGGTAAAGTTGAAACGTAGTTTGAAGCAGAAAAACAATTCGATATCTCGAGAACTAAGCGAGATACGTAATTTGTTTTTATAATCTGTACCGAGAGTGGTGGTGTAACGGTTAGCTATCTGGCCACGCATTCGGGAGGACTGCGGTTCGAATCCCCGTCCGGGCATCCAGATTTGTGTTTTCCATGGTTTTCCCAAATCACTCCAGGTGAATGCCGGGATGCTTCCTTCAAAAGGCCATGCCTGAATTTGTTCCCATTCCTAGCCCCCCCCCCATCCTTTCCCGTCTCTAAAGACCTCGCTGTTAAGAGACGTTAAGCAGTAAAAAAAATAAAATGAAATAAAATCAAGAATTCATTATCAAATTACGCCGCCGCGGTAGACGTAGAAACTGCTATATTGAACAAGGCAATACATTATAATATGAATAAAGGCTAGATTATGTCAGAAACTCAAATGTATAGCGCAGAATTTAATTCCAATAAACGCTCAGTTCTCATAATGGGTTACTTTCCAACTGTAAGGACATAACACAAACTTCTATTGATGTTAAAAACTATTGCATTTCTAAATAAAATGAATAATACCTAGATTACGTCACAAACACGCGCGTATAGCGCAGAATTGCAGCCTGATACCAAAAAATGTTCAGTTGTCCTAAGCCGTTATTATTCTCAACACTAAAGGTTGACTACAAACTTCTAATGATAAAAAAAAACATCACCGTACTTATTAATTACTGTGAACGGAATGAATCTATCAGCTCCAAACACCTGATGCCGTTATAATTCCAAACACTAAAGGTTGAATACAAACCTCAAATGATAAAAAAAAAACCATCAGCGTACGAATTAATTACCTGTATGAACGTAATTTATCCAGAAAATTATTATCGTAGAACACTAAGATAGATATCAGAGACAAATACTAAAGCTCATGGTCAAAGACATTGCCAGAATTGTTCTTTCTTGTATTAATTTTAATATGGGACAGGGAAAGCATGTAATTGTATATGCTATACTGTAAATTAAAGTCTGTTTAGTATTAGTGTAATATACGAAAACATAAAAAAATTTACAATGTAATGTATACGTCATGTTAACTCTGCTTAGTATTAGTATCTGCAAATACATAATGTAAAATTGTATACATAGGATGGCTGTATGGTCAGGAAACCAAAAGCCAATAAATAAA
This sequence comes from Vandiemenella viatica, assembly GCA_031002005.1. NCBI lineage: Eukaryota > Metazoa > Arthropoda > Insecta > Orthoptera > Morabidae > Vandiemenella > Vandiemenella viatica. The sequence goes on from JARYHS010008075.1 coordinate 141,513,092, forward strand.
TAAATAAATAAATAAATGGGCAAAGAAAATCTCTACTGATTTCTCGTTATTAATTCCTCGCATTCAATATGGACAACGAAGCGTTTAAAAACTAAACACCCCGTATTAAAGGAAATAATATTTCAAGTTTTGTTCAGTGTAATTTAGTATGAAAAAATGGTTATTATTGTAAACTGCTCATTAAAACCTATGGTCAGAGATATTGTATTGTAGTTGTGTTTGGTGCGATGTATGCACCATCTGGTGATTCCTCCTGTAGAATTCCTCACCATACGTTCAGAATTTCATTTAATGCTTCTACATTATTTAACGTTGAAACATAAGACATGTCAGACAAGCGAATTAAGGTTCTAAGCTTTAAAACAGTGAAAACCCCATCGAAATCTGCTCCATAGTTTCCGAGTTTTTATACTACAAATAACTCCGGTTTTCGTTTTATAGATATAGAAGATAATGAGACAAGAAAGTATACTTTTTATTTTAGTAATAATAACTATTGAATTAATTACTATGAGACGACGGTTCGAATACCCATCCGGGCATCCAGATTTTGTGTTTTCCATGGTTTCCCCAAATCATTCCAGCCGAATGCCGCGATACTTATTCCAAAAGATATATAATATACTACCATTTGCCCGCTGCTTCACGCGCGCATGCCTTGGCAGGTGTAGAAATTATTTATCGATTTTATTCTCTTATCAGACATTAATGTGGAAAGGCATGAACTGTTAATGTATTCTGAATAGTTTCGTTTGTTTCGGTTAATACGTTAGGTTCGGTTAATACGTTAGGTTCGGTTTCATACTGATGTCAGAGAGTTGTTTTATTCATATTTTAACGTGATGCAATTGATTCAATAGTAGAAAAGGTTCCTGAAAAATTAACACTAGTAATTCGTGGTTGTAATTATTTTGCGAAGTATAAACATTTATTGTTTAGAAAGGCTTTCACGGTTCAAACAACATTCTTTCTTCAGTGCGCTTTCAGAAGCTATAGATTTAGCGTATAGAACCCGGTTATAGGTCAATCACTTTTCTTGGTGCAGGTTACTTTCATTTGCTCTAGCTATTTCATCTGTTCTCTTTGACGTTGCAGACGATGTTGTCGGTCTATTTCACTCTCATTTAGCCGATTTCGGCGACATCTTTTAGCTGCAGAAGTTGACCCCGACAGATTAGATCTCTTTCGCAAGGGCATATCATAAACTTTTATACTTACCCAACTCACAGCACTAACAATTAAAACGTTTTCACAGCTGCAATTATCACTATGCGTGAACTTTGGCTGCGAGTATATAGATGAGTATAAACTTGGTTACAATATAGAATATCTGTGGTAGTAATAAATAATATTATTTCTGAAAGCAATATTTAACTCAGCTAAAACATAATATTTTTAAATGCTGGTATGGAGGATTCCACGTTAACCGTGGTACCGAAAATTTAAATGGATATATAACAGTTGTAACGTTAAGAAAGCTGATATTATAATCATGTGTAATTTTTTTTGGCGATTTTATGTGTAAACTTTGCCTGGGATTATATAGCTAGGTATAAGCTTTGTTAAGGATGTATCTGTGGATATAATGAAAAATATTGTTTCCATGATACTTAACTAAAAAAAAAGTTTATTTTTAAATGTGGATACCAAGGATTGCAACATAACCGCGGCGCCATAAATTTATGTAAATATAGCAGTAATCTACGACGTAGTCCTCTTGGAAGTGTGCTGAAATAGAAAACTCGTTACCAATAATCACAGCATCTCAATTTTTCTGATTTATTTATTTTTTGTTGTTTATTTTTTTGTTGTTTGGATATTGGTTTTATTTTATGTTGATACACCATCAATTATTCCTGCTTTAAAATAGAAATTTACGTGAATTGGAGCTACTCTTGATTTCAAATCGTCGTATCATTACTGTCATTATTTCAGTCAGATATAATTAATCCAAAAATGTCGAGATGTGATCATAGTACAGTTTATGTAGTAACGTGCATGTAACTGAAACAATTATTTCTGAATGGCAACATTATCGCAAGTTGTGAATCGCTTGAAATGTAACCTGACAGCTGATATGATGCTTTGTTATAGGCCTAAGAGACGATGCTTGCAGCTTTATAATCTACGCGGTGTAGCATTAGGATATGAAACATTTTTAATTTAAGTTTCTTTCAATATAGCCGTATTTTATATGTAATTATTTCAGTCGCATGTAAGTACATGGCGAAACAACAGCCTGGACCAGATGACAATTGACTCGTTTTGTTTAGCATCAGGCATAAAGGGTTTAGTTTTAAAATTTACGCGGTGTAGAATAGAATTTTAGGATGCCTAGTTATATTTGAAATAAAAATTCGTTACCAATAATCACAGCATCTCAATTTTTCTGATTTATTTATTTTTGTCTGTTTGGATATTGGTTTTTATTTTATGTTGATACACCATCAATTATTCCTGCTTTAAAATAGAAATTTACGTGAATTGGAGTTAATCTTGGTTTCAAATCGTCGTATCATTATTGTCATTATTTCAGTCAGATATAATTAATTCAAAAATGTCAAAATGGATCACGATACAGTATATGTACTAATGTGCATGTAACTCAAGCAATTATTTCTGAGTGGCAAAATTATCGCAAGTTGTAAATCGATTGAAATGCAACCTGGACAGTGATGACAGCTGATATGCTTTGTTATAGGCCAAAGGGACGATTCTTTTAGCTTTATAATTTACGCGGTGTAGCATTAGGATATGAAAATTTTTTATTTGACTTTCTTTCAATATATCCGTATTTTCTATGTAATTATTTGAGTCGCATGTACCTGAATTTTCGGATGCCTAGTTATATCTGCACGTTATAGCCACGAGACATATTAATCGAATAAAGTACTTCCAAATATGTGCAATTCCGCACAAGTCATTATGAAAGAAGTATGTTTTATTACTTGCTGATATTTATAATAGCTGTTTTTCAGACATCACTCTTCGAGAAAAAACTGAATTTCGTATTAAGTATTGGCTTATGGTGGCTGTATTGTACAGCGTTCACTTAGCAATTTTTTTCCCGAGACAAACTGTATAACAGTATACCAGAGACAATACATATCTTCAATATTAGTAATATGTAACTTTTTCGTAATTCAACAGACCTGTTACGATTCAAGTAAATGCTGATTATACTTGATTCACGTATTCTTTTTATTTTGAAGTACTGCGGTCCAGAAAAATGAATCGCAGAAGTAAAAAAAAAAAAAAAAAAAAAAAAAAAAAGGAAATCCTAAATTTTGTCAGGTCTTCTTATGAAAGGAGTGACCATCTGAATGTATATAATTATCTGTGGTCTACAGTTTCACATTTCTGAAGTTTTTTGATGACTTGCTTCTTCCCATGGTACATATTAGTCGTTAGCTACTTCTGCAGATGTTGATCAGCAACATTAGCTTTAAAAATTTGGAAACACCACGCAAATTGATGCGGTAGTTTTTGCGTTATTAGAGATCAAGCCTCACTACAAACGCACTTACAGATTTATAATAGTATAGATGTTGCACAATAATCACACTCTTGTGTGTATACTATAATTGATTTATTAACTAATTTGTCCCGTGAATCACGGATCACTGGTAAACTGTTTGCAAGTTAATTGAAGATTCTGTTAATAGGGTATATGCATGTATTATTTTCATATTTTAAATCAATTATTTACCCTGTTATATAACCGTAAAAATATAATTTTGATGAGAATATTAAAATTTAATATTAACAAATATTTCAAAACAGCAATTCAATTCTGACGATTAAAACGGCGCCAGTTTGGAGCGCTGCACTATGACGTCATTGTACACGACGATATTGGCGTATTATATAGTGTGGAGTGTTATACCTCAAAATTTTTACGTTTTATAACTAATTTGGGTATAGAAGGGGGTCGAAAATTATGCCTATGTGCAAAACTTCAATGAGAAATTCACCTGATAAAGTGTGTTTTTATGTCCCGCGAGATGTGAATGTAAGAAAAATGTGGTATGTAGCTATGAGAAAACATAAAGAATCTTCAACTAGTATTTATAGTGTTTTGAAAATCATTTTAATGTAAATTTATCATGTTCATTGTCGTTATGTTCAATTTGTTATAAAACATAACATTCTTTAACTATTCAAACTCTAATCATAACTTAGTTTACAAAAGTTTAAAAGATATATTTTACAGATCGTTTCTTATTCAAGGTTAATCCAGAGCAACTACGAACCTTTTAAAGCCATCATAGGAGTCCACCTGAAATTTTTAAAAAGAATTTCAATGTGCTTAATATATTTTGAAGGGGGTATGTCTATCTGAACTCTTGAATTTAAGAGGTCACATCATTTAATGACTGAACTGGCTGATAATAATATGTCTGTGGTACTATCGTTTTTTCAAATGGGCCTGCCAAAAAAAAAAAGTCTTTAAATTACAAAATTTGGCATATTTGTCCAGATTCAGCATGATGTAGTCGGTAAGTTATGCGTTCCCTAATTTTCCAAACTGGTTTTAAATCACCACAGTATCAGATATTTCCATTTATTTTTATCCTCAGAAATTGTTGAGCACGAATTTTTTATTTTATTTCAACTTTAAAACAAATCTCATTACTTCTAATAGGTACAACAAATGCAATTTCGGCCAATGACTTCCTAATAACAACAAATTCAATTTCAGCCAATGACTTCCTAATATGCCTCGCCAATAGCCATTGAAATTTGGTTAAGAGATGACTCTATTTTCGTCACGTACATTATTTTATTTTAAACCATTTACACCCAACCACTTCCAGGAATTAAACATACCAATCGTAGACAAAAGAAAAAATCAAACTTTTCGAAGCTATGTATTACATTTAAAATACTTCTTCACGACATACAAGTATAGAAAAGACGAAAATTAAATAAAGTAAAAACTAATACCTATTTCAATAGAAAAAAACACCAAACTTATAAACAAAACATGAAAAAATTATGTAAGAATGTAGACTTTCCTGACGTGTTTCCAGTGAAGTCTCCACCTCCGGATTGTGTAGTGAAAACAGAATCCGGTGGTATACCCGTGAGGACTTCATTTCGAATCAATGATTTTCTGGAAAAAATGATTCTCTGCTATTTAATTAGGTTACTAGCTTCAAAGCTCGTCAAAAATAACGGGCTGAACGGTACATTCTGGCAAATCGTTTATTTGGAATTGATTAGCTTAGTACAATAGTTATAAAACAACGCGCAATGTAATTCCTTGTGTCTTAACTGTAGCAAAAACTATCAGTTATCACTCTGTTCCGGGGTGTATTTAAACTTTATCACAAACTCTGCTGATATACCATACCTTTATTTCACTGTCGGTTACTCCGGTGTGTTCCTTGATTAATATTAGATGTATCTAACATGTAGCTGTTTCTCTAAAAGGGAAAGAAAATTATTAATTTAAATATCTAACACTTAATTACCTTGCAGCGTTCACTCCTCCGACGTCAGCGACTGTAGAATCTGGATTTGATGCAAAATACGTTTTCATCAGGAAAACATGTTTTTTGGGATATTATTTTACAAGACTGTTACCATTCATTTTATTGTGTTAGTATTCTCGCAAGATTGCATTATTTCACCAATTATGCTGACAAATTACCATAAAACTTAAACACAATAATAAAATTATTTTAAAAAACAGTAAAAACGCCTTCGCCTACAATATAAACGTGTACTTTGACGTCACGATTCGATTCGACAAAAAACTTTGTTTTTCGCGAAGTACATTTCCCTTGATTTTGATTAATTAAAATTAATAGTTGAAAAGCGAACAAATAGTAAAAAATATAGTGGTAATTGTACAGTAATAAAACTTCCAAATAAAAATACTAGACGTATATTTGAATTTCATGCATATTCCCTATTGACGACGATGAAATACGAATAACACAAAACGTTTATTACTTGTTTGGACATCAGACGTCCTCCTTCACATTAATATTTGAATCTTGACAGTAGCCTACACTCTCGCGTCAAAATTGTTTGCTGCTGCAGCCATATTTCAATTTTTTATTGGCATGCTTGTTGCACTGCTACGCCTTTTTGTAAAACTCTTATGGGAACTGTACCACTTTCGGAACCTGCTAGAAACTGATACTAATCTGTTGAAATTTACATCAGTCGCTTCGTCAACATGTCCTCTTCACGTTTTGCGATCATACATTGTGGAAAAGTCGCTAGAAATTTAATTAAAAATGCCGAAGTAGGAAAGGCTGAGCAACTGCTAAATGCTTTCAGCACTGCAAAAATAACATATAAATTATCGGTACAGGGATCATTTCAACCTAAACCGTTTAGTTTTGTCATAGAAAGCCGTGGTTAGGTTGAAATACAGCCTGGACCAAGTGTTAAAAAATTACGAAATTTTGGCTATGCGGCAAAGGCGTATTTGTTTACAATGGAAGCAATCGATTATCTCTGGTTGCTCGTTGCTATGTAAGATGGCGGTCATCACCGTATTACAACTCGGATAAATATTGCGTGTTTGTCAATTTTGTGCGTCTTTTTTCAAAGGAGTAAAGCTGAAAAGGCATGAAAACATTACAACAAAGGATTAAATCTACATTTTAAGAGACTGTCACTGATTTTTTCATCGTTGGCGGCATGTAACGGTTGTTCGTCATGTCATATTTCGGCATTTTTAATTAAATTCCTGGAAACTTTTCTAGAATGTATGATCGCAAAACGTGAAGAGGACATGTTGACGAAGCGACTGATGTAAATTTCAACAGGTTAGTACCAGTTTCTGGCAGGTTCCGAAAGTGGTGACGTTCCCACTTTTAGCGCGTGACCCATTCCAGCTGGATGAGTGAAATATCTGGAGGATATCAGAAGAGAGCTGTGGATGAGCTACCATCTTCTGTTTCAACGTCACATTACTTCACAAATGCCCACTGACAGGTAGCAGCAGATTGCAAGCAGACTCCATGATTAACTACATGCCCAAACAAAGCAAACCTACAAGCCCCAAGGACTCAAACTCTTTCTTCCTGCCCCTCCGGCTCCGCAGTGGTAGTCAGCACGCTCTATAACGAACGAAATTGTCTACGAGCTGTAATAGGTAATATGCATGAAATTCAAATTTACGTCCAGTATTTTTATTTTGAAACTTTATTAGTGTCGAATTACCGCTAAACGTTTTTTTCCTATTTATTCGATTTTTATTTACTGATTTTAATTAATCAAAAGCGCTAAAAATACAAGGGAAATGTAACTTCGCAAAACGCAACGCTATTGGTCGAATCGAATCGTGACGACCAAGTACATTATATTATTGTGAACAAGGGCGTAGTTGCTGGGAGTTCTAATAGCTTTACGATTGTGTTGAATTTTATATTAACATATCAGCATAACTGGTGAGATATTGTATTCTTGCTACAATACACACACCAAATAATGACTGAAAGCAGTTTTCTGAAAGCACAGTCGGATAATCTTCCAAAAATTGATGCTTTCATGATGACAAGAAATTTTGCAACAAATCCAAATTTTACGGCCGCTCAGCTCAGAGCAGTGAAAGCTGCAAGGTAATTATGTGATAGATATTTCAATATTCGCATGCAATTAAACAAAAAATTCTAGATGTCGGGTATATAGTAAATTATTACCCGTTTTTATCAAATTGCAGCGTGGTCTATGCGGTAGGGTGTTACCTTCATAATTTTCTGACCCGCGTTCAAATCGCCGCAGAATTAAATTTTTTTATCTTCAGAAATTGTCAAGCTTGACCTTTTTATTTTGTTAAAACTTCATTTACATTCTTTTATTGAGTGAAATAATATTTAAAACAAATCGTATTACCTACAATTCAGCGTCATTTTTTTCCTGAAATTCTTTTTTTTGTAATGAATTCACGGGTCTACCGACGGCTTGTCTTTTCAGCACGAATCGGCCGCACACCCTTAAAAACTTCATTGCAATCATTCGTCAAGAAAGTCTCCATTCTTGCATTTTTCCACTTTTTGTTAATAAATTGTTTCGGTACGTTTTCAATTGAAATAGTTCCTATCATGTTATTTATTTCATCTTCGCCGTTTCTTTACTTGTATATCATCATGAGGTATTTTAAACGAAATACGTAGCATTGGGAAGATAGTTTTTTCTTTCTTTCTTGTACACTCGATTTGCTCCAAGAACGGTTGCGTGTAAATAGTTGAAAATAAAATAGTAGGCCTATCCGTGACGAAAAATGGAGCTCGACAAGGAAATGGATGAACAAGTGACAAATGCTTCTAAACCTTGCAAAATTCTTGTATCAGATTCCAGTTTACTAGCAGATACGCCTCATGACTCAATTTCGTTGGGTACGGAGAGAGTCATATTAGGAAGCCGATGATGATAAATGGGTCGAAATTATGTTTGGTGTATTTTATAAGGAATGTGACTTGTTTTAAAATTTAATTCATGTTATAAAAGTATGTAAATGAATTTTTAACAAAATATTTAAGTGAAGCTTGACAATTTTTTAATATAAAAATAAGTAAAAAGATTTGAACTCAGGTCACGAAATTATTAAGCCAGCACCCTACCCCATTGACCAGTCTGCCATATGATAAAGTGGGGCAATAATTTACTATATACCTATCATCTAGAATTTTATGTTTATTTGTATGCAAATATCTCAAAAACTAGGGAGAATTTTGAAAAACTGCTACAGCACACACATATAAGCTGTGTTCCCTTCAACATATATAAAGGAGATCGCAATCCGTTCTTAAAATGTCTGATGGTCTCCAAGTAAGATATGAACAGGTAACGAATTTTTATGTTACATTTCTCCTAAAATACATGAATTCTAAGTATTTACATAAAACTGATCTTCACAATAATATAAACAACTAGTTCCAGATCTATTCTCATAGTGGTACACCACTTTTTTCTTATATTCACATCTCGCGGGACAAGAAATTACACTTTTTAAAGTGTATTTCTTTTAGTATTTTTGCACACAGGTACAATACAGTACTTATAACACGGTTTTCGACCTCCTTCCATTTCGACATTAGTTAGAAAACATGAAAGTTTTGAGATGAAACACTACACGCTACACAGTACGCCAATGCGGTCGTGTACATACACGTCACAGTGCAGCGCGCCAAAATGGCAGCTTTTAAATCGGCGGAACTGGATTTCAGTTTTAAAGTATTTATTTTGAGTTTAATTCTTAATATTTACATCAATGTTATATTTTTTACGGATATATACGAATGTAAATAACTGATTAAAAAATAAAAAAATACATGCATATTGCCGCGTATTTCCAAGCCGAAGTATATGGTTCCAATGCAGCTGACGAAGGAGAAGCCACCACGCGTACACGACCAGTGTTATCACCGTCTACAAATTGGGTGTTGGTGCCATGAATGAGCAGCGCCGAAGAGATGTGTTCGTTGCTGTGGTGAGCACCTGGTAGCAGATTGCTCAGTGCCCAGATAGAAGGCAAAACGCAGCAATTTTGTTGGTCCTCACGCAACTTTGTACGGTGGCTGTTATAAGCAAACCACCCAATTAGTACAATTGGCCAGCTACCGATTCACAACAGCCACCGACGAAATATGTACTTGTTAATACTTTAATTTAACTTAATTGAAAGGTCCACACTAATTGTAGTACAGCGTGTTTTTGGACGGAAACTGCCCTATTTCAATCTCTCGTCACACATTAACTACGTTGCTTACTAATTTAAATTGAATATAATCAACGATTTATAGCCATCAAAATTACAATATTTTACCGTCTATTTAAAATAAATAATACATGTTGTTCCAGACGAATTACCACCAGCTTTATTACTTGCATAAATTCAAACACCCAACACACCGAAACTGCCTACAAGTTTTACACCAATACTATAACCTGTGTACAGACAACGCTCTTAATGAACACTTTCCGTGTTCTGATATGCTAATTACACCAAATTCTGACCAACACTGTTCTAATCAGCTTAGCTGGCGAGACGAAATCTTTAAAAATAATAACTATACTACCCCGCTTACTAAAACAAACTACTATCCGTAGAAACCAGGAAATACTACAACCAGATTACAAACATTTATATTATTAGTTAGAATATTTATAGTTAACCATAATAATAATAATAATTCCACTTTGCTTACGCAAAAGCAATCTCTACACACCATAACTAGCTTTTGCTGATGATTTGGCGATTCTAGCAGAGGATGAAGAAATTGCCATCAAACAGCTTGAGACACTCAAAGAATGGGCAGAAAAAGTAGGGCTACAAATCTCATTCGAGAAAACTGAATTCCTATGTTCAAAGACAGAAATTCCAGGTTTGAAAACAAAATAAGGTAAAATCAATAATGTCCCATGCTCTAAACAGGCCTTGAGAAAACCTCGCAGCAAAATTGTCCCAAGGAAAAAAAAATGTTAGGGTTAGTCCAAATCCTCTACAACAAAAAATCCATGTCAAGACAGACTAAAATTCGGCCGTACAACACAGCCATTAAACCAACACTCCTCTATGCAAGCGAAGCGTTAACTCTTAACAGAAAACACGAACTTGAAGAACTAAAAAAAGAACAGAGACAAATCATTAGGAAAATTCTAGGAGCAAGACACACTAAAGATGGTTTCAGATTACAATCAATCAAAACAAATAAAACTTCTCAAACATCGAAATTTACATAAAGAAAAGACGATTGAAATTCTTTAGGTTACCTTAACAGATTACCAGAAAATCAATTGCCAAAACCGATAATAGGTTATGTAACCTGACTTAAAAATTCAACACCTTGGCTGAACGAAATTCGAAAGGATCTAAAATACGCAAATATAAGATAAACAGACATTGAGAAAGGTACACCTTCAGACACAAAGTAGACAAATGGAAAGTTACAATTGAGCGGCCAAAACAAAAACAATACAGACCAAAGTGGTCGGTAGAACGCAAAGAAGCTTTATCGGAAAGAATGAAAGCCTATTGGAACAACAAGAAGAACCCAAAGAAAGCTTGACTGGGTCATTTGCTTAACATCTTCCGTTTATAGGGAGAATTCGCCACTAACAACAAAAACAACAATAATAATAATAATAATAATGTTAATAATACAAAACTTTCGTTTGACTATTGCTTGAATATGCTGGTGTGTATTGGACCCATATTTTCGGTACCGGACTTAGGAGTGTAGTGGGTGCAAAGAAGGGCTGTTAGATTTGTCAGTCATAAAGCGATACGTTAAAAGAGCTGAAATGGGATTCACTGGAAGGCAGGAGGAGGGTGAAAAGTGTCATACGAGTATATAAGGCGTATATTGGTAATGCGGTGTGAAAAGAATTAGGAGAAGCGCATGGAACGGAAAATATGACAAAGGCCACAAGCTGGCACACGATTTCAGGCATAAGGATGTTGGAAGATTTTCTTTCGTAGATAAGGAGGTCGGAGATTGGAATAAATTACAAAGAGAAATGATTAATAATCTAACATAAACGCTGAAAAGATTTAAAGTTGAAGTTTGTAGAGGGAAAAAGTAGGCGGGTACAGGAAAGGGGAAAATTTAGTGTGTAGGGAAATTGCCACTTTATCTTGTGATCCAACTCAATTAAATTAACCACTGCGGAGAACTAAAAGGACAGATCCGCCACGACCAAGAAAGCACACGACGTTGTCGTCATATTTGGCAGACTCAGTCAGCCTGGCTGTAAATTTGGCCAACCCAAAGCGTCCAGCAATGAAGAAAGAACTATGTGACCCAAACACCATGCAGCTTACCCAGAAACCTACACTCGACGCCCGACTTCACGTAGAATTGGGAGCTACTAACACTGCTGCAATCACAATCCGCTGGAGACGCAAAGTGAAGCACAGTTCACGTTGATAATCAAGCAATATACTTGGATTGTTACTGTGCTCTCCACATCGATCGCAAGACAGAATTCTCACACTTTGTTTTTACTTTCTTAAAGCACAGTAGAACTAAAAATGGCCTCGAACCCTACGAGGTCGTCGGGAGGGATTTAGGGGGGTGGGGATCCATCAAGGTCTCTTCTCACTCACCACGGGTATCCGAAAAAACGCCACTCATAATTAATGAACGCCCCATACGTAGCTTCTCAGATATTTTTTTTCTGTTGCGTAAACATCTCTGTTTTGCTATACAGTTTCTATGAAAACATTTTACTAGCGAAATTTTCTCACGGATATGATCGCAGCAACACATATCACAGAGAGATGGATTTTCTATGTATATTTTGCTTAGCTTACTTGCATTCCGTTAAGGGCAGTGACATTTTGTCATACACATGTCTTCCGGCTCCAGAAGTTTTTCCTAATTGTTTCGTAACATGTTGTAAGTATTTTTTTATGTAGCTATTACAATAAACAAATAAACAATTGCTACAAATGAGATGGTTCTTCTTTCATCCTTCAATCGCACAATTCATTGTATTTTATTCTCGTAATTTGCGCATCGGTCATCTAGTATGGCAATACCTTTAAATATGTTAAATCTCCTCGGCCATTTACACAACAGAACGATTTAACACTAAGGACATTAAAAACTATAATAAACATTGTTTGTAATATGTCTACAAATTTACTTCAAACAAAAAAATTATTAGATCGTATGTTCAATAAACTATGTGTTAGTCCTTAATAGCACACATGTCACTAAATTTAGTACCATACAAAGAAGTAATAAATAGAGACAGAGCAATAAATTTATAGTCAGTGGACCGAAAGTGAGCCATGAGTATTTGAACAGATCTGATCTATTTCTTGGGATTGGAGCTGTTAACAAAAATGTATTGCACAGACACCAGCAGTGGAAATAATAATATGGGGGTATAAGTTCATTAATACAAAAAAGGTTAGGTAACTATGTACGTAAATTTTCGGGGCGGCAATGCTGTATATAAACTTCTCGCGTCAAATTTGAATCGTCTGACGACGTTTCAAAAGCTTGCACCGCTTCATTGTCAAGCCCCGCTTAACGTCACTGAAGTCTGCAGTACGGTAGTAGGGCTACCAGCCGGGAGCGGAGGGAAAAGCACGTGGAGGAGCGGTCTACTTGGGTTCTGCTTGGTGAAGTTATGATCGGGTCACTTCTATGCCCTAATATGGTTCGATCCCGTGTGGCTTGCAATAATCCACCAGCTTGAATGTTTGGCTTAAATTAAAGCCCTGATCGCGATTAATAACATTATTACTAAGCCTAATCTAAATCGCCTCCTTCCAACACTGTCACACAAGTTATTTGCATCGAGGAAGGGCCTGTACCGCCAACTGTAGCAAGCTGCGCCGGCAACGGTGGCTGCCTACAAGCTTATCTGCAACGCTTGGTACAGCTGCTAATGTTCTGCTGCCCGAGCAAGACGGCATGCAAATCATTCTCTCTTGCCATCCTGACTTCACTACTGTCACTAAGGCATTGTATGAAGAAGGCACTCAATACGTGATCAAGATTCAACTCCAAGCCTCCAAGAAGGCCTGAAGCCTCTGCTCGGAAGCCTACATCGAGAAAACGCTATCCTGTTTACTGCTTCCGGCGCCAGTCTTTTGGGCATTACGCAACTGAATGCACTGATGATGCGAGATGCGTTCGCTGTGCAGATGGCCACAAGGTGGTCGACTGCACACGGCAACGTCAAGATGACATATGTTGTAATTGTGGAGCTGGCCACGCAGAATCTTTTTGTGGCTGCAGCTCACGCAAACAGCTACTACAAAGAACCCAGCCGACGAGAGAGCTCCATAAACAACCCACGAGAAATCAAGTATTAAGTAGACAGAACTGCAAGAATGTGCTGTCTCTGGCTGTCAGAAAAAAGCACCGCCAGCACAACAGTAACATCATGAAGAATACTTCTCGACGCGACCCGCAACCTTCTGCACCTGACAGTAGCCGTGACTTCTACGACGAGACGAAAAAATCATAGAGCTCCTCGCACAACTAATCAACCAATTGATAATGCAAAGCAGGAGCTCCTCCACCACAACGAAATAAGACAAGAAGGTTCTACCAGCGGCGATGATCACTTCTGAGAATTTAACAACCACAAATTCACCACCACCAAATACTGAAGAAAGCAGTTGTCACCTATAGACAACAATGATGAAATTCAATAGTACGATGGTAAGTTCAACAATGAAACTTCACAAAGTGACAACCATAGTGAAGAAATGGAAGGAAATGTGACCAACGTGGCAAGAACTGACCCACACTCTGGAAGACTATGCCATGGCCATAGCAGAGTTAGCAATTTATTGTTGGAACGGTAGCGTCGTCGGACAGTGTGTATTTTGCTGAAGTTTATGTTTGCCGTGATCAGTCTTTCTGCATCTTGTCTCTGAACCAGAACGTTTGCAGTCGCGTGAGTACATATGTCATTAATAAATACAATATATATATTCATAAGACTTCAATTCTGAAATTACCTTATTCACCACTTTAAAAAAAATCGATTTTGTCGTAGATCCTAATTGAAATGCTTTCTGCCTTCAGTTATATGGCTTTTATCTGATACCCCTCTCACTAATACAAAGTATTGTCATGATTAGAGCAGAGTGATTTTTTTAAATCAGAATATCCAAACAGACAAGTTGCCAACAGATCATGGTCACTTTTCTGTAAAGAGCAAAACTCATCCACACATCTCAGAGCAGCATTCATACACAGCTGAAAAACAAAACAATCAATCCAAGAACGTCTACAAACTACAAAGGATATAACACCAGCTTTTGCGCGGTTTCAACAAGCGGAAGTCCTGAAGAAGATCCCAGGTGAAACATTGGAAACTAAGAAAAAATGAGATGCAGCTAGAAAAAGACAAAAATTAATGCATAACACGGCAGCTGTAAAAGATATAAAGTTTTAAATTTTTGTTAATTTTAGGGCACATAGACTTTAGTAAAGGAGAGGTTTTGTACGACCTGACATTTCATACAATATGGTAAAGGTTAAAAGATAATGACTGCGTGATCTGATGTGGATGAAATACGAACTGGATCTCTGTCACCCAACAAGTTCGCTCTGCAAATTTGAAGTATTTCTTTTTAGTTTTAAGGGAGTTGGATGTATTAATATAAGAATTAAATATTGTCAGTAGATTGTTATTGTAATAGCTCACTCAAAATCCGCTTTAAACCAAAAATTAAACCATTATCTGGCAATAACTATCTCTTGGATACCAACGCAAGAGAGACTTAAAATAGCCATAAAATAAAATGCAATCACGGAAAGATGTACTACCATGCTCATATTAATCCGAACGACCTGAATTGCACATCACTACATTTCATCCTGGGACTTATTCAACCCATTATACACATCTACCAAGACAGTACTATAACCGGTAGGTGGTACATTCATGTTAATATCGAAAATTGAGACTCACCCACCAAACAACAAAACGTGACATATTTTAACATATTCGTTATAGAAACGAAAATATGGATTGTATTTCGTTAATAAAAGAGTTGTGCAGATATTGAAAGCACTTCATTTTAGTTTTTTAAAACATTCAAAAGAAATTACGTGTCCATACAGAACATTAAAAGTTACCATTTTCAAACAAAAGTTAATTTTGAACAAACTCTAGCGTCAAAAGAAAGGAAGACGTAATACCGATCATCTGTCACTTAGAATAACTAACTATTAATGATAAAATCAATATTTCCATGTAAAGATAGTTTTAGGTGAGTGCGTTGACAAATAATTGCAGATTTTTGTAGTTAGTTAATTTTGCTGTGTGCTATGAAGACATGTTGTTCTTTTACAACTACATTTAAAATTATTTTAGAAACATACGGAAAAAAATTATAACTAAATTACTGTAGTCGGTGACAGTATTTTAGCGTAAAAAAAACTTATTTTCACCTACCATTAATAACGAAAGCTGCTTAAGGCGAAATGAACACTCTTTTTAAAACAAAAACAAAACATGATGAGGGGTCAGTAGTTGAGGGCGCAATTTCACAAAGTGTTGTCACCTTTGTGGTTTTAGTGGTGTTTCATAAACAGGCAAAGAACAAAAAACTAATAAGGCTTATTAGCTATAGCAATATTCTGTGGGTGGTGCTGTTAAAACTCAAACGACAGGTGAAATGTTGGTTTGAAGTTCTTACCAAAAACGTTATTGGTAGGTATCCAAGGACGTGGATTTAAAACATTTGGTAATAAACGAACTGCTTGGTAATTAGCGGACACGTTCGAAATCATTAGTTTATTTGCGATTTATACGCTTTTTGCTACTTCAAGTTATTATAGTAGGCCAACTTTTCACTCCATTCTGATGTTAATTCTATGGTGAACTCTTCCGACAGTAGTCCGTAAAGAACCTGCACTGATTTGAGGGGTAAAATTGTTACCAGTCAACTGGTAACCCAGAATACAACCAGAAGTTTCGCAAGTGCGAAATTTTAGAAGCTGATACTAATCAATAATGAATGACAATGAACGATTGTTTCTATATTTTGTAACTGTTGTTTATGAGACATATAGTTTGGAGGAATACACAGGAAACTGGGAACAAGGAAACGTAATGCTGGTCAGCATGTGTATAACAGTAGTTGACCCCTCTGCTGCGGTCTTGGTAGGACTCATCCGCTGCTACCGTAGGCATCGTGGGTGCCGACCCGGAAGAATGGTGGTTAGCGCTCGGGTAGTTCCTGGAGCAGACGGTTCGATTCCAGCCTCGGACATGAGTGATTTTCATGAACTGTTACGTTCTTCTTGTGTTTAATGTACTGTGGATCACTAAAATCACAACATACACCAACTGAGAAGCTAAAATAATGGTGAGGCTGCACGTATCGATAAACTAACACAAATGCTTTCTTGGTTTATTTTTTACCAATTCAGTCTTTATATTAATGTTATATTTGTTTAAATGTCACGGAAAAGATTATTTACCAAGGATTGTAAAGGAATCCGTCCACGGTATTCAAGTATGAACTAGTCCACTGTTAGCCTGAAATTATTTCGTTAATCCTCTGAAATCCAAAACATGGATTTTGTTGACCGTGACATACACAAAATTACTAACAAATATACTTGAAAGTGGACATCCAAAATGTCAGTGCCAACAGAACTGGTAAAAATTTCAACGATTTCATGAAAAGAAGTACAGCTTCCAAGGCTTACTTTTAACTCAGATAGAAAGGCAAGCCAAAGTTTCGATACGATAAAACTAGTTTTCTTAGCAGTTACTGATTCAGAATGCTATTCAGGCATCCTATTAGAAGAAATGGTTCTACTTTCATCGTTGTATACACCTACATAAGTGACGTTAAAAGCAAAGTTATAGTCAGAACGGATAAACTTCTTGATCATAAAAATCTAACAGTTTCCGTCAAATCGCTTAAATCAGTTAATGGTGATTTGTTACTGTGATCTTAACTGTCTCCTGTAGCACGCATATTACTGAAAGAAAATTATTGATTTATGTTCACCAAACTAATCTATCTATCAGCAAATTTGCTGTCATCACAGCTATAGCAGGATGGAGTTCAATACTGTGAAGAAGTATCAAAGTTTTTAATTGGTTAGGTCTTTACTACTAGCCTATTTCTATGTCATTAGGGAATGGAGAACGCTGTGGAAAGCAACGCCAAGTATCGCGGGCATGGTGATTCGGAAAACACGTCGCGGCATTCGCTTGGAGTAACTTCGGAAAACCGAAGTCAGGACAATCGGACCGGTGATCTAACATGCTACTTTCCGAATTCCAGTCTCGAGCGTTAGCCAGTCACCCAACAAGTTCGGTAACACAACAACCCCAAAATACCTTCCCAAAGAAGAAACGGTTATACGTGGATCTCACGTTTCATTAAGTCTGAGTAACGGTCTCCAGTAAGTTATCGAATTACTGAAGCTGTTGAATCAAAAAAAATAGTGTCAAAATACTAAATACAACAGCGATGAATGATGAGGATTGTGACAGAACAGAAACATTTCATAAGAAAACCATATTTTGTGCCATGAAATTAAACAAAAATTGATATAATATTTGATTATTGCAGGCCATTTTCTTCCACAGTTGCTTGTTAAACTAATTATTATTTAGTAAAAACGCCAATACAACTGTTGTCTGATATTCTTTATTTTTCGGACGCGTTTCGCCTCTCGTCGAGGCATTATCAGCGTACAATGTTTCTGTAATATGCGATTAGTTATAATTTGAAAAAAATTGTTTACATATAACGAACTTATTCTATCTATATGATGCATAATATGACTTATATTTAACATACTATTTATGAATTATCTTATAGTTTATATTGGTGTAATAGGATGGGATTAATATCGCAACTTACATTTACATTTTGAGGTGTGGTAGTTGGTCTTCTGTGACCTCAACCAGCTTGCTGTTTCCACTATTGTGTTTAGCTATATAGTTTGATATACTGTGGCTCTTATGCCTCCACTGGTAGTCAACTTTGAAGTACAGCCACAGAGGCGAAACGCGTCCGAAAAATAAAGAATATCAGACAACAGTTGTATTGGCGTTTTTACTAAATAATAATTAGTTTAAAAATTGATATATTTACTCCTATAGCAAGGAATTGTAAGTTGCCATGGCGATAGGAAAATCAAGAGATAGCTGGAGGTTAGCGACGTAAAGACCGAACGGTTGCTTTGAAACCATTTCACTGCTGAAGAACCGTGCATTCTTCGAATACTCTACGTCCGATGTAGTTCCTAGAGGAATAGGAGTTGGGAACAATAATTGTAAATCTGTTAAAAGCGTAAGAACTGAGTTATTTATAATTATAACCAGCATTCTTCGATACGAGGCGCGCGACATGGCGACGTGTAGATGACTCGGCAGTGAAAAAAGTGTATTCACCAAAGTAACTTGGCTACGGAAGGAAAAGCATTTAACAGTTACGACGAAGATTCGACAACGCTGCTAGAAGAATCGCTGGAATTTACGACGACAAGAATAATCGATATAATTCTTTTCATCTCTGGCTGTTGGAGCATATCTACGACGAACATATGGTCGCGGATAGCAGACAAGACGACGACGAAGTACAGTCTTTGGAGTAAACATTGATCTTCGGTCGGCGAGATTTGTTTACAAATCTTTCATTTAAGTTAAGTATAGGCCTATGTTTATTAGGCGTTACCAGTGGAGCGTCCTGACGTAAATGACTATAAAATACCTTCCAAGAATGAAGCTTTGTAGTTAATTTCATGGTTACGAATTTTTGAAGTCGGAATATTTACGAACTTTGGAGTTGAATAGAACTTGTTAAATCATTTCATTTCCTGTTTGTTTGGTATGTTTTAATTATATTGAACCCTCGCGTGTCTTATCCACAGAGCAGTATTGATGAAATGGTGTGGCGTTCTCCTACTAAACTTGTATTTTGCTAACTATTTTGTTGTCGTAATTACGAGGATTATTATTTATCTTTTCGCAGGAACTTTTTTCAGTTCCTAAATATTAATCTCGTTGTATCTCTGGTTCTTCAACATGGAGAGAGGATGAACTGGTGAATTATCGCCGGTAAAAGAGGTTATCTCACATGCAGAATCCAATGTTCCTACTAACACAATATCAGATGTAAACCTTCCCACCAACAGCGTTATGCTGAATAGTCCGGATAGGGATTTTTTGAACATGACTCAATTTTCTACATCCACTCCTGGAGAAGATTTTCTGGGGTTTTCCAATCAATCTCAGCCAAATTAAAGGCTTGAACAAACACCCTGTATCAGCACACATACCACCAAACCTTCCACAGATGAGCTCCTTGTCCTATTGATTGCGCAGATAAAGGACCAAACTTCAAAAATAGATAGTTTAAATGCACAGATAAAGAACCAAACTTCAAAAATAGATATTCGAAATGCACTGATAAAGGACCTAACAGACAGTCTAACTGCACAGTTACCAACTCAAACCACACTTCTTTCAGAATTAAAAGACAGTCAAAATGCAAAGATTTTGGAATTACAAAACACCATTGGGGATCAATTAAATAATAAATTATCATTCCAATATCAAGTTATCATACAAGGCATCTCAAAGAGTATTAAAGATGTTGCAACAAGATGGTCACAAAACATTTCCACCAATGATAACAAAGCCACCACACTTCTTTCAGAATTAAATGCCAGTCAAACTTCACAAATTTTGGATGTTGAAAATACCCTTGGAGATAAAATAGACAGTGGGAAAGAGGTTATTGATAAAAGGCAGACACTTTCAATCACATTGCCTGGTACTGCTCATATTGAGCAACCAACTTCATTGCAACTAGCTGATGATCACACTAAGATTGAGGGAACATTAGGAGATAGTAAACCACTGCAAATTACAGTTGATACTAAGGACTCTAGTTTGCCACTACCAGTTAGTACAATAATACAACCACATCTTTAGCGGCCACTACTAGCTACATACCAGAAAATGATCCTTCTGAATCATCCAACAATGATCTTGTCGAATTATCCCAGGAGATTGCCAATACCGGTAAGTGTAATGATTCTACAACAAGTGAAAATTTGGAAGTTTTTCTAGAGGGATGTGAACCACTTTTGACCACTATGCATCCTCATGACAGTATAATGGATGTTGGGGAAAGACAAAAACCAAACACCACCCCTCTAGTTTCACACATGGGAGTGACAGCGGTAAAACTTACTGACAATGGGTCTAAGGTGAATACAGTTAAATACACATTACCACCACATGAGGTGAAACTAATGCAGGCCAATTTGGTGCAGCAGATACCGCATGGTAAAAGAGAATTGTATAAAGAACCAAGAATTGACCTCCTGCGAAGGAAAAAAGTGAGAAAGAACATGATGATTTACTCACAAACCTACTACTTGAACAGGAAAAAAGTGAGAAAGAAAATGATGATGTACTCACAAACCCACTACTTGAACAGGAAAAAGTTAAGTTCAAAACCACTTCTTACAAAATGAAGTATTAAATATGTTAAATATTATTCCCAATATTTCCTCTTGAAGTACTTTTCCGACACAAGGGTATGAAGAATTTAAAACTATAATAATTTTAAGGTCCAGGTACCTTTTACTAGTGACTATTTCCTTCAAGTAACATTTTAAATATTTATTGTTAATGACCACTTCTTGCAAAATGAAGTAAAATATGTTAAATATTATTCCCAATATTTCCTCTTCGAGTACTTTTCCGACACAAGGGGATGAAGAATTTAAAACTATAATAATATTTAGGTCCAGGTACCTTTTTCCTTATGGAGTAACTACTTCCATCTGTTTTCACAAACGTACACAAATGTGGTTGAAACGGACAGTAGAAATTGTTATATTCATGGGAAAATAATTAATAATTTTTATTTTTGCCCAAAAAGATTGCCTGATCAATAGTTTAAAAGAAATGAAACTACTTAGAACAGAAAGTGTAGCTTTGACTTGGAAAGATGTAGTCAGTTACATCTTACTTTGATGTCATGGTAATGTGATGTTAAGCTAGAATGCTGTATGTATGTATGTATGTTTACATTATTAGATATTTCAAGACAATACATGTTTTATTTAGATCATTTCATTTTGTTGTTAGTATTAAGAAGAGACTGTTTGGTAAAATGTTTTGTAAAAAATTCTACTAGGAACAGAGGAAAGAGTATCGCTGGATGCAAGGTTATTTTATTAAGTTTACCAATGTCTTTTGAGCAAAGACATGGTGAACTTGAGGAGGCATGTGACAGAACAGAAACATTTCATAAGAAAACCATATTTTTGTGCCATGAAATTAAACAAAAATTGATATATTTACTCCTATAGAAAGGAATTGTAAGTTGCCATGGCGATAGGAAAATCAAGAGATAGCTGGAGGTTAGCGACGTAAAGACCGAACAGTTGCTTTGAAACCTTTTCACTGCTGAAGAACCGTGCATTCTTCGAATACTCTAAGTACGATGTAGTTCCCAGAGGAATAGGAGTTGTGAACAATAAATGTAAATCTGTTAAAAGCGTAAGAACTGAGTTATTTATAATTATAACCAGGCGCGCGACAGGATCTGAAATAACTTAATATTTCGAATATTGAAAATTATGAGTCAGCTGGAAAGGAGACCCTGCAATCAAGAACTTCACTGCAAACTGTTCCAAATTTTTATAGTTTAGCGCTGTTATTCTCTGCAGTTGGTTTGTAAAATAGCTGTTATAGTTAAAGGAGGAAATTGCAAGTTTACGCAGAGCATTTGACCACTCGGAACTTGCTTTCTATTTAAAGCAGAGGGTCTGACTGCGAGTAATATTATATAATAATACAGGGCGTTCGCCGGGAAACGCAACCCACTGTTAGCGCTACAAGGAAGAAACTGCTCCCGGCGAGCGAGCGCTCAGTTTCCGGCATTGTTCGACCGTCGGCCGCGGACTATTTCATAATAATTAGGCTTCATAAACTTGTGTGCTAAGCATTTAAATGTGACGTAATTCATTAGCTTACCTTATAAAAGATGCTGGAAGTGTTGACCCTCTTGTGTAATGCACATTTCACATCTTCTGAACATATTTCGAGACACACGCTGCCCTAACTGACTTAATGATTTTTTGGGTGACTGTTCTAGTCGAAAAGCGATATCATCAATTTTCTCCTCTGTGAGAATACGGTTGACCGACAGTCTCTTTTTGTTAAAAAATGAACCCGTTTCTCTTACTTTTTTAACCAGACGCAGAATTGTTGATTTAGCTGGCAGTAAAGCGCCAGGAAATTCGCGACGAAATTTACTGCGACACTTTTTAAACGACTTCTTCTTCACATATGTATCGTAGAGAAATATTCTTTGTTGCAAACTGTAACGTAGCATAATTTTACTCACACTCAAACATGGTACAGATTAATAAGAGTATGAAGCCCCAAACCAGCCAAACCGCAAAGAAACGTTTATTCACAACACTGATTAATAAGAGACTGAAGTCACAAACTATCTACAATGCAAAGAAACCGTTCTTAACAATGTAAGGGTCACTGCACTGCACTGTTGGGGCAGCGGAGTGTTGCGTCTGGTTGGATATTTTACTTCCGCGAGCGGTTCGGAAGTTGGGAGCTAGACTTCCATTTTGTTGTTGGAAGTCTGAATGTAAGTGAGTAACGATTTTCAAACTTGGGAACTCGGTGTGGAAAGTGGTTTGAGAAATAAAGAAAGATGTGAGGAAACAAACCTACAGCTCACGGAACCCGACTTAATTCATAGAAGACTTATGGGAGGTGCGCGACTTCAAGTATTATTCTTCTAACATCTCCAACTCACTGAATTCCATCAACAGGAACTTGATCCTCCTCATAATCTTAAATAAGAACGATAGGAGAAATATTTCCCATACGGATTTACCAACTTAATTTCCCTACGACTACCGTCCATTAGATCCCAGTGGCTAAGTCCTAGTCTAACTTCTGGCGTCGCTGACTGGAGTCAAACTACTGACAACGGCGACTATGCCCTGCATTAGTCTGCCCTACACTACTACACGCAGCCTCAGCTCTGCACTCTGGCTGACCCTACTCTGCCTCTCGGTGGCTAGACCACCCCCCTTTTATATCTCTAAATGACGACATTATTTGTCCTCTCAACATTCTAGAATATTCTGTGGCATTAGTTACGCATTCTTCGTTCTTGCATCAGTCCTAGTCTTGTCACGTAGGCTGAAATGGAATCCTCTGCTGCTGTAAATATGTGGCGTAAACATGTGACTCTTATCGTCCCTGCCCGGCCATCTGGCTTTCTCTACTGTTTCAGTTATCACGTTGCCTCTGTTTACTGAATATCGCTTTCTATCTCACGCCCTCCCGGTCATGTGTCGCTACGGCGCTTCCAACGCCCACGCTCTCGCGTTTTCTTGCACAACTTAACATAACTAAGTGTTCCTGCGATTATTTCGCAACAGGAGGTGTTAAACAGTGCGGTGATTCACGGCGCCGTGTGGCGGAAACTGCTGGCTAGACTGACCGAGCAAGTTGCCGACGGCAACAGACTGGGAGGGTAGCGTTTTACGGCGAACGCCCTGTATATTGTTTATGAGACATATAGTTTGGAGGAATACACAGGAAACTGGGAACAAGGAAACGTAATGCTGGTCAACATGTGTATAACAGTAGTTGACCCCTCTGCTGCGGTCTTGGTAGGACTCATCCGCTGCTACCGTAGGCATCGTGGGTGCCGACCCGGAAGAATGGTGGTTAGCGCTCGGGTAGTTCATGGAGCAGACGGTTCGATTCCAGCCTCGGACATGAGTGATTTTCATGAACTGTTACGTTCTTCTTGTGTTTAATGTACTGTGGATCACTAAAATCACAACATACACCAACTGAGAAGCTAAAATAATGGTGAGGCTGCATGTATCGATAAACTAACACAAATGCTTTCTTGGTTTATTTTTTACCAATTCAGTCTTTATATGAATGTTATGCTAGAAGGCAGTCAATCTGACAACGTAGCAGGAAATTTGACAACTCTGTATGAGGAAATAAATCTTAAATTTCCTCTTACCGGCCTCTATAACACGCAAACTAAATAATTTAACACCAGCACATTAGTTTAAAAGTTTATTGGTTTGTCTTCAGTTATCCAACTTAGATAATCAGGCTGATATATAAAAATACAGTTGAAATCCACGTTGATTGTACAAAGAAAATCCCAAAAGTAAGGTGACAAAACCAATTATAGATACAAAATCAATTTATTTTCTGTAATATATTCATCATTTTAAATGTTGAAAATTATCTTTTTCCTATATAATCACTTTTTTTCCGAAGCAGTTTTTTAAACATTGTGACAGATTGTAAAGACTGAGTGTGATGGGATAAGTAGTGACGCTCTGGCCTCGCATTCTGGAGGCTATAGATTCAACTCCTTGTGCGGCCATCTAGATTTGGGTTTTCCATGGTTTCCCCAAATCACTCTAGATGAATGCTGGGATGGATATTTTAAAAGACCATGGCCGAAATCCTTCCGTTCCTTGTCCCCAGTCCGTCACCTCGACGTCGACGAGGCGTAAAGCCATAAGCTAAAAAAAAAGCTATATCTGGTATGTTCTTTGAAAATAGTCACTCTTTCAAAAATTTCAGAAATGAGTGTGCTAGAAATCGTTAGTTATGTGGAGTGAATTTAAGAGATGAAACTTTTTATAGCTCAGTGCTTATGGTTAGGGAAGTTTTTATTCAGCAAGATTTAATAGAAATAGTTTTTTTTTGTCTGACGTATTAATATTTATTTATTGTTTATTACAGAAATTATATATGTTATATGTAAGAGTGGGTATGTTGGAATGGTTTGAAAACGAAAGGAAAAAAAAATCACCCAACACAGTTTCGAACCTACGACCGCACCGTTAGTAGTCGGGAACCTTCACCGCTAGACCAATAAGTCTGCCATGCGCGGTTTCTCATCCAGTCGGTAAACAAACCATCCTACATGGAACTTCCTAACATCAGAATATTGCAGAAGGAAATTGTTGTTTCAGCTGTGCGGTCGAATTTGATAGAGGAAGGAAAGTTCTTTAACGGGATAAACCGAATGCGTTAACAGTGTGTCTGCCTTCCATTCTAACTTCGTAATAAATTCTAAATATAAACCTAATGACACTGCATAAAATCTCTCTAATAAGTTTTTGTCTTATTATCGATCGCGACATCTTATTGTTAGACCAACATTCACAATATCACAAACAGTTCTATCACATTCACTGCTTAAAGATTCAGGATCGTGAACTTAATCCTTGATGTTTTTCAAATCATCTGAAAAATCATTAGATGAAAGCAATGATAACAGTGACTGATATGGATATAGGTCAAATAACTACATTACATTAAAATGGGTATTCATATAGTACGTAATCATGGAAACAGTTACCACGGATTTAAATGAAGAATAGAACAAATAATAGCCCTTCGGCAAAGAAAAATGGAAAAAGGAACCGTACAACAATAGCTGACGATAGGGTTATTTGCAAATACTAGCGAGAAATCTTTTCCAACCGGCAGGATTTATTTAGGATTTGAAAGTCTACGGACCAAGAATAAGACGTCTGCTAAAAGGCAATGAACGACTGGCAGAAAGGCTGGTAAGTTTTATCTTCATAAACTTGACAGCAAAAATACGTTATAATGCGTCTCAACAACAAAATAGTAAGAAATATACAAATCTAAAAGTTTTAACATTCAGAACACCTCAAGCCAGTGTCAGAAAACTGCAGATGGAAATCTCTCATTAAGCTTACAGTCGAGTTCTAATGAGGAAGGAAGCTCATAAACACAATGTGTAAACAGTGCCTACACTGTCCATTAAGGCTTGAAAATTTCTGCTTGGTGCAGACAAGTCCAGTCGAAATATTGAGCTAATTGAATCTGGTTATTGCCGAAGCTTGTTTCTACTTTATTTCCTATTTTTCATTTTAATTGCATGTTTTAAATCATACTGTTTGGCCACGAGTAATCACGTTTCCATCATCTGCATAACTGCAAACATGTGTTTTTCAACACAATATAGATGATACATAACGATCAGATCAATTAAAGAAACACACACACATGCCAACGCCCTAACTTACACTGTCTGTTTCTTTGTCTATCAGTCTGAACCCTTAAACTTTGATATAATAATCCTCTCACGTGAGAAGCGGAGTGAACAAAGAGTTTCCACTAGAGATGCGCAAAACAGCTTTTTTCCAGTAATACGTTATTCAGTTATTGCTTCTTTTTTCTAACCGCTTTTTTTAACCGTTAGAAATAACGTATAGTTATTTTGTTCCGAAGTAATATCTTTGGAGACGCTACTAAAATCTCTGCTCAGAAACGCTCTTCTCTTGTTGAAAAAAGCCTGAAATGTCAAATAACCGGATGTGACGAAAATAGCGGCCACGCCCACAAATAATAGCGAAATAGCCCTGACGTCACGAAAAGCCGCTTATTAGCGCTATTTAGCGTTTAACGATACGTCACCAATAGCGGCTTTCAAATAAGCGGCTTCCTAATAAGCGGCTTCCATAGTAACTGTCAGAGACATTATATATGCCTTTGACTTGTGTTTATGTATTTGTTTAATAAGTGACAATGATGCCTTGGTAAATTAATATAGAATTTTAACACGACCAGCTTTAGCGGTTTGTCTATAACGTGGCCAAACAGGAGGAAATGAAGTATAAGTGATTTAGGGACATACGATATATAAAGAAAATCCGAAGTCGGCAGTTTTGATTACGTGTCAATATATTTTTCTGTTTGAAAATAATGAATTTGTGGTAGGAGTTTTTATGAATATATGCAACAAATACAGCATTACGCGTACCGTACTCGTAAAGAACAAAAGATTAACTTTTGATGAAAGTAAACAATTTTTTTGAGTCTGGCCATTAATTCGCATTAAGTTTTGTGTGGCTATAGTTATATGTATAGTATATTTTACATATGTTGTAAATATGTCCCAATAACAGACCAGCTGCAATTTAAATTTGTTGTTCAGACGTACATAAAAGTAATTTGAAATGTAAATATGATTTGCTGTTTGAAACTAATTGACTTGTGGACAAGTATCGTTATGTTATCTATTCCTTAAGAATCTGTAAATGAACCGATCGGAAATCAAACAATGTGGGATGATTTTTTGTGTAAACATTTATTTCGACTTGGAAGAAAATGTAATGATGTTTGTCGCATATTTTCCTCGTAGAGTGAATATGCTTTCCATCCACCATAAAGTTTTGCCTGAACTTGAATAACTGATTTCAGAAGGTTTATTTAACCAATTTGTATGCTATTTTATCGCACCCTTTCCTCATAAATCAGTTGCAGTTTCACTATCATAATAACAAATTTGTTATATATGTGTGTGGGCAATTTTTCTCTTAATTTCAAGCGTGGAAATTAGATTGTGACATGTTTTTCCAACATAGTGACCTTAAGAATGTTATACTTTCACAATACTGCTTCTTGTGCATATTATGGACGGAGTTTACAAATGTGGCATCTACATCAATATGTTTTAGTTTATGTATCACCTGAGCTAGTTTCCTGTAAAAGTATAATTTTTTTTTTTTTTTTTTTTTTTTTTTTTTTTTTTTTTTTTTTTTTTTTTTTTTTGTAGTTAAACTCTAACTTGAATAATATTTGTCAACTTTCATTTCAGTACTCAGTTTTTCATGTTATATCATTTCTTTACACTTACTTTAACAAACAGCCTTTATTATTTCAGTGTAGTATATCATAAACTTCAGCAGAACCTCTTAAATACTATTAGTTATTTAGTTTGTGTAGCCTTACTGAAATAAATAAATATTAACCTTCTGCCTCCCTCTACAAGTTCAGAATGAAATTTATCAAATGTTTCATTTGCCAACAATTCATAAATTGTGTATAAGTAGATAGTACTTCAGTCATTCATTCAGTATACCTTACCTTGCACCACAAATCTGGAACACATTTAAATCTAATTAGGTTTTAATTTTTGATTGTGGAAAGTTATCTTTAAGACCTCTACTATCCAGAAGAAATATTTATCTGTCCAAAGGAAAATTTTAGACCTTATGTGTTACACAGAGATACTAGCAAGCGAAAATTGATAAAAAGTAACTAATGATCCCAAGACTGATGCTTTGTGCAATCTTCCAATAGTCTAACATTATGTATTTTTTTAAAGGAGATGTTCAAAAGGAAAAAATATTTTCCAGATAGTTCTGTTATAGCCACTTCTATCAGCATGCTACAAACACAAGTTAACAATATTATTTCTTTGTGGTGGAAACATGATTTATTAATAATGTCATCACTTTCAACCAAACATGAAAACTCATCCTATTGCCTATTCATACCTAGTCTGAATGTAAACTAATACATTGTGAGTGAATTTAATTGAAGTTTTAAAGGCTTTTGGCATCTTCTAGAAGTTTTATTTCTCAAATATTAAAGCATTACAACCTGCGAAACAGTAACTGATACCTTGAATTATTAACTTATTTAACCATCAGAGGAAGTCTTGGCTTGGTATATAGGAGTTAGGAACAGGATTAATTTTAAACAAGACATAGGTATATGTTACATTCCACTTTCAAACAAGCGCTTTTCGATGGTTTCTCCATCTGATGGCCGCTATTGCAGTTAACGGCGAAAGGTAATAAAAAGCGGTTTACATAGGTGGTGTCCTCTAGTGATCGCTATCGAAGTTAATAACGCCTTCAACTGGCAAAGACGCTATAACACGGTTAAACAGCTGTAACAAAAAGCACAGTAAAGTGGTTTTCGATGGAAGGATGGATGCTGAAAACCGGTTTAATGGTCACTAAGTTGTAGAGAGATGATAAATTTTGTACCCTATCGCAAATAACACCTGCAAAGTAGTATTTAACGTTGTCAGTCGTAGCGACATCTGTTGGTTGCTATCGCAGTTAATAACGGTCGAAGGTAGTAAATAGCGGTTTACACAGGTAGTGTCCTCTAGTGATCGCTATCGAAGTTAATAACGCCTTCAACGCGCAAAGATGCTACAACACGGTTAAACAGCTGTAACAAAAGCATAATCAAGTCGTTTATGATAGAAGGATGGATGCTGAAAACCGATTTAATGGTCACTAAGTTGTAGAAATATGTTTAATTTTGGACCCCATCGCAAATAATATCTGCAAAGTAGTATTTGACGTCGTCAGTAGTAGCGACATCTGTTGTTCGCTATCGCGGTTAATAACGGTCAAAGGTAGTAAAAAGCGGTTTATATATGTGGTGTCCTCTAGTGGTCGCTATCTTAGTTAATAACTATTATTTTGCGATGGTAGTGTCATCTAGTGGTATCTATTGCAATTAATAACGGTGAGAGAAGCAATAAGCGGTGATTGATGCACTCGTAGCAGGCGGTCGACGAACAATTACAGCGCTGTCAGAGAGGGAAGTGCAGTTATTTGAATAACTCCAGCTATCGTTTTGGCCGCTACTTGCTTAACGGCGTTTTTAAAATAACGGTTATTTGTATCCGTTTAGTTATTTGTGATCCATCTCTAGTTTCCACTCTATATTTCGGCGATAAAAACGCCACCATCTTCCGACGAAGTAGGGAAACACTTGTTCACTCAGTTTGTCACCCGAGAGAATTGTATTTATGGCCAACGTCGGGAAATAATTCGTTCTTTAATATTTGTGATTGCGAACGACATGAATTAATTATAGCCTTAATTTAGTTTTTGAAAAACATGGGATGGGAAAAAATAATAAAGATCTTATTGGCAGTCCGAAGAAAAATTTTCTTGGCATAATCTTCCTACAGATGAAATGAAACCAGTGACGTTTAAAATGTTTATATTTTTATTTGCCGATTTCTACTAAGCTTTCGTAAAAATTAGAAAAAATCTAATTTCTCGCTGTATTTACGAAACTACTGATCAGTTAATTCATTCTGAACGACTTTCTCCTTATGTTTATAGAAGAGATAATAGCGATTTCCATCCGGTTTATATTTTTGGCAAAATTACTAAATGAGTAATTTTAACAAATTAAATGCTACTCCAGACAATTTTTACGAAAAAAATTTATATTAATCCTTTCTTACTGAATTTCAAGAATCAGAGAGTAAATATGTTGTTAAAATTCACATCAAGCTTTTCAAAATTTATATAAGATTTAGAAATCATATCTTTTGTTTGATTTGTATATACCATTTGAAAAGCAATTTCGCAAAATTGGAAGCAAACTCTTTTTAAAGATTTTTTTTGTTTTTACTAGCTGGTACCCACGACTTCGTTCGTGTTTGTAAAGAATTTGTATTGACAGCTACCGACATCTAACAACCATAGTGCACGACAGGAGATACGATTCTACTACCATACACAAACACCAATGCTCTGTTATGTAGTTTTGGCAGAAAAGTGACATTTGCGGAGGCACATGTCTTTCGTCGAAATACGAAAATTTCCTTCACCGGCCACTTTCAACCACCATATCTCCCACACTACCACAGTTACTGAAATTCGTCCGATGTTGTGATTGAAAGGCGACTCTGTGTTACTACCACACACAAACGCCAGTGATCTGCAATAGATAGTTTTAGCTGAAAAGTGATACACCATGACACATGCGTCTTTGGCAGAAATATGAAATTGCCGCAGGTCGACCACTTTCAACCCCCATATCTCCCACACCCCCATAGCTACCGACATCTAACAACCATAGTGCATGACAGGAGACACGATTCTACTACCACACACAAACACCAATGGTCTATGCTATTTAGTTGTGGCAGGAAAGAGAAGTATAAGAAGACACAAATTTTTGATCGAAATATGAAAACGCCATGCATTGGCCTACTTTAATCATCATATCTCCCACATCCCCACAGCTATCGTCATTCGGCCAACGTTGTGCACGACAGGAAACTCCATGTTACTTCCACACACAAAGACCGGTGATCTGTGTTTGGTAGTGGTGGTTGAAAAGTGAAATATATGAAAACACGTCTATTTTTATATATATACTAGCATTTGCCCGCTGCTTCACGCGCGCGTGCCTTGGCTGGTGTAGAAATTATTTACCGATTTTATTCTCTTATCAGACATTAACGTGGTAAGGCATGAACTGTTAATGTATTCTGAATAGTTTTCGGTTAATACGTTAGGTTCGGTTTTCATACTGATGTCAGAGAGTTGTTTTATTCATATTTTAACATGATGCAATTGATTCAATAGTAGAAAAGGTTCCTGAAAAATTAACAGTAGTAATTCGTGGTTGTAATTATTGTGCGAAGTATAAACATTTATTGTTTAGAAAGGCTTTCACGGTTCAAACGACGTTCTTTCTTCTGTGCGCTTTCAGAAGCTATGGATTTAGCGTATAGAACCCGGTTGGTTATAGGTCAATCGCTTTTCTCGGTGCAGGTTACTTTCATTTGCTCTAGCTATTTCATCTAGTTCTCTTTGACGTTGCAGACGATGTTGTCGGTCTATTTGACTCTCATTTAGCCGAATATTATTTCTGAAAGCAATATTTAACTCAGCTAAAACATAATATTTTTAAATGCTGACATGGAGGATTCCACGTTAACCGTGGTACCGAAAATTTAAATGGATAAATAACAGTTGTAACGTTAAGAAAGCTGATATTATAATCATTATGTGTAATTTTTTTGGCGATTTTATGTGTAAACTTTGCCTGGGATTATATAGCTAGGTATAAGCTTTGTTAAGGATGTATCTGTGGATTTAATGAAAAATATTCTTTCCATGATACTTAACTAAAAAAAGTTTATTTTTAAATATGGATACCGAGGATTGCAACATAACCACGGTGCCATAAATTTATGTAAATATAGCAGTAATCTACGACTTAGTCCTCTTGGAAGTGTGTTGAAATATAAAAATTCGTTACCAATAATCACAGCATCTCAATTTTTCTGATTTATTTATTTTTTGTTGTTTGTTTGTTGTTTGGATATTGGTTTTATTTTATGTTGATACACAATCAATTATTCCTGCTTTAAAATAGAAATTTACGTGAATTGGAGCTACTCTTGATTTCAAATCGTCGTATCATTACTGTCATTATTTCAGTCAGATCCAAAAATGTCGAGATGTGATCATGGTACAGTTTATGTAGTAACGTGCATGTAACTGAAACAATTATTTCTGAGTGGCAACATTATCGCAAGTTGTGAATCGCTTGAAATGCAACCTGACAGCTGATATGATGCTTTGTTATAGGCCTAAGAGACGATGCCTGCAGCTTTATAATCTACGCGGTGTAGCATTAGGATATGAAACATTTTTAATTTAAGTTTCTTTCAATATAGCCGTATTTTCTATGTAATTATTTCAGTCGCATGTAAGTACCTGGCGAAACAACCGCCTGGACCAGATGACAATTGACTCGTTTTGTTTAGCATCAGGCATAACGGGTTTAGTTTCAAAATTTACGCGGTGTAGAATAGAATTTTAGGATGCTTAGTTATATTTGAAATAAAAATTCGTTACCAATAATCACAGCATCTCAATTTTTTCTGATTTATTTATTTTTTTGTTGTTTGGATATTGGTTTTTATTTTATGTTGATACACCATCAATTATTCCTGCTTTAAAATAGAAATTTACGTGAATTGGAGTTAATCTTGGTTTCAAACCGTCGTATCATTATTGTCATTATTTCAGTCAGATATAATTAATTCAAAAATGTCAAAATGGATCACGGTACAGTATTTGTACTAATGTGCATGTAACTCAAGCAATTATTTCTGAGTGGCAAAATTATCGCAAGTTGGACAGTGATGACAGCTGATATGCTTTGTTATAGGCCAAAGGGACGATTCTTTTAGCTTTATAATTTACGCGGTGTAGCATTAGGATCTGAAAATTTTTTTATTTGAGTTTCTTTCAATATATCCGTATTTTCTATGTAATTATTTCAGTCGCATGTACCTGAATTTTCGGATGCCTAGTTATATTTGCACGTTATAGTCACGAGACATATTAATCGAATAAAGTACTTCCAAATATGTGCAATTCCGCACAAGTCATTATGAAAGAAGTATGTTTTATTACTTGCTGATATTTATAATAGCTGTTTTTCAGACATCGCTCTTCGAGAAAAAACTGAATTTCGTATTGTGGCTGTATTGTACAGAATTCACGTAGCAATTTTGTTCCAGAGACAAACTGTATAACAGTCTACCAGATACAATACGTCTTCAATATTTGTAATACAACTTTTTCGTAATTCAACAGACCTGTTACGATTCAACTAAATGCTGATTATACTTGATTCACGTATTCTTTTTATTTTGAAGTACTGCGGTCCAGAAAAATGAATCGCAGAAGTAAAAAAAAGGAAATCCTAAATTTTGTCAGGTCTCTTTATGAAAGGAGTGACCGTCTGAATGTGTATAATTATCTGTGGTCTACAGTTTCACATTTCTGAAGTTTTTTACTGACTTTCTTCTTCCCATGGTACATATTAGTCGTTAGCTACTTCTGCAGATGTTGATCAGCAACATTAGCTTTAAAAATTTGGAAACACCATGCAAATTGATGCGGTAGTTTTTGCGTTATTAGAGATCAAGCCTCACTACAAACGCAGCTTGCTTACAGATTTATAATAGTATAGATAAGATTATGAAGGAGCAATCCTGGCAAATCCAGTGAGTTAAAAAATTCTGGTGGATAGTTGACGACATCATCTTGGTTAGTTGCGCAATCAACTGATTTGTATATCCTTAATTTACCGGAAATTTCATTTTGAATTTCGAAATTTATTTAATTAACGTCCGGTTTTTTGTCTCTGTATAATAGTTCGGTCGTTCAACCAAAAAATTGACAGGAAATGTAATGCAGCCACTCAAAACGTTTACAGGGATTTTGTCATAATACCAATGCCAATGAGTTGTTTTGAAACCATTTCTTCCGATCAATCTTTTTGCAATTCCAAAGATAATCATAAAGCGCCTTTGTTTTGTTTTGATTGACTGGCAGTAATATTATTTTCGTTGATGACACGCAAACCTTTTTTCTCCTTCGAACTTTATTTTGGGCAGGCATAGATTAATATCCATACAGTCTAATCAACTTGAAGGCATACCAGAGCTAATCCTAACACGCCTTTGTTTTGTTTTATTTTGATTGGCTGGTTTGTATGGGAAAAGAAAGGTGTTGATTTTACTATTTTCCTCGCAATTTTTACGTTTTTTCTCTCCATAAGAACCTTCCTTGTGGATTAACGAAAATATGAAGGAAAAAATAATTTGCCGAATTGGTCGAGCCGTTCTCGAGTTTTGCACTTAGCATCACATTTGGCGATTCATTTTTATTTATATAGAAGATTTTAAAAGTTAGAAAGTATTATTAGTCGCAACCAATTCAATCACCATGAATTCTACCAGAACATAGTTTAAAACGAATGGAACCCATCACCACAAGGCTTACCAGAACATTGCATTCTTAAAATAATAGGATAAGTGTGGCTCCATCGTCAGACGATAATGCATATCGCTTCTCAACTGATATCCCAATAATCGATTTTGCTTTTTAGGTATACTTTATATTGCATCCTTCTAAACTGATGCATTCTATTTTCATAGTCGAAACTTTCGTGGTAGGCGGCATGGGTATAAATGTAAACACACTGAACAAATAAACACACAAATGGTTTTCGAGAGAACGAAAATTTAAAAGCAACCAAGAAAATGCCACGCACGGAGGAAATCATGATAACACGTACGTCAGTGATATTATTTTCGCTGATCACACGCAGGCATAGATTAATATCCATAGAGCCTAATCAACTTGAAGTCATACCAAAGATAATCCTAACGCGCCTTTGTTTTGTTTTGATTGAGGAAAATGAAATGTGTTGTTTTTACTATTTCCCTTCCAGTTTTTGCGTTTTTTCTCTCCATAATAACCTTCCTTGTGCCTTAACGAAAATATAAAAAAAAGAATTAGCCGAATTGGTCCAGGCGTTTGTTGCATTTTTTTTTTTTTTTTCCATTGTACGAGTATACTCGAAATCACAAACATAGGTTTGCTCATTTGCACGCTACTGTGTTTGACGTCCACATAAACATATTTGTTTTAGGTTTTAGCAATTATAGCTTTTAAGTGTGGTTCATTATTAATCTGAATCGTAATACTATTTGTTTTGGTCAAGTGTTTCTTTGTCTTGGAGGTTATGGTCGATGTTATTTACATTTTGATCATATGTTGATATATTAGTAGTTATGGTTGCTAACTTGCAAGACTCTGCAGTAGTTTCGCATGTGAATCTTGCTATTTGATTTGAAAGACTTACTCTAGACGTTCATTACAGACTTTTCCATACTTTGCAGCATTGTGCACAGTCTGTTACAATATATGTATGAGCGGTATTTACAGCCATAACTATTAGAAGTTAATTTGTTTTCGTTTGGTGATAGTGTATCTAGTATATAGTCGAGTTGATCACGATTTTGATTTGATCTTTGCAGTTTGTTAACCATTCTAACAATTCTGTTTATAAAACATAATGGCTGACAATAACAAAACACATAACCCATCTGCTACTGAACACATAGATGACCACCAACAACCATCACAGCTAAATTGTGAAATTGATGGCACAGCCTACCCCCTTCCACAGGCTCAGGCACTTATTGAATCAGTAGGACAAAATACATCACATAGAACAGATGGCTATTCTGAGACATCATCTGATAGCGACGTAATTGGATTTGACACTCCATCCTCAGGCACACAGTGCCACTCAAAAACCGTTAAGTTATCCGGTCCTACCCATCGGCCAATGGGACAGCCAGATCAGGATAGTGGTTTCCTGAAGCTTATATTAGATAAATTTGATTCCCAGTCAGCAAAACTTGATTCCCAGTCAGCAGAGATGGCATTACACATTACAAAATTAAAGAACGAATTAACGGAGTACCTGGACAACAAGATGTCCATCCTTGATAGTACACTTCTACAATATCGGGCAGAATGCACAAAAAGCAATCAGGAACTACAAACAAAAGTAGATAATTTCACAACACAGGTGAAGCAACAAGTGAACCAACTCAATTGTGAATTTGAAGAGGTAACTAAACAAGCAGTCATTTCCACCCACAGAGTAGATAAATTAGACAAAACCATCGAAAGGATGCAACACCAAATGGGACATATTGATAATAACTTAGCGATAGTTAAAACGCAGTACTCTGGGGTTCAACAAGACATACAGGCTCTCTCTTCTAGGGATGAACATCGATCCCAACAATTAACAGCCATTGCAGTAGAGGTACAAGGGGTCGAAAAAGAGGTTAATAAATGCCAACAAGAAGTGACTAACTATCAACACCAGGTCGAGCAATTGATTAGAGAAGGAATTACCATTAATAGGCACTATAACTTACAAGAACTCCCTATGGCAGCACCCGTAAAATTTGAGGTGCAAAATTTTAGTAATAATGGAAGAATACATCCAGTAGCATTCCTCAACAGCTTTGAAACATATGGTCTTTTTCAGAAATACGTAGACAAGGAAAAAATTGATTGTATTTTCCAACACCTCCATGGTACGGCACGTGACTGGGGGCAACGCCACATCACTAAAGATATCACATACCCACAGTTCAAAGAAGCCTTCCTTGAGCAATATTGGTCATCTAAGATTCAATATCATATTAAGCGTCAACTGTGCACTGGACCATTGTATAGTAGAGAGGGTAGCCTAGGTTTTGCAGAATTTTTTTCAAAGGAAGTGGCCAAGACATGTTATTTTACGAACCCTATACCGGAGGAGGAGGTAGTCCGTGACATAATTAGCAGAATGCCACAGAATGTACAGGAAACCTTTGCGGTCCTAAACGTTACAACTATAGATGATGCAGAAAAGAGGTTAGCAGACTTAGATATGCAAAACACCACCAGATCAACATATGACACCCACCCACAACATACTACCTCACCCAATAGGAGACAGACATATTTGGGAAAGAACACATTACGCCAACCTCAGAATAGATCAAGTTATAACAATGCCCGTCCAGACAATTATGTTGATTGGAACCGCCAATATCAGCAAAACCACATCAATGGTCGCACACAACACAATGGTCGCCAACATGATGATGCACAACAGCAGCAAAATAGTAACGGGCATTATAATAATTACAGTAGTAACGGACGGGGAAATAACCTCAATAATAATAACTGGCAGAGCAATAATTATAATAATAATCATTGGCAGGACAATCACAGTGGGAACCCTCCTTGGGGTGAACCACCAATCAGAAGACTACAAAGCGGGAGGTATAATCAGGACCAACAACAACAGCTGCCAATCCCTAACCAAACCCAACAT
This sequence comes from Vandiemenella viatica, assembly GCA_031002005.1. NCBI lineage: Eukaryota > Metazoa > Arthropoda > Insecta > Orthoptera > Morabidae > Vandiemenella > Vandiemenella viatica. The sequence continues at coordinate 141,550,901 of JARYHS010008075.1, forward strand.
GTAGAAATGGTAAATACACAGGAACAAGGACAAACCCATACAAAAAACTAAAATCTGCCGAAGTTATGGTCCGGACAGAGGCAAAAGTACAAAATGGACCAACCAATGAACATAACCTAATATCAGTAAACACTGTTTTTTACAATAACCCCAGAGAAGCCTTAATGGAGGAGGAAGTAACAATTGAAGAAACAGACTATGAACAGGAACCTGAGCATTCTGTTGCATTTGATGAGCAGCCTAACTATGAACATGAACCATTTGAAATTGTTGTTCATACTTCAGTGCCAGAAGATACTGCTGTAGTAATATCTGAGTCTGCAAGCATTGTTTGCAATATCACTGAAAAAACACCAGAGGAATTAAAAGAAGAAATGACTAGACAATGTAACTCAGTGCAGCAGAAGTCTATGACAAAAAAGGAGAAAAGAAATATTTGCAGAAAAGAGATAAGACGAAAGAGGAGGAAGTTGCATCTCCGTGCAGAAGCTAAGAATGTGCTTAGGAAGAAAGAAAGAGAGAAAAAACAAAGTTGGAAAAAGCGAAAGAGGAGAAAGTTGCATCTCCATGAAGAAGCAAAGAATGTGATTAGGAAGAAAGGAAGAGAGAACAGAGAATGTTGGAAAAAGCGAAAAAGGAAGAAGTTGCACCTGCAGGAAGAAGTAAAGAATGTGATCAGGAAGAAAGGAAGAGAGAAAAGAGTATGTTGGAAAAAGCGAAAGAAGAAGAAGTTGAATTTTTGGGAAGAAGCAGAGAATGTAAGCAGAACGAAGCAAGAGAGAAAAGAAGAAAATTGGAAGAAACGACGGAAGAAAATGTTATTAACACCATGTCACAACTCTACTTTGGTAACAAGTTTTGAACACATTTTTAGAAAGAGAACAACGAGATAAAGATATTTAAGTTTCATACAAAATAACTGGTAGAGACAATGAGAACTCGTACACAGTAGCCTATCTGAATGAGAAAAAGATCAGAGGAAGATATAACGTTATTGCCCTCAAACCCTTTAAGCATGTAACACATAGTTAAGTTGAAATACAGGTAGTACATACTTAATGAAAATAGAGACTTTGATAAACATGTTTTATGTTGACTCTTATTATAGGACTTGCTATGAAAGTATTTTGGAGCGAGATTACAGAAGTGGTGTAAATAAGTCACTTGTTTTGGTGAAATATTGCTGTAAACTGCCTCAGGCTTATGAGATTATTAAATAATTTTTTGGTCCAGGGACCCTTTTTTTTCATTTCTTATAAATGCAGAGTTCATTCAGGAACTCATAAGTGACTGGTTATATGGACTATACATGTGAATAAACAGTCTTTTATTTATTACTAAGGTATATATATCTTAGAAAAAAACAAAAACAAATATGTAACGGTTAAGAAAGTAATTACAATGACGATAAACTTAACATTTGTAAATACCTCTTAGCTATGTACTCCGATGAGTCCGGAGGTTAGAATTTCACAATCCTTAGACCCTGATAGATTGTTATGTTCATACAAATATTTGTTTCAACAAATTTATGTTTTGTTTTGGATATAGCTGATAAGGTTAATGATGCTAAAATCTTATTGTTACAGACTTTTCGTGTCAGTGTGCTATGTGTGAACTGATAACGGTGCTGCACTCCGTGACAGGACACGAAGAGAAATGTTTTATTGTTTTTAATTTTATCATTGTAAATGACGGAGAAGAATGCAAAGGTCCATATCCAAACTCTCAATAAGTTTACCAGTATCTTTTTCAAAGATATGGTAAACTTGGGGAGGGTTGAGACATAACAGAGAGAAAATATAAAGAAAAAAAACAAAACAAGAAGTTGGTTGCTAAGGAGATGATAGCACAACAAGAACCGGCTAGCAATTGAGTTGAGTGTAAGCACTTTCGAGCTGACATCTAGTTACCGTATAACAAGAACCTTTGCAATCTTCGGATACTTCTGAATGTAAATAACGGAAATAAAGACCAATGAATCATATGAAAGTATATAATCACTCAAGCATCTAAAGATTAAGTTTGCATGGATGTTTCGCATCAATGGAATGAGATGAGACAACATAAAATGCAACATTTCTCTCTGTTATGTCTCACGTTGTTGAGTTATGCGCTTACCAACACATTTTGCGATTCATTTTTATATTATAGACTAGTTTGCTTTATGAATGTATATATATTCTGAATTGAAGTTGATACACTATAAACCAACTAGCAACTGAGCAATTTTAATTTATATTTTCTAGTAATTAAATATTGACCAATATTCTTGTCTCCTATGATTCAACGAAAGTGTGAGCTTTCACTGCGATTACTGAAGTAGAACGTAGGTAGTTATGAGACTTAAAATCTCTCAGCCCTGCAGCTCACCACAATCATACGTTTAAATGCCCGACAGTCACAAAAATGAGTGGAATGACTACCGTTCCTTGCAATGTCTCACGCGAAACTGACAGATATGCTTATGGCACTGGAACAGGATATTTTATTCTTCTACTTGCTGAGAAAAGTTGTTACGGATATACGCATCAGCATACGTTAAACAAGATGGATTTAAAAAAAAAAAAAAAAAAATGGAACAAACACATAGAAAAATGTGGGAAAGGAACTGACAAGTTGCAGAAAATACATTGCTTGATTAATGCTGCCTAAATACAAGACAGTTGAGTTAAATTCTTGCAGAAGTGGGCTACTTTTCGTGAGAAGCCACGTGCCGGGAGATTATTTAAATACCTACTTTCACGTTCGTAGCTACGTATTCTAAGTTTCTATTCACAGAACTTAGTTTTGTTGCGATGAAAAACTTTTACGGAAGCAGAGGGCTGTAATCAGTTTTTATATGGCCTATGTACAATGAATCCTGTTAAACTCAGGGAAGTTACCAACCACAATGCGAAACATCATGATGACATATCTGAAATCTTAGTACGCATACAATGAGATAACACTGAAATTGAGTCCTAGAAATGTTTGAAAAGAATCATCCGCAGCAATTACGGAAGTCAAACAATAGCTTTCTATCAGTGAGAAAACTTTTTTAAACAAGTGATAATGTAGCTATTTATCATTACTCAGCTTATAGACGTTATAATATTACTCGCAACCAGACCCTCTGCTGTAAATGGAAAGCAATTTCCGAGTGGTCAAATGCTCTGCGTAAACTTACAATTTCCTCCTTCAACTATAACAGCTATTTTACAAACCAACTGCAGAGAAAAACAGCGCTAAACTATAAAAATTTCGAACAGTTTGCAGTGAAGTTCTTGATTGCAGGGTCTCCTTTCCAGCTGACTCATAATTTTCAATATTCGAAATATTAAGTTATTTCAGATCCTTACGTAAAATCATCATTCATCGCTGTTGTATTTTAGTATTTTGACACTATTTTTTGATTCAACAGCTTCAGTAATTCGATAACTTACTGGAGACCGTTACTCAGACTTAATGAAACGTGAGATCCACGTATAACCGTTTCTTCTTTGGGAAGGTATTTTGGGGTTGTTGCGTTACCGAACTTTTGGGTGACTGGCTAACGCTCGAGACTGGAATTCGGAAAGTCGCATGTTAGATCACCGGTCCGATTGTCCTGACTTCGGTTTACCGAAGTTACTCCAAGCGAATGCCGCGACGTGTTTCCCGAATCATCATGCCCGCGATACTTGGCGTTACTTTCCACAGTGTTCTCCATTCCCTAATGACATAGAAATAGGCTAGTAGTAAAGACCTAACCAATTAAAAACTTTTTTACATCTTCACAGTATTGAACTCCATACTGCTATAGCTGTGATGACAGCAAATTTGCTGATAGATAGATTAGATTGGTGAACATAAATCAATAATTTCTTTCAGTAATATGCGTGCTACAGGAGACAGTTAAGATCGCAGTAACAAATCACCATTAACTGATTTAAGCGATCTGACGGAAACTTTTAGATTTCTATGATCAAGAAGTTTATCCGTTCTGACTATAACTTTGCTTTTAACGTCACTTATGTAGGTGTATACAACGATGACAGTAGAACCATTTCTTCTAATAGGATGCCTGAATAGCATTCTGAATCAGTAACTACTAAGAAAACTAGTTTTATCGTATCGAAACTTTGGCTTGCCTTTCTAAGTTAAAAGTAAGCCTTGGAAGCTGTACTTCTTTTCATGAAATCGTTGAAATTTTTACCAGTTCTGTTGGCACTGACATTTTGGATGTCCACTTTCAAGTATATTTGTTAGTAATTTTGTGTATGTCACGGTCAACAAAATCCATGTTTTGGATTTCAGAGGATTAACGAAATAATTTCAGGCTAACAGTGGACTAGTTCATACTTGAATACCGTGGACGGATTCCTTTACAATCCTTGGTAAATAATCTTTTCCGTGACATTTAAAAAAATATAACATTAATATAAAGACTGAATTGGTAAAAAATAAACCAAGAAAGCATTTGTGTTAGTTTATCGATACGTGCAGCCTCACCATTATTTTAGCTTCTCAGTTGGTGTATGTTGTGATTTTAGTGATCCACAGTACATTAAACACAAGAAGAACGTAACAGTTCATGAAAATCACTCATGTCCGAGGCTGGAATCGAACCGTCTGCTCCAGGAACTACCCGAGCGCTAACCACCATTCTTCCGGGTCGGCACCCACGATGCCTACGGTAGCAGCGGATGAGTCCTACCAAGACCGCAGCAGAGGGGTCAACTACTGTTATACACATGTTGACCAACATTACGTTTCCTTGTTCCCAGTTTCCTGTGTATTCCTCCAAACTATATGTCTCATAAACAACAGTTACAAAATATAGAAACAATCGTTCATTGTCATTCATTATTGATTAGTATCAGCTTCTAAAATTTTCGCACTTGCGAAACTTCTGGTTGTATTCTGGGTTACCAGTTGACTGCTAACAATTTTACCCCTCAGATCAGTGCAGGTTCTTTACGGACTTCTGTCAGAAGAGTTCACCATAGAATTAACATCAGAATGGAGTGAAAAGTTGGCCTACTATAATAACTTGAAGTAGCAAAAAGCGTATAAATCGCGAATAAACTAATGATTTCGAACGTGTCCGCTAATTACCAAGCAGTTTGTTTATTACCAAATGTTTTAAATCCACGTCCTTGGATACTTACCAATAACGTTTTTGGTAAGAACTTCAAACCAACATTTCACCTGTCGTTTGAGTTTTAACAGCACCACCCACAGAATATTGCTGTAGCTAATAAGCCTTATTAGTTTTTTGTTCTTTGCCTGTTTATGAAACACCACTAAAACCACAAAGGTGACAACACTTTGTGCCTTCAACTACTGACCCCTCATCATGTTTTGTTTTTGTTTTAAAAAGAGTGTTCATTTCGCCTTAAGAAGCTTTCGTTATTATTGGTAGGTGAAAATAAGTTGTTTTTTTTACGCTAAAATACTGTCAACTCAGAATGCGTTGACGACATCTCATGTCACCGAAAACAGTAATTTAGTTATAATTTTTTCCGTATGTTTCTAAAATAATTTTAAACGTAGTAGTAAAAGAACAACATGTCTTCATAGCACACAGCAAAATTAACTAACTACAAAAATCTGCAATTATTTGTCAACGCACTCACCTAAAACTATCTTTACATGGCAAATATTGATTTTATCATTAATAGTTAGTTATTCTAAGTGACAGATAATCGGTATTACGTCTTCCTTTCTTTTGACGCTAGAGTTTTTTCAAAATTAACTTTTTGTTTGAAAATGGTAACTTTTAATGTTCTGTATGGACACGTAATTTCTTTTGAATGTTTTAAAAAACTAAAATGAAGTGCTTTCAATATCTGCACAACTCTTTTATTAACGAAATACAATCCATATTTTCGTTTCTGTAACGAATATGTTAAAATATGTCACGTTTTGTTGTTTGGTGGGTGAGTCTCAATTTTCGATACTAACATGAATGTACCACCTACCGGGTATAGTACTGTCTTGGTAGATGTGTATAATGGGTTGAATAAGTCCCAGGATGAAATGTAGCGATGTGCAATTCAGGTCGTTCGGATTAATATGAGCATGGTAGTACATTGTAAATATAGTTTATTTATTGTATGTAACTAAGCTTACTGTCGTTTAGGAAATTCCTTTATTAAAATTGACATTTTTTAATTGTTTTAGATATTCTTGGTTAGGAAACCTTGTCCAAAATACCAGCAAGAGCTTCAGAAGGTACTGCAATCGAAGGAAATTAAAAATTTCTTTGATCGAAACTCCAAAGTTCTAATGTTCATGGCAAAACACACGGGACTATCGATGGCCAGTTCGGGTGAAATACTCAAACTTCATGACATACTTCATGTACAGGTAAGAGCTACTTTTATCCTTATAATTCCAATTGCAGAAACGTCCAGTAATATTTGCCGAACATATTAAAAGCGCTGCAATCATACTGGCTTTGTGGGGACATGATTGTTGCTACAAGTCCGCAAACTGATGGTAAACACTCGCCCATTTCTTGATGATAGCTTCTCCTTAAAGGAGGCAATACATGATCACTCCATCCGTCCAAATGGAGCGATGTTACTCCATTATCGTGTCGTCTGTGGGAAAATTTCAGTGGATGTTATGGACTGAAAGGATTATTTGGATATCGGGTCAGGTCAATATCCATCAGTTTGGTTCATCATGACATCAAGCCAACTAACAATGTGTGGGGAAAACCATGTGGAGCGACATCAAGTCATCACTACAGTTAGCTGGTGTATGGTTAAACCGTGGTCCAAGTAGGCTACTTATTCTGTCACCGACTACCGAACAGACAACATCAGTGCGTTGATCGGATTGCGCAGTACTGCATCATTTCGTTTTAGTTTTGAATTTAGAATAGAAATATTTGGTTTGCTAGTTGTGAGATATTATTTAGAATGTAGTTATTGAAAATAGTATTGTCTTAAGTAACATTTAGAACGATATCATTTTCTTATTTCCTTTATTTTTAGAAACAAAAATGCGTTTCAACTAGAGATGAAACGGATAGCTGTTTGGCCGGATACCAGATACCGGTTATCCGGCCAACCTATAAGCCGGATAGCTGGATATTCGGCAGCCGAATATCTGGCTGGACGTTTTTATTTGAGGTTAGGAAAAATAAAAATATCGTCAGTAAAAAAAGGGTCGCTTATTTGGGAATATTTTGATTTAATAATTACACTAAGATTTCGATTTTGAATTACTTTTTGTGACGCAGTTTTTGACGCGAAATCTGAATCATTTCAAACACAATGACTTTTTTTTTTTGTCTTCTGCCAGATACCTCTGCCTTGACAAACCAGTAAACTTTCGTCAAATGAGGAAAGCTACAGCCGATATCGTGCCTATACTGCCTTTAGACATCTCCGGGATATATTTGACATCATCAGAATTGTTTGAAAGGAAATTACTTTGGGATTTAAACGGCGCAAAAGGAAAAAAAAAATCATTAGCTTATGGCAGGAATTGTTACACTAGACAACGAGCCGTTATCTAACGTAGAAAGAAACGGATTTTACAGTCCCCTAGAACATTACCCCGCTATAAATATCAAGTCTTACATACATTTCCCAAAGAATGTACCAGACTTCTACGACAGAATTTATGAGAAAATAAAACAAACATTTCTAGTGCTCTCGCTGTTTCGGTGACTTCTAGGTTTACACTAGAATGTCAGCTTCCTGTATTTCACATCTCATGGGTATGTTGCAAAGTCAAACTAGAACATGGAGTTTTTGCTATGAAGCATGTCCCTGGTTCTCACCCAGCAGAAAATGTAGCAAGGGAGCTTAATATCGCAAATCATTGGGCTATTGACCAAACCAAAATACATAAATGACAATGGTGCCAACATGGTGAAGGTTGTACGCGTGGCTGAGTATGCTTCTGCCAAATGTTTTATCCATTTGCTTCGGAGAATTGTAACTGAGGCATTGAAGATCCAGCCTGAAGTGCTAGGAGTGATTGTAACCGAGAAACGTCTCGTTAAACACTTTAATCTTTCTGGCTTAGCTCAAGAAAAATTGCTGGCGATTCAAAAAGAAAAATTTACCCGACCGTCAGCTGGTGCCAGATATCAGCACGAGATGGAATTCTAGCTTGCATATGATAGAATTCCTGTTGTCGCTATACGTGACTGATCGCGGAACACAGTAATTTGACGCGTCAACAGTGGTATTTGGTGATAAAGTGCGTTAGCTATTGAAGCCCTTTGAAGAAATAACAAAATTAAACGAGCGTAATGGGTACACATGGGCTATCCTAATCAAATCAGTTCTATTTAAAACCATTAAAACTGTTACTGCTTTGGAAAATCCCTGGTGACATCTTAAGCGACTTTGAGTCTATGTATGGCATGTCTAATGTTTTTAGAATCGTAATGCGCCTGTCGCGTCTCTGTTAGTTCAAACGCGCCGGCCACGTGCAACCCAACGCTATGACTTCTTCACAAAACATGCGCGGCATTGTCAGTATATATGATATTTAAATTTCATACGGAGGTACTTGAATGACAGAAATAAATATCCACATACCTGTACCTTGTTTTAACTGTGATAAATAATGTAAATGTAATGCTACGTGGCTTGGCTCTGACAAGCCCCTCCCTTTTCCCTTTCACGTGTAGCCCAGGGTAGCTTCTGCCTA
>JARYHS010008075.1:141560543-141576543 GCA_031002005.1 Vandiemenella viatica
CCTAGTGCACGATGGGAGACTCGATACTATTACCACACACAAGTACCAGTCTTCTGCGCTATGTAGTTCCGGCAGCATGGTAAAATTTACTGATACACACAAGTCTTTGGATGAAATACGAAAATATTCATGATCTACCAATTCTACTACCACACATACACACCAATGCTCTATGCTATGTAGTCGTGGTAGAAAAGTGAAATCTGCGGAGACACATGCCTTTCGTCGAAATACGAAAATATCCTTGGTCGGCCACTTACAACCACCATATCTACCACAGTACCACAGTTTCTGAAATCTGGCCGCTGTTGTGAACGAAAGGTGACTCTGTGCTACTACTACACACAAACGCCAGTTATCTGTGATCTGTAGTTTTCGCTGAAAAGTGATACACCATGACACTTTTGTTTTTGGCAGAAGTATGAAACTGCCACAGGTCGACCACTTTCAACCCCCATTTCTCCCACACCGCCATAGTTACCGACATGTAACAACCATAGTGCACTACATGAGATACGATTCTACTACCAAACACAAACACCAATGCTCTATGCTATGTAGTTGTGGCAGAAAAGTGACATATGCGGAGACAGTCGAAATACGAAAATATACTTGGTCGGCCACTAACAACCACCATATCTACCACAGTACCACAGTTTCTGAAATTCGGCCGCTGTTGTGATCGAAAGGTGACTCTGTGATACTACCACACACAAACGCCAGAGATCTGTGATCTATAATTTTCGCTGAAAAGTGATACACCATGACACTTTTGTCTTTGGCAGAAATATGAATTTGCGACAGGACGACCACTTTCAACCCCCATTTCTCCCACACCCCCATAGCTACCGACATCTAACAACCATAGTGCACTACATGAGATACGATTCTACTACCAAACACAAACACCAATGCTCTATGCTATGTAGTTGTGGCAGAAAAGTGATACATGCGGAGACAGTCGAAATACGAAAATATCCTTGGTCGGCCACTTACAACCACCAGATATACCACAGTACCACAGTTTCTGAAATTCGGCCGTTGTTGTGATCGAAAGGTGACCCTGTGCTACTACTACACACAAACGCCAGTTATCTGTGATCTATAGTTTTCGCTGAAAAGTGATACACCATGACACTTTTGTCTTTGGCAGAAGTATGAAACTGCCACAGGTCGACCACTTTCAACCCCCATTTCTCCCACACCGCCATAGTTACCGACATGTAACAACCATAGTGCACTACATGAGATACGATTCTACTACCAAACACAAACACCAATGCTCTATGCTATGTAGTTGTGGCAGAAAAGTGACGTATGCGGAGACAGTCGAAATACGAAAATATACTTGGTCGGCCACTAACAACCACCATATCTACCACAGTACCACAGTTTCTGAAATTCGGCCGCTGTTGTGATCGAAAGGTGACTCTGTGCTGCTACTACTACACACAAACGCCAGTTATCTGTGATCTGTAGTTTTCGCTGAAAAGTGATACACCATGACACTTTTGTCTTTGGAAGAAGTATGAAATTGCAACAGGTCGACCACTTTCAACCCCCACATCCCCATAGCTACCGACATCTAACAACCATAGTGCACGACAGGAAAGACGATTCTACTACCACACACAAACACCAAAAGTCTATGTTATGTAGTTGTGGCAGGAAAGAGAAGTATACGGAGATACGAATTTTTGGTCGAAATATGAAAACGCCCTGCACTGACCAACTTTAATCATTATATCTCCCACATTCCCACAGCTATCGGCATTCGGCCAACGTTGTGCACGACAGGAAACTCCATGCTACTTCCACCCACAAACATCAGTGATCTGTGCTAGGTAGTGGTGGCTGAAAAGTGAAATATAGGAAAAAACACGTCTATTTTTATATATATATAAGATTAGTGCACAATTATGGTTAGGCATTTAGTATTTCAATGTATCCTCAGATTTTTTTAAATGGATGTCTAGAGGAAGATATTTGCATGCATTTACCTGAGGGTTACAAAATACGTAATTGTAATAGCATGTATTTGAAATTGATAAGGTAGAATTACAAGGATTTTGTAGATGCTGATGGTCTTGTACAGGTTCTGTTTTGTAATGTCTAGTTCTGCTATTTCATGAGAAAGTAGAAAACAAAAAACTGTAGCTCCGTCAAGCACTGAAGCAGAACATATGGCTTTTGCCAGATGCTTCTAAAGAGGCAGTATATTTAAGAAATCTGTTATTTGAAATCAGGGTAATTTGTGTATGATTACTATCTTTGGTGACAGAGTGCATTGAAGCTTACAAGTAATCAGCAAATACCAGGGCCGTAATTATAAACTTGGAGGCCCCGGGGCAAAACTTCGTAGTGAGGCACCTCAACATTTTTCTTTTTATATGCATGGGGCTTTATTCCAATTCGACAAAAATTTGTTTTTATCCATTGGTCCTTGCAATGGTAACAAAACTGGCTACAAAAGCCAAATGTTCAAATATTTATCTACACAGACGGAAAAAAAAATCCCAACACCAAGAAAAAATTATTGTAGAGTAATGAAATTTGGACAATGCATTTGTCAAGTTAACATGTTTAATTGATTAAATTTTCAAGATCACAGGTTAATTTAAGCTCAAGAAAATGCATTTCAAATGTGAAATACTGTTAAATTAATAGCCGGTGTAACCTCCAGAATTTTGAATGCAAGCCTGCAAACGTGAATGCATTGTGTCATACAGGTTTCGAATGTCACTTTGTGGTATGGAGTTCCATGCTTGTTGTACTTGTGCTGTCAATACTGGGACGGTCAGTGCTGGCTGTGGATGATGCTGGAGTTGTCGTCCAATGATATCCCATACGTGTTCAATTGGAGACAGATCTGGTGATCTCGCAGGCCAAGGTAACATGTCGACACTCTGTAGAGCACGTTGCGAGACAACAGCGGTATGAGGGCGAGCGTTATCCTGTTGAAAAACTCCCCCTTGAATGCTGTTCATGAATGGCAGCACTACAGGTTGAATTACCAGACTGACGTACAAATTTGCAGTCAGTGTGTTTGGTATAACCACAAGAGTGCTCCTGCTGTCATAGGAAATTGCTCCCCAGACCATGACTCCAGCCCTGTAGCGTGCATTCCACTGACTACAAGCCATCGCCGTTTGCGACTCCAGTGGTGTCAAGCCAGAGCTCATTGGAGGACGGAGTGGAGATCTGTTGTGTTTTCTGATGAAAGCAGGTTCTGCCTTGGTGCCAGTGATGGCCGAGTGTTGGTCAGAAGGAGGCCAGGGGAACGCCTGCAACCAAACTGTCTGCGGCCTAGACACACTGGACCTACACCTGGAGTCATGGTCTGGGGAGCAATTTCCTATGACAGCAGGAGCACTCTTGTGGTTATACCAAACACACTGACTGCAAATTTGTACGTCAGTCTGGTAATTCAACCTGTAGTGCTGCCATTCATGAACAGCATTCAAGGGGGAGTTTTTCAACAGGATAACGCTCGCCCTCATACCGCTGTTGTCTCGCAACGTGCTCTACAGAGTGTCGACATGTTACCTTGGCCTGCGAGATCACCAGATCTGTCTCCAATTGAACACGTATGGGATATCATTGGACGACAACTCCAGCATCATCCACAGCCAGCACTGACCGTCCCAGTATTGACAGCACAAGTACAACAAGCATGGAACTCCATACCACAAAGTGACATTCGAAACCTGTATGACACAATGCATTCACGTTTGCAGGCTTGCATTCAAAATTCTGGAGGTTACACCGGCTATTAATTTAACAGTATTTCACATTTGAAATGCATTTTCTTGAGCTTAAATTAACCTGTGATCTTGAAAATTTAATCAATTAAACATGTTAACTTGACAAATGCATTGTCCAAATTTCATTACTCTACAATAATTTTTTCTTGGTGTTGGGATTTTTTTTTCCGTCTGTGTATAAATAAATTAAAAAATTATTAAATGGATTATTTTTATGATACAAGTTTTGGAAATTAAATATTCAGTGCTTATAGTTGTAAAAAGAATAAGGTGAATAATACAAAAGCGCAATTTCTAAAAACAGTGTATGTTCATAAAAAATTTATAAAATCACACATTAAAAATACATGGTAAAATATTTGCTACACTGTTGTCAACATAAAAAATTAAAACATTAACTTTTAATAAGATTAAACTAGCGAAAAACTTTTAATTGATAATTTAAAATATGACTTTTCTAAATTAAAGTTTAAGATCGATTAAAGATAATAGATGTAAATTAAGTTAGTTGAAATGCATACTTTGCTTAAAACACAAGGAATCGGTAACTGATGCATGGAAAGTATTGTATATTGAAAAGATTAAAGATTAGCTACATTTAATTATTTCATAAACATTTGTTTCCATAACTTTCAAAGAAGCGAATTCATCAATTACTATGTCAAAGTTGATTTGTTGAGCTCGGTCATTCTCAATTGAAAGCAAAGCTAACCTGCTGAGTCTTTCTTGAGCCATTGTACTTCTCAAGTATTTTTTGATCAATTTAAGTTTAGAAAAGGACCGTTCAGCCATTGATACTGTCACAAGAAAAGTCAAATACATGATGCACGCTGTGCAAACATCTGGATAGCTTCATGAAAGCGAACTGTGATCGACTTTTATATAATTAGCAAATTACTTAACATTTTTCATTTTTTCCAGTTTGTTTTGAAACGAATTTTTCACTGAATATAATTGTGAAAGAAAGGCTGGAATCACATCATTTAAAAACTTATTAACGAAATCAACTGCTTTTTTTGTGAATATCACTTTTATATGCATTGGCTAATAGTCAGGTTGTATCACTTATCAAGTGTCAAGAACAACTTTCATCCGTTCAAAACGGCGATCAAGTTGAATAAAAAGTGTGTCTAGAACACAGTGACACGGAAACAAGATTTTGGGTCTATTAATCTCTCGTCTTCACTCAACTCATTAAAGTTTTTTTTTTTTATTTCCTTAGTCTATTCTGGCAAAATTCTTTGTTTATTCTCCATCGAATACAAACATCTGATGCTTCAGAATCAAATTCTTCAAACTTTCCACGTATTTCGGTTATCCTTAAAAATAAATTGCCAAATAACTCATATGCATACAACTACCTAGGTCCATGGTTTCAGATTGTAAGGATTTTGCTACGATGTTGAGAGACTCTAAAACTTCACACTGCACAAGGCACAACCAAAAACAATACAAAACTTTCAGGTTTGTTCTTTAGCTGCTGTGCTTCATTTCTTTACTAGCTTTCCCTGGAAGTCAAAGTTATGCGGGTAAGGCTTTTAAACACGTCACAAAACCTGTGTTTACACTGCCTCATGTAGTCTTGTGTAGTTCGCGAACGAACTAGTTCGGAAGAGCGCTCCCACAGGCGAACTACGCGAACTAGTTCCCAGATCTCTCGCTCCTTAGTTCGTTCGATCCTTTCCCGAAGACCAACTTTTGTTTTAGTTTATTATCTAAAAGGAAACACAGTTCCTTGTGGACACGTTTCACTGAAGACACAGATATAAAAATAAAAGAAAAATAAATTGTTCAACATTAATAATTATTGCAGAAGTCACAAACGGAAATTTAACTTGGAATGTGAACATAAAATACACTTTGATCCCAATCAAAAGACAACCATCGATAACCACAACTACCATAACAAACATGAGAGCGCGTGCAGTAGCGCTAGCAAAGCGAGCGAGCGAGCTGTCTTGGAGGACCTAGTTCGCGAACTAAAAGAGCGCTCCCGGTCGCGAACTAAAGAGAGCGGTACAGTTCGCGAACTAACAGAGCGCTCCCGGTCGCGAACTATAGAGAGCGGTACAGTTCGCGAACTATAGAGAGCGGTACCGTTCGCGAACTAAACAGAGCGCTCCCGGTCGCGAACTATAGAGAGCGGTACCGTTCGCGAACTAAATTGAGCGCTACCGTTCGCGAACTAGCACCATTCGCCGCTAGGGTTTCCAATATTTTTTCGGTTGATGGTAGGAATTTTTAAAAAAGAATGCTATACTTCAAAAATATAATATTTTACGAAAGAGTAGAAAATGATAAAAGGTATGTTTTTACTATTTCATTTTTTATACTAAATTTTTTGCACTTTCTCATCTTTAATTCTTTTTTGTCTACAGTAAAATTGTCATATGCTTTATCGCTTTCAGTTGTCAAATTATTTTCGAGAAGAAGCTCATTTTTTATTCATGAAATACTTCTCTTACTTTTACCTGGATTTCGTATAATATTGTTTTAATCTTAACTTAGTCCACAACCCTAAGGTTGGTTGGATCCTCCCGAAGGAGGTAGGACGGCCAGTTCCTTTCCTCTGGGACCTACAGTTTAAGGTGGAATCCGAACCACGGAGCGTCCTGGCATATCTCATATGATTAAACACAACTCTCAAAATTCCTGCGCCTGCCGGGATTCGTGCCCGGGTCAGGAGCAGCGAAAGTTTTGAAAGCAAGCGACTTAGCCACTGATCTACCAGGACGCTGTTATTTCAGAGTAAAGTTTGTTCACTTTGATATTCATTTTTTCTCGCAAATTTATAACCTCTAATATAGTCTCACAGTCATCAAATGAAACCCTGTGATTTGAATTTAATTTTTGGATTTTGTATAGCTAAATGCTTTCATCAAAATCTAACTATTTACTAAGATACTCCAGACATTTATCAACGAATACTAGAGCATTATTTTTTATATTATCACTTTCTGTGGAGAATTTGGTTTCTAAAGGCTTTTTCTTGTTTTCTTAACCAAAGAAACAGTATCTTTTACATTTTTCTAGCTCTGATTTTAAAGCTGACATAATATAATACTTATCTCAGTCTGTTGGTTAACAGCTTTGTGAAAGTGATGAAAGAAATGACTTGCGAAATTCAAAAAGATTTTAACTTTTGTGTCTTCATCAGTTTCATTCGTCGCCAAAAAATTGTGAATGTGTGTTGGATTATTCTCCCCTTCACTAATAAAATAATAGCTCAATGACTTCCAATTCACTGGAAATTTACGCACTTTCGTTATTGCTACCACTTTCTCATTCAAGGGTCACTGTTATTTTTATATGTCTAATTATTAGGTATCACAATGGAAGTATTAATGTTATTTTTCTTAATAATATAGGTAATAGTATTTCTGTCATATAGTACTTAAGTTGTAGCCAATAGTAGAATTATATTTTGTCCATGATTTCCAAAACTTTATTTATATAAAAAGCCGATTACTTATAAAACGGGTATTTTAATTCATCAAAATAAACGCGTTTATAATATTTTATAAGTAATGTTGTGTTGTTGTTGTTGGGGTTTAAGGGCGCGTCGACGGCAGGATCATTAGCGCCTTTTATAAGTAATGTTTCTTCCATGAACTAATAAACAAATCCATTTAAAAAAATTAATATTCTACGAATGCATGTAAAGTAAATAGTAATAACAGCACAATTATTCAATTTACCCATTTGTGTAAAGGACAATGAGCACTTTGGTTTATCGGTGCCAACTGTTCATGCTAATGTAATTTGAAAGGGCTATTATTAGCCAATAACTTTTGTTAAGAAGGTCATATTAAATTCCATTTAGAAACGACAAAAAATGATTATGTCCTAATAAAACTGACTTAACAAACAAAATAGCGCGTGCAGTAGCGGTAGGAAGGCGAGCGAACGATCTGTTTCTCTGAATTCGATACGCGAACTAACGAACTAAAAGAGCGAACTAGTTCGCGAGGGAGCTGCGAACTAAACTGAGCACTCCCCTTCGCGAACTATTATGCGCAAGTCTAGCCTCATGCCTGCCAGGCCAGTGAGTTGCATTAAGAGTTTTCAGTGTTACTTTCGAATTCACTGAATCAGCCTGAGCCTCGATGTCGTACACTGGCTTGACGTCTTGCCAGCGCAAAATACTATGACCAAAAAAGCAATACACACTTTGAATGGTTACAAAAAACTGGCTGACCACTCGGTTTCCTTCCACAGCATCCTTTATTACTAAATTAAGGTTATGTGCAGCGCAGTGCACGAAGTATGCGTATGGGGCTTTTTCTTTAATACGCTGCTCCACTCCACTGTATACCCCACTCATAACTGAAGCCTTGTCGTAGTCTTGTCCACGGTATTTGGTCAAATCCAAGTTTTTCTCTTCCAATGAAGTAACTATTTCTTCTGCAAGGTCTTAGACAGACTGAACTTTTACCTCTCTAAAGGATACAAAAGGTTCACATATTTTTATATCAATAACTGTCCCTTCTTCATCATTGATTATTTTGATATACCTGTAAACTTCACTTAACTGACCAACTTTAGCAATGTCATGAGTGGTATCTAAAATCAATGAAAAAAACAGTTTTGAAGCTCAACGATAATTTCATTTTTGATTTCTAATGCTAATAGGTTTATAAGTTCATTGTGAATTTTAGGACTGAGGTATTTCATAGTCCCTAGTGGACGCTGAATCAATTCTTGGGCCGGTTACACACTGGGCGGTTCTTGCCGCAGCGGAAAATTAATTGTCGCCGCCTACAGAATTTGAGGTGTTTACAAATTCAGCGGTAGAACTGCCGCTGCTATGAAGAGCTGGCGGAATGTGACGTGGTCTGGCGTCAGTTGCTTTTGCCAAATTAAGTTTCATTTTGTGAAATTAGAAGTTTATTTGTTGAATTTGGTGATTATTACGTCATACATAGGTTTAAAAATTGTCATTTTGTCGGTTCCCTCACCGAAAAAAATAAGAAAAGAAAAAAATCGTCTTGTTTGGATCCATCAAATCAGCCAAAAGAGAACAGAATTATTGAGGATCGATGACACCAAGTTTTTCAATTATTTAGGGATGTTTATTCTGACGAACTGCTTGGGAAACTAATGTACATCATTCAGAGGAGAAATACCCAGTTGACGAAATGTATTCAACGTGTGGAAATGCTGGCAGTCACGTTGAAGTAAGCAGTTTCCTCATGGGCCTACTATAGATAAACATTTAATGTTATATAATTCGAATCGGCTATATATATTTTATGTTAATTAGGGTGAAAACTCCTTGAGGTTAATAGGAATAGGTGTACAGGAAATGTTTGAAAAATACACTAGTCATATAATAGCTAAGACTTTTATATTTAACTAATACATATACTTCACTGTGTAATCAACACCTCACTATTTAGCTTATTCGATCTTGCTTTATCCTTACAAGCACAATCGACTAGTTAAACTTTTGTAGTTAAATTGTATTATGTTGAATGTTTTAGTAATTATTACTTTACAAAGAAAAATCGTTTGTAATTGGCGAACATGCAGAATTTACTGAATGGGTTGTCTCACTGTATTCGTTACTGCTGTGTTATATATATCAAAAAAAAGTCTCACAATATCGAGCAGCAAAATTTCGGTCTAGTTTTGGAAGTGTTCCTTGGCAAATGTCTAAGATATAAGGACACAGTTACACAGTATTAAACATCAACATCTTTCTATAAAATATGACTCAACATTTTTCAAGTTCTAGTTGAAGCTATAGAAATGTATGTAATTATGTGGTCAAAAAATTTACTATCCAAAGGAATTTTATCCCCGTTTTCCAGTACGTCAAAATCATTCCCAATTTCAATGCACACTTCTTTCCGAACGTGTCTGGTAGCCTCCCGATCATTGAAACAATCTAATGATATGCCCCATAAAACTGGTCTCGCTTCTGCTAACGAAATGAGAAGATCATTATCTACCACCACATAACTCATATTACGATTTTAAATTTAAAGAAAATGTTAACTTTACACAGACTGAAAACGTACAAGCGGTTAAAAATCCGCCGAGTATGTATGCGCCTATCTGGGCCACTGGGTGGACTGGGGCGGACAAACTACCGTCGAATGTAGTGGCAGCACCCCGCTGCAAACCTGCCGTCGACGGCAACTCTACCGCCGATTTGCCCTACCGCCCAGTTATTATTAACTTTTAGTTAGGTGCTGGGTATTTTATAGGAAGTTAGATTAAATATTAAAATACAATAATTTTTTAACCATCAGTTTGGGGCCCCTCGGGCTTGGGGGCCCCGGGGCAGTGCCCCGGGTGCCCCGGCGGTAGTTACGGGCCTGGCAAATACGCAAGAGGTCTAAACATATTAATGTTCGTTACGATTATGTCCGCGATGGCTGTATTAAATTAATGTATTAAGCTTGAATACATACGAACTGCTAAAAATGCCTGCTGACTTGCTCACTAAAACTCTGTGTGCCCACAAACATTACAAACTTATAAACAAAGTAGGATTATTAAGTAATATATTGTAACGCTGTGTGAGGCTGTCGCTTATTTCGATATAGTGGGGGTGTTATAATATGATATCGAAATAAAATTGTCTTAGGCTTAGCATCTATGCTGTCCATGGATATTGTACAAATATTCTGTGTGGTGAATAAAACAGAAGATGCTTGTTGCATTCTTACTTAACCGTTAAACGGACGAGCAGGGCCGGCGCTAAGGAATTTCGGGCCCGGAGTAAAATGGGCGACGTTTTGTTTTGGGCGTATTCTTGGCTTCATGGCCTAAGAGCCCCTATAGTTGGTGATCGGGCCCCCTATAAGCCTGGCGGGGTCCGGATACTTTTAACCCGCTTACCCCCCCCCCCCCCCTAACGCCTGCCCTGCGGAGGAGTTTTAATAAATACAAATACAAATTACTACATATTCCTGAAAAGTAGTCGTAGTTCCACGTTTTTTCAGCAGAAATATTTTTACAAATTGTTTTAAGAATAAAATGCTACGAAAAACAAACTTAATGCCTGTATTATGGCAATTAATTTCATAGCAGTTGCGTATGTATTAAACTGTGTAAATAATTTCTAATGTTTCTGCTCTCTGCTATTTTACGGCAATAATATCGTTGTTGAATTTTGATTAATAAATTAAGGTTCACATAGCTTATACATAATCATATCCATGATGATTTAAATCTACATAAAAAGGGAAACTTAAATCTCATATAATAGCTAACACATGTATCAAAAACTACATGTATCATCTATGATGGTAGCACGAATTTATTTTGGAAAAGCTTGTAAGGAAAAACGAAGAATCAATTTTAATATCTTGGCTCTCCGTGTAATACAGTGACCGCGTAAGCCTTCGTAATTAATCGTTTTCAATGATATCTATTATTTCCAAAACGGATAACTGTTATTTATTTGACCGATATATTTCGCGATTACGTACGTTTCGTGTTGTGTTCTCTGAGTTTTTAATAAACGTCATTGTTTCTTAACTTCTGCCAAAAAAAATTTTGGGTTATGGTTTAACTTAATTTTTATAACTGATACAGATAATATGGCGTCAACATCGAATACCCTTCTCCTTAAATTAATTTCTGCATCTAGTTGTCGTAAATAAACAAAAAGCTACAAATAGGAATAATTGTAACTTTCTAGTGGCTGTTGATTTGCGCGTGATGGCTGGTACGTGACCATACTCTAGCCCATAGGTGGCCAACCTTTTTCAGCTGCCGGGCCAAATTTTGGAACTACTACTCTCTGCCGGGCAGCATGCGTTACTTTCTTGGAAAAAATACTTTAAGATTTTTATGAAGTAAAATAACACTTAAAATGAAATATGGATATTTAATGAAGTATTAAATATACAATTATCTTAATGCAACTTTTGACATTGTTTGGCAGAACATTGATATCGAAAAAAGTTGTGGCTACACGCATAAAGTTCTCCAAATGAACATAGTGATTAGTGTTCTGTGTTGTGACTTGACAGTGTTCATCCGGCTGAAAAGCTGTTCACTCACATAAGTGTTTCCATATAGCGAAATCATCCGCAAAGCATGTTTGTAAAATGCAGGATATTTCTCCTTGTCCAAACCAACCTGGTGGACTTTCTCCTTAAGCTGTGCGTCGCACTACAATTCACAATATTCCATTTGAAAATTTCCTGGCAATGAATTTATCACAACGGAGAATGGCGTTGAAAAGGCAGATAAAAGAATATGATGCTTTCTGAAATCTTGATATCGGTTTTCAAACTCAAGGTTCAAGTTTGATATTAATGAACTCTACTTAATCGCCAAAGCCTGTGTCACGTCTGCTCGCAATGATACCTTGGAAAAATTAGTGAAATTTTTATTTTTCAACTGTTGTTCCCAAAGCCCAAGTTTCATTTGAAACGCGGTCAACAATATCAAACATATTATTAGCCAATTGGTCTTTGCCTTACAGACGAATGTTCAGGTTATTTAAATGGCTATTTATGTCGACTAGAAACGCGAAGTCACAAACCCAAGCCACGTCTTCAAACTCTTGGATACTTTTCAAATTTCTGGCATAGAATGATTGTATCTCTTCTTTCAAATCAAACAATTTTTTTTAACATTTTTGCACAGGACAACCATCTTACTTCAGTATAAAATGTCAGGTCATTATAGTCGGAATCCAAATGCTTGAGGAATTCTTGGAATTGACGGTTGTTCAACCCCTTCAATCTAATGAAGTATACTATTTTGATAACCACGCTCATGACATGATCCATTTTTTAAGACTTGGAACATAAATTCTCTGGATGAATAATGCAATGAAAATTTAATAATGAGGTGTTATCAAGTTTTCAATCATTTTTACTAAACCTTCATGTTTTCCAACCATTGCTGGAACTCCATTCGTCGTCAGGCCAGATTTAATGTTGCTGTAACTGACTCTAACAAATCGCGTGCAGTTGTAGTGTTCTTAAGTGGATATAGAGCCGCTAATTCTTCTTTTTTGTTTAACTGCATATCAACACCTCTTCCGAAAATCGCTACTTGCGCAGTATATGTTAGATCTGTGCTTTCATCCAATGCTAGAGAATAATATACGAAATCATGCGCTCTGCTTTTCAAATTATCTTCAATATGTTTCCCAATGTCTTCCACACGTCTGGAAATAGTTTGACGAGAGAGGCTTATTTCTGAAAATTCCTTTTTCTTTTCTGGACACATAATTTCATCGATGCTCTCCAAACATTCCTTCACCATTTCACCATCTGAATACGGCTTCAATTTGTAGGCTAATATCGAAGCTACTGCATAGCTTGCTTTTACGTGGCATGTTGACTCTGCAACAGTGCTAGTGAATATCTGTTGCTGTGCAGAAAGTTTTCTTTTTAATAATAATAATGATATTTAATTAAATTGCAATGGAGCGCACGCTCCGGTGGCAATTTCCCTACCACTCATCTTTACCTGGTCTAATCGAAATTGTCCTTGGTACTCATCAAACTTGTGCCGTTTCATGTTATAGTCTTTCAATACAGAAACAGATTCTTTGCATATTAAGCACATGGGCTTTGTTTTAAATTCTACAACAAATAGCTAATTTTCCACTTATCCTGAAAGCATCTCAATTCATCTGCAGTTTTTCGCTTCTTTGAACCAACGTGTTTACTAGTTGACGCCATTATTCATATTGAACTAGAAGGAGAAATGAATAAAAATCACGTGCTTGTATTTTGCAGAAAGTACTAAAACCGCAACGCTTAAAAATAATAATAACGGGAACATATTCGGTAAAGATTAAACAACACAAATATCACGTATTTTTAACAATAGTAGTACTTACATGAAACAGAAACTAGTTAAAAGTAGATCACGACAACACGCCACAAAGCAGACACATGGAATTTAGACAACGCATTTCGAAACAAATACAACACTCAAAGCAAAGAGCGTACTTCCATCTATGAATGGAAACATTAACTGTAATGACCGACGCAAGCGATCCAAGAATGTCAGGCGAACCACTAACGGGCTGAAAGTTACAGGGACATTAGCCGTGATGAGGGTCGGTTGTAAACCCACACTGTCCATCCCCGCAAGAATCAATCGAGCAGTGATCTTGGTTGAATATCAGCTTAACTTAGTGTAGAAGTCAAAGCTTACATATGTAATGAAGTAATGATCCAGCTCCGCGGGCCACAAAATGACCTACCGCGGGCCACAAGCGGCCCGCGGGCCTCGGGTTGGCCATTCCTGCTCTAGCCAATGGCTATCGACGACGCTCGCATTCTCCAGACACGCATTTTTTTATATAAGAGGATAATGGTGCAAGTCAGACTATTCTAGAATAAGACGTGTAAAATTGGGCATCAAAGGTGTAAACTGGCCCTTACAGGTAGAAAAGATGCGTGATGATACATTTTCAACCACTTTACAATTCCACTGCGATGTCGTTGTGTGTCTGTTTGAGAAAAAAATGTTTTATTGAACATTATGAGATAAACACTTCTAATTAAAATGAATGCAATAGTTTTTAATACTATTTCTGTTCTTCTTTTAATATATAAATTTTTAAATGATGGTTTTTTGGTTTCAATAGCCGATAGAAAGGGATAAATTTAACTTCACGTAAATTATTTTTTATTTATTTATTTATTGGTTTCTAGTCACAAGACCATTACACCCATGGAGGATTTCCTTCCTCCATGATTACACCAGCCCTCCTATTACATTTTATATATTACAGTAGACTGGAATTATTTTTGGTGCAAATCAATCTTTGGCCAAAGTTTATGACTCACATACTATCGTTCTTATCTGCATCTTTGGTTGCGCCAATGTTGACATTTGTTAAGAGAATTAAGCTACCGATTGTCAGAGCTTAGGAAGATAATTGTTTTGTACATATGGAGTGGTTAAATGTTTGTTTGGTCACCAAGATTCTGAGGTGAGGTGGTAGGTGTTGCGGCTGTTGCTTGTATTGTTTTTGTGTTTTTATTTACTTTACTCTGCGTTTTAAACTGCTCATGTGGGAAATCGTCCAGATGTCAACATGATGCTTTTGGCTTCATGGTTTTGCTTGGAAATAATTTTATCAATGTAATACCTTAAATAGGGCCAAAACTGACTTGATGTACATGTTTCTGAAGGTTTACTTGCAAATGTTATTTAGTATTATTTTTTATTAAAAATTTTTAAAAAATGGGTGAGGTGAGAGAGAGAATCGCAATGGATTTTCACTATGTTATTTCAGTGAAGCGTGTGGAAAAGTTTCTCAGTATAGCAGGAACTCTACTTGTTATAAGTTTGATATTATAGTTATTAATTAGCTCAATCGATCGGCTTTCAAGCAGTATTTAAGATTATTATTATTTGCTGTTATCAGTCTCTTGACCTGTTTTATGCGTTCCTCTAAGCCTATGTCTTCGTATTTTGAGCTAATCTTTTCATATTGCATACATCTTACATTCTCAATTACCTGCTTCATATATCTTATCTTTGTCTTCTCTATAATTTTTTCTATCAACTAGTACCATATGTCGTAAAATGTGATCTTTCTTTGAGACTCTTCAGCAAACTTTTTTTCATCTCCCACCATTTCTATAACATGTTCTTTTTTGTACTTGATCTAATCACATTAGTTCTGGCATCCTTATCTAGCACATCATTTCACATGCTTCGATTTTGGATCTATTGGAGATTGCGATTCTGCTACAACAACATTAAATAATATCATTGTAATACTGCTGTAGCCAGTCGTAAGACTTTTTATTTTCAAGCAGTAATTCGTTGTATTACAGCCTTGCCCATCATTTTCAACCAGAAATTAGGTTGTAATACAGCCTCAACCAGCATGAAACCATTAAATGTACTTCGGAAAGAATTTCTAGTGGAGTCTTGCTTTGGACCACTGCAGTATTATGTTGCCAATTCCTGGCGGAATTGTGATCTCCAGTAATCCCTCAATTTTTCCTCTTTTCTGTTATTTCCAAGTCTGAGATCAGTATTTGAAACTAAAATATCACTTTTTAATTAAATTTAATTTAATTGCAATGGAGCACACGCTCCGGTGGCAATTTTCCCCTACACACCCAACTTCCCGCTATCCTTCACTCACCTAGATTTGCCCTCTACAAATTTTAACTTTAAATTCTTTTAACGTTTTCGGTAGGTTATTCATCATTCCCCTTGGTAACTCATTTCAATCCCTGACACCCTTACCTAAAAAAGAAAATCTTTCCACACCATTGTGCCTGAAA
>JARYHS010008075.1:141577543-141706677 GCA_031002005.1 Vandiemenella viatica
CTAGGGTTAGATTTTTGGGGTGATAAAAAAAGAAAAAATCAGGGTGTTTGCTGCTTACCATAGAGGAAAAATAAATGATGAGGATGAGGTTTTTGGAGCGAAACTAAATTCATATTCACAGTTCAGAGGTGTGTGTACAATGGTTATTGTTGGAGGGGATTTAAATTTACCATGTATCAACTGGGTAGAAAATAAGGTAAATAACACGTGAATTAGAAATTTGCAAATACCTTATAGTAAGGGAAGGAGGTTTTACACAAGTGGTAGAACAGAACACTAGGAGATCAAAGATGTTGGATATGTTTCTGATGAAAATCTTCTAGGGTGTTAGGTAACTGAAGGAATAAGTCATATACAATGCAGTACTGATGGATATTATTAGGGCAGTAAATCAGTGGCTGAAATAAAAAAGGGGAAGAGGTAGTAATTATAAAAAGACACCGACTTGAAAAAGTATTTTAAGAAAAGGTTCAGAAAACGGAAGGATGGGACAAGCACAGTGGAGGTGAAGATTGTAGGGATATAATAAAAAAAAAAAAAAAAGGGTGAGGAAATGATTATTCCAAAGCTGAAAATAAAGAAAAGTACACAACCTACATATTACAATAGGGAGGTGAGAAGGTTAAGGAGGGTAGTTAGACAGGAACACGGATAGATAGGAAGGAGGTAGGGTACATTAATAACAGCTAAACAAGCAATTTATAAGAGCAAATAGAGAAGCAAAGGTTGGGTTTATGAAGAATATTATTGGTGCATGGGTACCACTGAACAATGCTTCTAGAAATTTCTATGGCTATTTTAGAAAACTGAAGGGAAGGAAAGGTATTCAGACTATTTTAGGTAAGAACTGAGTTGAAGTCACTGAGGATTTTAAAATTGCAGAAATATAGAGTGACTTAGACTAGACAACTAGAGTCTATCATACTTTGACGGGAGGGAATGAATCAGAGGAAGTCTCCCTAAAAGTATAAATGAGGAAACTACAAAATTTGAAATAGATTCTTAGGAAATTTTGAAAGAACTCTGGGGGGGGGGGGGGGAAAAAAAACCTGCACATAAAGGAGCTGGTGTCGATAATGTTACTAGACAGGTATTAAAAAATTGTGGGATATGATATTGGATCTTTCTTTGAAATTTTATTTAAAATGAGTCTGGAGTTTTAGCAGCTTACCAGAGGATTGGAAAAGAGCAATAGCAGTACCTGGTTCATAAAGGAGGGGTTACAATAGGGTTGAAAATTACAAGCCAATTAGTTTGACATCAGTGTTAGGCAAAATGATAGAGAGATTGATATGCAACAATATCAGAAAGGTCTGTGAGGAAAGAACCTGGTTTTCAGATCGACACCATGGCTTTTCGCCAAGGATGTTCATATGAATTTCAGATGGTGGGCTATTTGGAAGATATTTCAGATGAATCAGACAAGGGAGGCCAAGTTGATAGTGTGGCACTAGATCTTTCTAAGGCATTTGACAGAGTGAGCTATAAAATGGTTTTATATAAACTGAAATGTACTGGATTGGATGAAAAAGTTATTTGTTGGGTAGAGGAATTCTTAGAAGCTAGAAAGCAAAGTGTTAAGAGTAGAGTATGTGTTCTTTATCCATTACAATCTGAATTATCTTAAGCATAACTCACTAACTGGGTTATACATGAACAACCTCTTCAAAACCATGTAGCTAAATGACGGACAAGGTTCCTTTCCTTAATAGCCATTGCTGCTGTAGTTTGTTAATTGAGCATCAGCTTGCCTGCCTGGGTGGTTAAACTATTAAGTCCATATAGTTCTCAGCTCTTTCTTCACTCCTCTGTGAACCAATACAACCATGCCACATTTCCAGTCCATTGAATTACAGCACCTCCAGACTAAATCTAAAGAGTATTCATAGGGATTATAATTATAATATTATTATGTAATTGTAAAAGCATGTGATTTGCACATCTGTTCTCATTTTTTGTATGTCTTGTAAAATATCATACGTTAAATAAATAAATAGGCACTATACAATGTAACATTTCCTCATCTTTAGCAAATCTAAGGTAATACAATTGTATTTAATATTTATGAACTCGGAATCCCCTTATAATATATTTCCTAATGTCCTTGCTTTTACTTATGTGCTGTGATGTTACACACACTGTCTCTGTATGACAGTTCCTAAAAATATCACCAAACCAGTTTCATATATTCTATCTTTAATATTTTTAGCAACTTCTTCCCCCATTACCATCCATAGATTTCTGAATGGCATCAGTTTTCTACCACAACAGAAGAAATAATGAATTAATTATCATTAATGAGTGAATCTTTAATTTCCTTTTTTTCCTTTAATTCCTTGATCAGTTGTTTTGTATCTTCTCTTCTGTCTTGGTACTTCCTTACACCCATCTTGCCATCTCTTCCAGCTCCTCTGCCTGTCATTGCATGCAGCTTCCTAACTAATCTTGAGTTTCAAATTTGGAACAAACAGTTCATCCACCATCCTCAAAATTGCCTGTTTGAAATTTTTTCTCCTTATTGCACCAACTGTGGAAATTGGTAGTTCATTTTTTTTCTAATTTGTATTGGTAATATTTTTTATAAATGGAAAAAACTTTTCTTGAAACCATTCAGTATTTAAGGAGCTAGACAGTGCTTAATTGCAGTGGAGCATATGCTGCAGTGGATATTTCCCTACACACCTATTTAACTGTTCCTTCTTCTTCTTATTGTTATTATTATTATTGCTAGCATCCCCCACCCCATGTGTGTAGATATGCTTTACCTTTTGATCCTATATTAACATAGTGAAACCAAAAACGTAAATTTCATCTAACAACTTTTCCTTTAGTTTTTATATTCTGTTTTCATACTAGTGTCCAAAAGATTTTTTTGATCGACTTATATTTTAACGTAATATAATAAATGTAATATAAGAGATTGAAGCTACATGAAAAATTATTAATAATGTTTCAATAAGGGTGTACCAAGAACAATTGTCCCTTTGGTCAGAAATTTGGTACACACTTTCCTGAAGATATACCTTTAAAGAAAAAGTGCATATAAAAGCAAAAACAAACTTTTTTTTACGTATTGCTTTATGCCTCGTCGACAGCTAAGGTCATTAGAGGCGGGATGGGACCGGGTACAAGGAACGGGAAGGAATTCGGCCATGGCATTTTTAAAGGAAGCATCCCGGTATTCGCCTGGAGTGATTTGGGGAAACCATGGAAAACCCAAATCTGGATGCCCGAATGGGGATTCGAACCCGTGTCCTCTTGAATGCAAGACCAGAACGTTAACCGTTCACCACGCTCGGTAAAAAAAAAAAGTACCTTAGACATAATGCCACATGAAATTACCATATGTGCTAGCATCGGTAGTACAGTCAGCAGCAATTTTAAACACATCTATGACACTTGTAGAATCTTCAGAAGCAAATGTAAAATTGCTGGCAAATTTTCATACCTTATAAATATATTCCTATTCCATTATAATGAATGTAATCTAAGTCAAGTTTTCATTAATTTGATCTCAATATGTATAAATAAGAAAAGAAAGGGAAATTAACCCACCACATAACAAAGTGGACGGATGCGATGAGAGAACACTAATGCTGACAAACAACTACACTCAATATATGTACTTTAAATCGGCAATAGTTATGAGCAATATTCACTCTGGTTCAGGCTGCATTCCGACCTAACCACTAAAATTAAGTAAGCTTAAGTTACCAATGAAAACTAAATTCCTCATATCTTATGCTGAAACAGAGTGTGATTTTCATTCTGATCTGGGATACATATCAACTATGTCACCTGTCTTGTCTTGATGTGAGCATTTTGAAACAGCACCAAAAATTCCCCATATTAATCACCATTTACCACAGAAGGGTTCAAATCAGTCTCCAGCCATCCAGATTTCTTTACCAAAGAAACTCCTTGAAAATGTCAGGATTGTTCCTTCAAAAAGCTAAGGTCAAATTCCTTCCCATTCTTTGCACCCAGTCCCATTGCTCCTGTAAACACCTAGATGTTGACGAAGTTTGAAGCCATAAGCAAGGGAAAAAATTAGCTCATTAGTAAATGTCTCAGATTTTTTTTTTCTTTGGTGTTTAAAACATGGCTAACAGTTTCCTTAGCTTTTACTCTTGAAGGAAAAGTGTACCCGAAAGCTGGGTAATTGGTAAAAAATATAGTGTCGTGTGGTAAACTTCGGCGTGTGCATATCTCCTGAATCACATGGCCCATTTTCTTAAACATGAATATGGTGGACAACAGAAATGTTGTACGTGTTTTTGTTCGTTATGTATGTTTCTCACTCGTCGCAGCCTTCAACTTTGGTGAGTGATGAGTCATTTTTGCTATCCTTTGTTATTTATATTAACAAAAATATAATGCGCACGTGTAGATATGGTTACGCATATTATTTACTTAGTGACAATAGATGTCTCGAGCCACTTCTGACAACAGTCAAAATTTGGCATGGTAGCTACCTTCTTCACTCAAAATCAACTGTACACCATGAATCTTCGTCATCATTCTAGTCCATGCAGTATTTGAACCTAACCTCTGCTAATGTACCTCTTTGAAAATCACTATATGTACTGCATGCGGGAGAACGTTCATGACAATGATGCCTCCATATTGGCTAATACCGCAGCTAATCCGACAAATTTTATTGTATTACTTCTCTCGTACCTGTTTTGTTTTCAGCTTTCCGTATAGTTTTTCTGCAATATTAATGGCTAAATAATGTGTTATCCATATTTTCATCCCCTGCCCTCCCCCCCCCCCCACACACACACAAAAGTTTATTCAACTTGCCATGATTTAAACAACTGCCAGTATTTCTACATATGTTCCTTCGATGATATTGTTTACGAATATTTGTGCATTGCAACCACCAAATATATATCGAGTAAATTCGTTTAAAATATAGTTTTGCAAGAAATAAGCATTGTTCCTCGTTAATGTTTATTGTAGCTCTTTATTAGGCGCCTTTCTTTCAAGAAAACACAATTCTGCATGCATATGACATGTAGGGAAGAAGTTTTACACACTGATGTTTTTTAATGTCAATTGTATAACATTCAGTGAAGATTGCAAACATGCTTTACAGAGACAAATTAGCTGTCAAAGAAGTTAATTATCTAATGCAATTCACATGGTAGCCAACCTGTTATGATAACAAGTCAGTGTTGGTGGTGGTCATACTTACAATAAATTAAATATTACATTTGATTAAAGTATTCTGTTTATTTTAAAGTATTGCAAGCCAAAAAATTGAATAACCAAATTAAAATAATAAAACAGAATCCTAAGTTAAGTAGTGTGTCAGTTTTTCGTGAAAGGAGAACTCGCCTCAAATACTGAGTGATCCGTGGCCAAATTTATTTATCCTAGAAATGATTTTAATTCCCTCAGTACATATAAGTCATTAGCTATTTCCACAGATTTTAATCTGAAACATTAGCTCTATAAATTTGGAAACACCATCTAAATTGCTGCTGTTGTTTTTGGGTGTTACTGTTTCAAACCATTAGACACGCACAGCTTGCTTATAGATTTACAACAGTATAGATTATTATCATCATCTCCCCACCAATCTACCATTGCCCTTTATGAATTTTAATTTTAAATCCTTTGAGTGTTTTTGGTAAACTATTCAGCACTTTCTTTGGTAATTTACTCAAACTCCTGGCTCCCTTATCTAACAAAGAAAATTTTCCAATCCCCTTATCCATGAGTAATCTTGTGGTCATTATCATCTCTTCCCTTTCATGTCTTCTAACAGTATCCTTCCGAGCCTCTGCAACGATATATGCCTTATATGCTCCCAGCACTCTGTACACCCTCTTCCTGTCTTCCAATGGATACCAATCCACCCCCTGTATTATATCGGTTACTGATTATATTCTGCAGCTATTTCCATTAACAAATCTAGCTGCCATCCTTTTCATTCCCTCCAACTCTTACTATTTAAAATGTAGATCCTACATTACACCACCATACTTGAGCAATTGTCTGTAATCTAATTTTCTCACCTCTCCGGTACATTATTTTCCCATATACAACATAGCCCAGCACTTAGTATCTAGTCTGGGCCCCTATTTCCATTATTTGTATATGCCTATATATTTACACTGATCAACTAGAACATTATGACCACCTACATAGACTACTATATAAACATGTCCAGATGATGGCAGCGTCAGCTGAAGAAGAATGACTACTAGTCAGACACATGCAAGGTGCATACGTATCATCAGTGAGCATGCTATCTGTGTTTAGAATGGGGAAGGTACGCAGTTTATCTGAGTTTGACCGAGGGCAGATTGTGATGGCCCAGAGGCTTGGCAAGAGCATTTCGGAAACTGCACGACTTGTCAGGTGTTCAAGGACTGCTGTGGTGAGTGTCTTCAACAAGTGGTGAAACCACATCCAAACATCGAGGGGTTTTGTGGGCACCCCGCATTATAGATGTCAGACATTGTAGGCTGTGTAGACTAGTAAAACAAGAGAAGGAAAACTGTGGTAGAACTAACATCAGACTTTAATGCTGTGTCTTAACACACAGTGTATTGAACACTCCTAACGATGGGCCTTGACATCCGACAATCCATGCATGTGCCATTGTTAACACCACGACATTGGCAACTATGACTGAAATGGGCATGTGACCATCATCATTGGATGTTGGTACAGTGGCAGATTGTTGCATGGTCTGATTATTCCGAATACCTTCTTCATCATGCTGATGGGATGGTGCGAATCAGTCATTTTCCAGGGGAGCAGCTTCTTGACACCTGTATTGCTGGACAGAGACAAGCTGGCAGTGGCTCAATTATGCTCTGGGGAACATTAATGTGGGCATCTATGGCTCCAGTGGAGCTCATGCAAGGCACCATGACAGGCAATAAGTATCATGCGCTGGTTGCAGGCCACGTACACTCCTTCATGATAACCATGTTTCTCATCGGCAGTGGCATGTTTCAGTAATATAATACATCATGTCGCAAGGCCAGGAGTGTGATTGAGTGGTTCAATGAATACAGTGGCAAGTTGCAATTGATGTGCTGGCCCCACCACGCCAGATCTGAACCCTATCAAACACATCTGCAATGTGATTGAATATGGCGTCAGAGCTTATTGCCCCCCACCCCCTCCCCAGAGTTTAAGGGAATTAGGTGACATGTATGCAAATGTAGTACAAACTCCACTCCAGTGACCTACCAAGGCCTCATTGCTTCCATGCCAAGATGGGTCACCACTGTTATCTGTGCCAAAGGTGGGCATACTAGCTATTAGTTAGATGGTCATAATGTTCTGGCTGATTAGTGTATATCTTATATATCTAACATATTCACTTAATAAACAGTGAATGCAAGATAATTTTATTCAAGTTGCAATGTCTCTATTCTACTGTTATTAAACTGAGTGGGTACCACCACCACTACTACATCTACTACTACTCCTATTATTGTTCCCAATATTACTACTAACATTACTATTACTACTAATACCACTATTACTACTAATACCACTATTACTATTAATACTACTAAGGTAGAGTCTCCAAGAACCGGCAGCAAAGTCAGCCGCCCAGGCCACCAAGAGTTGACCTCGTGGAATACCAAGACTGCTCCAACTGTCACTCAGAGGCGGCTTCTCTGGAGCACACTGAAGAACCTCTGACAATTGATGAAGCTCATTGTCGTGGGATTTCTTCTGTCAGTCCAGTGTTGTGGAAGTCAGACTTCCAGCATCATGGTTCCCTCTGCAGTTTGTTCTGGAATTAGCTTCCATTCTTCCACGGGTTGTAATTGTGTTCTCTTCTGCTGCTATCTTTGGCCTTTGATTTTGCTCAGGATTTTTGCTTTCTATAAATTTCTGCTTTCAAATTTTTGAGGCTAGATCAGCTGCCTCGTCTAGCAAATACCACAAACTTTCATTGCGTAGTATGTCGAATATTCTTCTCCCTTGCAGCCAAACTTGTTGGTGTTCTCTCAAATTGGCTGTTATTCCACATTCCTATACCATGTGCTCCAGCATAATCTCTTCGCCACAATCGCACCTGCTTGAGTCCACAATATCATGATTTTGAAGGAAGCTATTGAGTGGTCTATGACCAGTAATATAGTGTACCAATCTGGCAGAGGATTGAAGGTACTTCAACTTTAATCTCTGCTCTATGAATGGAAACATACCAAATGTTCTTCTACCTGTTTCACTGTTGTTCAATTCTTGTTGCCATTCCGTCAATAGGAACTTCCGAATGTGCGTCTCAGATATTGCTTCACTGCCTATAATTTCTGCTACCTTATCATGTTTCCCTTTCTGAACCAGTAAACGGGACCCCATTTTCTTACTTCAAGGTCCAATGGCCACACCAATGCCAACAGTTAATGAGTTTGTTGCCACAGTTCGGTATGCTTCAGTCAACCTTAAAAGTATTCCTCGTTGGAAACTTCTGACTCATTGTTTTGGTTTTATTTTCTTAGATGCTTTGCCCACACACTTGCTGAGTATCCCACTAAAGAGGATAAAATTATGTGATGATATAGTCTTATTGTTTGGACTGGAACAGTGAATTTTCGTTGGCCAATATTAATGATTTTATCCATGACAGCCACTGCTCATGCTACTGTCTTCTCTAAGTGGACTTCGAAGTTTAAAAATTCATCCAATTGAATGCCTAAGTACCTACATACTGGGTTTCTACGAATTGATTTCCTGTCTATTCTTATTCTAAGTTTTTGAGTCAGCCTGCCCTGGAGCAACATAAATATTGTTTTATGTGGTGCTACACTCAGCTTGACTTTATTGCACCATTGTCTGAGGCAATTAAGTACTAAATTACTATTGTACTCAATTTCTGTTCTAATAACTCCTTCCATTAGTAACAGAAGGTCATCAGCAAAAGCAATTAGACTTAGAAGCTCAGGTAGTTCGATCACTGGTCCATCCATATTCTGGTATATCCCAGAATATGGGACAGCAAACCGAATCTTGCAGGCATCCTTTAGTAAGGATCTTCATGATGAGCGAGTTCTGGCATCTCAAGGAAGCAGTTCTAAACCTGCAATAGTCCCTGAAAGAGTAGAATAATTTTCTCGCCAAGCAATCTCCCTCAGCTATTCAAATGGGGCAGGCCACCATAAATTGTCGAATGCCCCTGAGATGTCCACAAAAAAGCCCACTATGTACTTTTTTGTACTGCTACTAATTATTTCCATCCTACGATTTATGGCATCCTCTGTTGGCTTCCTTGTTCTCAATCCATATTGACTGTGATTCATTCCCTGAAGTTTTTGCATAAAATCTTCTCTTGAACTTTGCCAAGCATATTCAATAAACAAATCGGCCAGTAAGATTTGGGTAGAAGAGGATCCTTATCATCTCCTTTCTTTAGAATTACCACCTCACTGTTTTTCCATATTCCTGGAACACTACCCTGATATAGGGATTACTCCTGGAGGACCTAAGCTGGAGTTCCATCCAGACCAGGAGCATTTGCTTTTGTCATTTTGTTTATTGTGGTTATTACTTCTTTGGGTGTAGTATTACTTCCTTCCTCTTCACTCCAGCAGGCCTTCCACATGTTTCTTCATAGTGTAGCTTGTTCTTCTGTTTCTTCTTCCGGGTTGTCATCGGAAGCAAAACTTTTTATAACTCCTTTGCTGCTCCATTTTGTGGTTAGTCATCCATCTATTATCTTTACTGTGGATTGTATTATGGGAGGCCTGATTTTACCTACAGCTATTTTATAAGGAATACCCCATGGATTGTTCACAAGGTTTTCCCTCACGAAGCCTTCCCAGCACTTGTTTTATCTCTCTAATGGTGTCTTTGAAAATCTGCCTCTTCTGCCTGTAGCACTTCAGGAGGATACTTCTGTCTGATGCCACCAGGATATTGATACGTTCTTCTCGGACTTCTCATGTTTACTCATAGTTTCCGAAGTTTTTCTATCCATATTTTGCCAGTGGGAACTACTATTTTGTTTAATGGTATTTCCTGTTCCATGGCACTTTGTATTGCAGATGTCAGGTTGTGGCTTTATCTACATCAAAGTGGTTTTCTGGCAGATCCGCTAGAGATCCTTTACTTTTCCCATGCAGCTGTCCTGACATTGTAGGCTGTTTTAATGCTTCTGTTGCCACTACTTTCTTCTCTCTGCATTCTGCCCAGTTCATAGACAGTCGAATTGTGATAACTTGTTGTCATGTTCCCTCCAACTCCAAAGCATATTTCCCGCAGGAATGTTTGTAACTGATACACCAATGTTTGTTTTAGCACCAACACTGTTGCAGAAATTAGGAGGATTATGTGCTAGGTTTCTAACCACTAGACCCAATTCACTTAACATTTCTTCTTGAAGTTGCCCTCTCCTGTCAGTCTTCTTGCTGTGGCAGTGAGCAGACTTTGCATTAACGGGCGCTGCAATAACCAATGGATAATTTCCAGAGCTGCATCTATTTGCCGTATTCTGTCTAGGTGTGGGTAGATCTCGTCACTGTAGTGGAAATACGTGATTACCATTATTAAGCATCCTCTTGCTTATCTTATCTCAGCACATACAGTTTGTTCATCAAATAACTGTGTAATTTTAGTAACTGTTATCTGTTTATTGCTGCCATTTGGTTATAACCCTCTTTGATTATTCATGATGGTACAGGCATGTGCGGAATTTTGCCTTGCCAAGAATATGGCTCTTGCAGGCAAATAATATCTGATCTCTATTCCTCAGCCACCATTCTGATTTGATGTAAAACCATGTTGTTTCCCTTAGTATTCAGTTTAACTTTTAAAATGGAATTTACGGGTGTCTTGTATGCACATTGCATTGGGGCCAAGGTAGTCTTGTAAATAACAGAACTCATCCATGGGTCATGACATACTGCTTATGTTTTCTCATGATCGAATATATCCCTTCTTCTTTCAAAAATCTTGTGAACCAGAGTCAGGAGTTGATATGGATCTGTTGGAAGATTTAGCGATCTCAGTTGTATCCTGTCAATTGCCGAAGGCTGTGGGAATGTTATGTTTTTATCACGAGGATGATGAAGGATTCTTGTCAAATGTCAGAGGGCAAGTGTAAGTGTGTGCACTTCTCCGAGTCAAGTTAGCTGAAGTGAATCTTCAAAATTGGTGTACAGTACCGCTTGATCCGCAGTAATGGGTTTCGGTTTGCCTAACAGAAAGTTCGGGTTTTTATTTGCGAATTCTTGGTTTGCGAAGATGATATGCATTTTCTTTGGAATATCTGAGCCCACTGCCTCTAACAAAATGCTGGCAATAAGCTAAATCAGAGTTTGATGAAATTTTGTCCACTTGCACCCCTATTAACTGCTGCCAATCTGTTTACACTTCCCAACATTTTCTGCATTTCCTTCACTTTCTTCGTGTTAAATGTTTCAGCTCTTGCAGCATTTTTTTGTCTATGAGACCCGGGGGGGATTGACTCTCTTTTGATTTTTCATTCCCACTTTTCCAACTGCTGTTTCAACTCTTTGTAAATAAAATGTGCTATATTTGCCACCATTTCTTTGACCTATCCTGCAACTGGACTGTAGACTAGCCATAATATATTCTGCTGACTAGGCATTGCAATAGCAGTTGATATGTGGAATAATCCTTTCCTTTGTTTTTATATGACTTACATCTTTTCTGGCATAGGGTACATGTTTGAGGCATTGACTTCTTATCACATTGATGTTACTTGTGACCGTTCTGACCACGATGGCTAGTTTCTGCTACATGCCTCTCCAAAAAAATGAAGGACTTTGCAACCTTTATATACCACTTGTCCACTTGATTTTATTGTAAAGATATTTACACTTCAAGTCATTAAAAGCAATTTTTCCCTACCCTATATTTATAAACAATCTTTGGTTATTTAACTGTGTAGCTAATAAGTTCTTTTCGGGATTAACCTTCATTCCATATTAACCTACACAACTAGTTATTCTGTCCAGGAAACCATGCAGCTGTTCAGTCGTCCACCATTTTATTCCTATTATATACCATCAAATTATCTGCAGACAACCTATCTTCTGACTGTAAGCGGTTAACACAACATTCATTAGAATAATCAATAACTGTGTGGAACTCCCACTGTCACTTCCATCTTTTGTAAATTCCTCTACTCAACAAGTCATTTTATCATCCACTCCAAAGGGTTACACAAATAATGAGCAGGAAAATATTGTGAGGCAGCATAGCTAAAAAAGGATATGGAAATAAACCCCCACTTTACACACCCATTTATACTTGACTGGAAGTAATTAGAAGACAGGAGGAAGGTGAGGGTGTTGGGAATGTACAAGTCGTGTGTTGGTGATGGGGTTTGTAAGAATATTGTTTAGAGAATTAGGAGTAGGAATAACTGACCATAGGCACTATCTGGCACTCAATTTTATACAAAAGAAAGTGGGAAAATTTTCTTTTGTGGGTAAGGATGTCTGGGGGTGGAATAAGTTACCGGGAAAGTGGTGAATAATTTACCAAAAACACTGAAGGAATTTAAAGTTAAAATTTGTAAATAGAAAAATTATATGTGGAAGGAATATGACACTGGAAGTATTGTATGTAAAATATTAACTAAGAAATGTAAAAAAAAATAAAAAAATGTGTGATTAGATGTTTAGGAGAATTTCCACCGGAGCGTATGATTCATCACAATTCAATTCAAGATGATGAGTGGCTGGGAATGATGAACACATGTAATGCAATATTTCATTGTTGAACTTATTCTTTCTAGTAGATGGGACCTTTTGGCAGGTCAGATGTGATCACAGTGATGCCTGCTTGCTAACTGGAGGATTCGGGTAGCCTGACCTGAGTGGCGTGGGTGGTGTTGAAGTGGGTCAAGAAAGTACTAAATATAAGAGCTATAAAGTGTGAACAAATACTAATAGTACTGAGTCTCCGAGGAAGGCGTTTTTGGGGATTGATGACAGGGCTGTGTCTGTGTCAAGTATATGTTGGTGAACTAGTTCTCATCTGTAGTGTTCAGAAGATGTTGTGGTTTCTGAGAAACTCTTGACATCCTTCACTGTAAAATACTTATCGAAACTGTTCAGCTGTGGGTACTGGCACTGAATGGAATTAATTGCTGGTATACACTGTTTGTCCATGACTATTCATTCTGGTGGTGATTTAGTTAGTGGTAAGGCCAATATAAGTGTTTTGGCATGTCTAATGATGGGAAAGATTTCCCCTGGAGTTGGATTGGAATAGGTGATGGCAGCTGGTTGCATGCTACACTTTTTGCGGTGGGGTCTGTTGCTTGGGAGTGATCTGTGTGCTGACTTGGAGGAATTACAAGGCGAGTATTTGTGAACCAAGGTGATATTGTGTTACGGTGGTATGCTGAAGTATGTGGACGGGGCAGTGAGCAGGATTTTGTAGAGAAGGGTACTCTTCATGGGGAAGGAATGTAGGAAGTCATGCCCACAGTGAAGGATTAAGTTAATAGACTCAAAGCCACGAAAGAACTGGGTGTTGAAAGTGAAGCTGCAGTTAGTTTTAAGAGGTGGAATAGTTGCAAGGAGGATGGGTTGCAGCACAAGATATTTGTTTTTGTACCAGATTAGGGCAGTAGCTGCAGTGGATGAAAGCTTGGGACAGATTTTGGTTGTATCTGGAGAGTGGCTCTTCATCGGAACATATGTGCCTGTCACTGATAGCCAGCTGTGAGAAAGGGAACTTTTGATGTGGGAGGGATGCTAACTGTTGAAGTGAAGGTATGGTAGATTTATAGGATTTATGGGAACAGGGGTATGAAGGTCCCGAATGGTTTACATCTTAAGATAATTATGTGGCTCTCTGTGTCAAGTGCCTTAGAAAGATTTGGTGTTACACTATGAACTTGATCTCCCTCGTCCATTTTACCTGAAATATCTAGCATATCTTCCAGCAGCAGGGATTCATAGGAATATCCTTGTCCAAGGCCATGTTGCTGATTTGCAAGCCAGTTTATTTCCTCACTGACATTTCCAATATAAAATAAACTTTTCTCGGGTTTTCTGCCGGATAATATTTTTATTTAAATCATTGTACAACGTTTCGGCAGCAACCTCCGCTGCCTTCATCAGGTACTGCGTCATATCGAAGCTCAGAACTGCCTCACGGACGACCCGGAACTTCCATAAGTAGCCTGCTACCGGGGAGAAATTTTCCGCTGCTCCGCCATTGGTCGCCGCTTCAATCGACCCCAGACGGGGTGGAACCGGATGGCCGCGGCTGACTGGCAAATGACAGCAAAGATGATGATGATGGTGCATTACGTGGCTCCACGGAAGTCACAGCCGTACTCTACGCCATTGCTTGACAGGAAGCAATTAGTAAAAATGCATATCAAGACTCCACAGCGACGGTCACCCATCCAAGTGCTGACCCGGCTAAACGTTGCTTAACCAGCAGTAGCATCACGCTCAAAGCTTCTCCACGAGCGGCATTAATCAAGCTGGCCAATCACAGCGCCCGAACTCCTGATTGGCTCGGAAGCGGCGGATCAAACTTTCCATTGGTCGACACGTCAGTAACGTATCTAACACGATGTAATTTCAAATTTTGTACAATTGGCTCCTATGCTCCGCTCAGGAAAAGGCCGGAGTCTCTGTTAGTGTCGTTGTTACTTACGATGATGCATTACGTGGCTCCACGGAAGTCATAGTCGTTCTCTACGCCATTGCTTAACAGGAGGCAATTGGTAAAAATGCATATCAAGACTCCACAGCGACGGTCACCCATCCAAGTGCTGACCAGACTAAACGTTGCTTAACCAGCAGTAGCATCACGCTCAAAGCTTCTCCACGAGCGGCATTAACCAAACTGGCCAATCACAGCACACGATCTCCTGATTGGCTCAGAAGCGGCGGATCAGCATTCCCATTGGTCGACACTTCAAGCTATGGCGTAGAGTACGGCTGTGACTTCCGTGGAGCCACGTAATGCACCATCATCATCATCTTTGCTGTCAATTGCCAGTCAGCCGCGGCCATCCGGTTCCACCCCGTCTGGGGTCGATTGAAGCGGCGACCTATGGCGGAGCAGCGGAAAATTTCTCCCCGGTAGCAGGCTACTTATGGAAGTTCCGGGTCGTCCGTGAGGCAGTTCTGAGCTTCGATATGACGCAGTACCTGATGAAGGCAGCGGAGGTTGCTGCCGAAACGTTGTACAATGATTTAAATAAAAATATTATCCGGCAGAAAACCCGAGAAAAGTTTATTTCATTCATACGCCGGAAAAACTTAATTCCCACATTTCCAATATAGTTTACATCATTATTTCCATCAATTTACCTAAAATTACTGATGT
The DNA here is from genome assembly GCA_031002005.1 of Vandiemenella viatica. NCBI lineage: Eukaryota > Metazoa > Arthropoda > Insecta > Orthoptera > Morabidae > Vandiemenella > Vandiemenella viatica. Next base: position 141,592,850 of record JARYHS010008075.1, read on the forward strand.
CAAATTATTCTACCTGTGATTTTGTACCCTGTTTGTCATCCGTTGACATTCTGAGTTGTGTGCTGCTGATGTAAATCTTCTACCTTTATGTGCAGTTGAAAAAAATCAGTGACAAATATCCCTAATAGATTTAACACATGAACAAAAAATCTTAAGTGCTGGGCCATTTTTACTGAACGTATATTGTTTTGTTGAGATTATGAAATTTCTTAACATGCACGTAACCTTAATAAATATCTTTTTGTTTCATTTTTCAGGCAAAAACAATTTTATTTTGAACTGAGATGATGGAATCTGTGCAGTCTGATAAGTTTTCCCTGAGCTCTGTAAATGCAGAGCCCAGTGAAAATGAAAATAATCATGTAGAATCTCCTCCAGAACCTCAGAAGTCTATGGCATTCACTATACACTTTTCAGATGGCAAAGAAGCTGTTGAAACGAGAAATGTTCATGAAAATTTTGGGAGATATGCCTTTCGCCATACAAGAAATTTGTCTCTTACAGGTGTTGATGATGACAAGGTAGCAAAACATAATGCATTGATTGTGTCAGTAATCTGTCAATTAAATTGTTGAAACGTTCAGCTACTATATTTAAAATGGTGATCTGTAAGTTTTACTGTTTTTAGTCTAAAAATATCTGTTTGCCTTAGCTGCTGTATTACTTTCTGTATTGTATCATATTAGTAAAAAACGAAACTGTGCTGTACTTCTATATCAAAAGCAGTACAGTTCTCTATTTCATTATTGATTAAAATTATTCTGGTTTCAATGTTACTGTGTATTGAAATAGTTATGTTTTGGCAGTGAATCCAGTTAAATTGTGATGAAGCATGTGTCCTGGGTAACAATTTACTTGCATACCCATTTAACGCTTTTGAATTTTTATTCTTAGATTGTAATTTGGCCATTGAAAATTTTGAATTCTTTCAGTATTTTTAGTAAACTACTCGGTTTTTCCCTAATTCGTAGGAAATACACTGAAGAGCCACAGAAACTGGTATAGGCATGTGTATGTAAACACAGAGATATGTAAACACTCAGAGTACGGCACTGCGGTCAGCAATGCCTATATAAGACAACAGGTGTCTGGCGTGGGTGTTAGATCAGTTACTGCAGCTACAATGGCAGGTTATCACAATTTAAGTAATGGCAGGTTATCACAATTTAAGTGAGTTTGAACGTGGTGTTATAGTCGGTTCATGAGAGATGGGCATAGCATCTCTGAGGTAGTGATGAGGTGAGGATTTTCCCGTACGACTATTTCACTAGTGCACCATGAATATTGGGAATCCGGTAAAACCTCAAATCTCCAACACCACTGTGGCCAGAAAAAGATCCTGCAAGAACGGGACAAATGATGACTGAAGAGAAACGTTCAACGTGACAGAAGTGCAACCCTTCCACAAATTGCTGTGCATTTCAGTGCTGGGCCATCAGCAAGTGTCAGCATGCGAACCATTCAATGAAACATCATCGATATGGGCTTTCGGAGCCACAGGTCCACTCGTGTAACCTTGCTGAGTGCATGACACGAAACTTTACGCCTTGCCTGGGCCCTTGAACACCGATATTGCACTGTTGATGATTGGAAATATGTCGCTTGGTCTGACGAGTCTCGTATCCAATCGTATTGAGTGGATGGATGTGTACAGGCATGGAGACAACCTCATGAATTCATGGACCCTGCATGTCAGCAGGGGACTGTTCAAGCTGGTGGAGGCTCTGTAATGGTGTGGGGTATGTGCAGTTGGAGTGTCATGGGACCCCTGATATTTGTAAGCACAACTCCGACAACTGACACATCCTGGCTGATCACCTGCATCCATTCATGTCCATTGTGCATTCCGACGGACTTCTGCAATTCCAGCATGCAATGCGATACCCCACACATCCAGAATTGCTGCATAGTGGCTCCAGGAACTCTCTGCCTCTACTGGCCTCCAAACTCCAAAGACATGAGCATTATTGAGAATATCTGGGATGCCTTACAACTTACCATTCAGAAGAGATCTCCATCCCCTCGTACTCTTACGGATTTATGGACAGCCCTGCAGGATGCATGGTGTCAATTCCCTCCAGCACTACTCCAAACATTAGTCAAGTTCATGCCACATTGTGTTGCGGCACTTCTGCCTGCTTGCGGGAGTCCTACATGATATTAGGCAGGTGTACCAGTTTCTTTGGCTCTTCAGTATAGAAATGCAGGTGAGACAGATGTACATATAATTTCACTTTGGTAGATACTAATCATTTCTATTTAGTTACTTACATAAGTAATGTGGTTCTGTTTCAGAAGAAAAGCAAAACAAATGCTTTACAAGCTATTGGATTATCACCACTTCCATCTCGGAAATTTGTCTTGCCAAGGCGAGCTGGATATCATTCAGAAGGTTATTTTTCAAGTGACCAAGAAGAAGAAATGAGGGGTAGAGGTGATATTTTTGTAAGGAAGTTGAGGACTGTGGAAAAAGGTATAAAAAATTATAATTTATTATTATAATTTATGTAGCCAAAATATGTACTTGAATTTCTTTTTTCTTCTGTCTGTACATCATATATGAAAGAGTATGCTAATTAAAGAGGTGCTTCATGAGGAATCTGGTAACCTCACACTTGGGGAGGGGAGGAGAATACTAACACAGAACATTACTGTAATTTTTGGGTATAAATCTTACCTCAGCATGAGAACAGGAATGCACAGGGTGTGTGTCAAATAGCTGATTTAATTTTTTGGCATCAACAGTGGCAACATTCACAGAGTTGCTTTTGGGGGAGCAGGAAAAGATTGGTGGGAAAGGTGGAAACAAGGATGAGATTGATATTTGGTGGTGCTTGGTAACCAGTATGTGCTCATAGATTGTCTCACAGTGTCAAAGCACTGAGGAATTATTATTAGCGGGGAAAACTGACAGCATGCACAGTTATTACTACTATGCATGGTGACATGTGCTGCAAACGGAAGATCAAGATTTTATTTGAATACTGGTTATATGTAACCACTTCATGCTTAGATGTAGTGACAGCTGGATTGTAATACCTTTTTGCTTACTATTTATCTGTGGTGCAGTACTATTATCTTTGAATACTATGAGTTTGTACTCCATGCATTTGACAGTTGATTTTGAGTAACAGTTAAGGCCATTAGTTACTCTTTACCATTCATCTACTGGGCATTAGTTCCCTTTTGTTACCTTTCATAGTATTGTGTGTATAGGCAGTGCAAGAAGTAGTAATAGTTGAATAGATCTTTTCTGTATTCTAATTTTGTAATGTAGTTACTTTTGTATAGAATTTGGCTTTTGTTTAATCATTATCTGTTTCTGCATTTGTGTGGAGCAAGGGGCAGTTGCATTATATTAGCCTGTGGATATTTTCACTTGCATTCGGTTCCATTTATTGTTCCCCTTTACTGTTGGCTCTAAAATGTAGCTGTGAACATGAACTTTTGTACTTGTGATCATAGGTTTCTCTTACTTCTGTGTTTAGTTTTTTTTCACTTGACTTAATCAGTGTAATTTGAATTTAGCTGGCAAGTTCAGAATTTTCTTTTCCATTCATTTCTGTGGTAAAAAAGATAGTATGTCTAGGGTCTGGGATTGCTGTGTGCAGTTGCAGGTTGAGGCTGATGATGTTTACACTCAGCATGTGGCTTTGTATTTGGAAGTGTCATAGATGGAAGCTTCCATGACAGGTTTCAGCAGATGTTATATTGGTGACCCTCTTTAGCTAGGTCACTTACAGGTTCTCCCCATCAATCTGTAACCCAGGCAGAGATGATGTATGCTATGTGGCAGTCACCTGGTAAGTGATTTATGGATCTTTAATTGCAAACAGGGACAGTCAAACATGCTTAGATGTTAGGAAGGTGAGCTTGTGTCATTGTCAGTCAGGTTTGATGTATTGATTCGGTTCCACGATTTTTAACTGGTTTGTTCATAGTTCTCAGCCATCTAGTTATGGGCAGTGTATTCTGGGTACTCTGATCTGAGATTTGGAGCAGGCCATTCCAGATGGGGTGAAGCTGACTGCAGATTTTGGTGCATGTCTTTGCCAATGATGCTTGCTGCCTTGGGTCGGAGGTTATCCTCTTATCCTTTTGGCACCTTGCTAAAAGGACAAACTCTGTAGCCAATGGCCATAGTGTATTGGCAGAGTTCCTTCTAAGACGAGGTTTATCTTTAACTGACCTTCAACTCGCTGTAACCAAGTGCATTGTTGTTTATTACGATACAACTCACTTTTATTTCACCTCTTCCAGCATGTTTTTGTATTAATTACTGTTCGTAATTAACATTTTTAATCGCACTGTCCTGTCACAGATAAGCCATGTGACGTCTAAATACGAAGTTGTGGTTATTTTTAAAATACAATTCTTAAGTTATTTTTGTACCATACCAGATACTATATATTTAATTGGTTTAAATAGACACTGTCACCATTCAGGTGGTTGCTGCTAAAAGGAAAGGTTATACAGGCCATCTACTAAGAAAAGTTATTGCACTCATGTAATTTGTCAAAGCTCATAATGTTTTATTGCCCATGAACACTTCCCGCCAAACCCAAGCCACAAGACAAAATATAGTTTATAGACTCTTCTCTGAAGACATAAGTTTGGTAAGATGTGGAAACAGTGAGTCACTTCTTTAGTACAAATACACAATTCTGTTCGAGCAAATATAATAACGTAATAGTTCAACAGCCAAGTTCACTTACAAACTCTGTCCTCGTATTCCTCCAGATCACTCACTGCATAATTTCACTCTTCACACTGTATCCTTATTAAATATCTCGATAGATATGCCATGATGTGTGTGTATTACGATTTAAATTCTAACTTGTTCAAACTCTCCCACTAATTTAACACAACACTCGCCATCGTTCCACTACTGTACAACTACTGCTTTAAAAAAAAATTGATATTGTATATCGCGCCTGCGATATTGTGTATCGTAAAACATATTGATATTTTCTTACAAACTCAGTGCTGACTTTTCCATGCAAATATTCACATAATCATGCTGTGGTGTTACATGTTACATAAACATCACTTCACTTCACTTTTACCCCTCCTCTGCTCCCCCCACCCCAATTTATAGTTGCTTACAATGCAAGTGGAAAATATGAAAGAAATGGTACCAGAGCTGTTGATTCTGCTTTGGAATAAAATTATGATTGACAATCATGAACACTACAATGAAAAATGAGATACAGCATCAGTAAAAGTACTGCATTAGAAACAAGTTATAAAGAAATTATCACATAGCTGATCTTCTCTTTAGAGTTCTACCCCATTGTATTCATTTTATGTTAGCAATTGGCATCTCTTTCATAAAATAATTTATTGCTAAATTAGTTTTAGGAAGAAGTATGGGTTCTTCTTTGTTGAAATATTTTAGTGTATATACATACAAATAAGCTAAAAAACTAAGAAAGTCTCCATGGAACACTTGCAGGAAAAAAGTATTTCTTTTTTATATACTTATGGCTTTATGACTCGTTGAGGTCATTAGAGGCGGGAAAGGACTGAAGGAACAGGAAGGAATTTGGCCATGGCCTTTTTAAGGAAACATCCTGGTATTCGCCTGGAGTGATTTGGGGAAATGATAGAAAACCCAAATCTGGATGCCCGGATGGAGATTCGAACCACTGTCCTCCCGAATGTGAGACCAGAATGTTAACTGCTCACCCACCAAGCTCAGAACAATAAAAAGGTATTTCAAACACGTAATAAACTTCAGAAAGTAAATTGAGTGTTTTTAAATTTATTGTCTGTGTCTGTCTTATCACGTTTCACACAAAAATTACTTTTTGTTAATTTTGTGGAGCTTTGAACATTGTACAGCCCAGGATCCCATAAGTAAAATTGGGTACATGTCAATCGAATGTGATATCTGAGAAATTGTACATCATTCATGCTGAGCAACATTCTCATCACACTGAAGATCTCTTGCTGTTGGAAGTGTTTGCCATTACTGCATATGATGGAATTCTATTGACCCTGTGAGATTTGTCTACACTAACCAACAAAAAAATTAAAACACCCAAAAACCATGGTTGGATGTCATTCTAACTTTGTACACATACAAACTAGTAGGTATATAAATTATTCGTATTGAAATTCTCTGCGACAGGTAGAACCCAATCAGTGTTTTAGTGTTGTTGCCGGGCATGGTAGGGTGTGTAAGGGGTATGAACAGCATCAGAAACTGAGTGATCACTGTGAAGAACATACACTTGTGGGACAGCAACTGACAGTTTGAAAGGAGCCTTAATGTGGGTCTCTGGGCTGGCTCATATAATTTTGCAATATCCATGTTTGTGGGGCATTCGGATATGACAGTGGCCCAACATTGGACTGCATGGGAACGTGAAGGCAAGCATTCTCAAGGTCAAAGGTTCTGGTTGACCAATTTGGACCACCACAAGGGAGGATTGCCGTATTGAGGACCAAGCACATTGCACCCCCATCACATGTGTGCCTCACCATCTGAGAACAAGCTATAGAATCATTGCAACATTTTATGTCATGCTGAACCAATGTTCAGAGACTAGCAGCAGTCAAGCAAGGGAATTACTACCCCATGTGCAGACTACCATTAACACCACAACAAAAATGAATGGGAAGCATGAATGGCATCGCATTGTGTTCAGCAACAAATTGCAGTTTGGCACTATCTCCTATGAACATCAGTTGTGAGTATGATAGCAACCTGAGAAGAAGCATAATGGTGTTTCTCCTGGTGTCATAGTGTTGGGAGCCATCAGGTATACTTCATGTCATGGCTGGTAGTAATTGAGGGAAATCTGACAGAACAACAGTACATCACAGACATCCCACATCCTCATGTGTTACCTCTCGTTTGACAGTATCCTGATGCCATTTTTAAGCAAGATACACGTGTCTCTATTAACTGTCTACGTGATGTTGCGGTACTCTGGTGGTCAGCAAGATCCCAAGATCTGTTCCCGATAGAACATGTGGGACCAGCTCAGATGTCAACTCCGTTCTAGTGCCAGTATCCAGGGTATCAATGGTCAGTTACAAAGTTGTGGGCTTGTGCTTGCCACAGGAGATCATACAGTGGCATTATGACACCATTCTCAATCGAGTCTGCATGCATCCACGCAAGAGGAGGTGCAACGTCATCCTATTATATAAAACGCTAACGTGGCGTCTGCATGCGTCGTCTACAGCTGCTACACGTATTGGCTACAGAACGGCCACGTGACAGCCGTCACTCGCCAATCAACAGTCACCATATTGCATTCCTTCCTTCATGTTGCATTTTGTTAATTTACTACAGTTAGATGCAGAAACTCGTGTAAGGAGAACGGTGGTCGATGTTTATGTTATATTATTTGTATCAGTTATACGCCAAAATTCATGTAAGGAGAACGGATTCAATATTTACGCTATTTTATCTCTGTCAGTTATAAGTCCTAGGTTAAACCATAACCTAAGATTTTTTCGGCAGACGGTAAGAAACTGTGAAGTGTATTTAAAACTCGGAGAAACGTAATGATGTATTGGTCAAATAAATAACAGTTATCCATTTTCGAAATTATAGTCTACGTGATCTTAAGTAAAATGCATTTATTTATGCAAAATCCTAACCAAAAACTCTGATAATCTAACCAGAGTAACGTATTCATATAACAAAAGATATAATTAAAAATGACTAATTTGTTTCTCCTTATAAGCTTTTCCAGAATAAATTCTTACTACCATTATATATGATACCATTAGTTTTTGATACATGTGTTAACTAATAAATGAGATTTAATATAAACTTTTGATTAGATTTAAACAGTCAAGGATATGACTATTTACAGTATAAGCGATATGACACTCGGAATACAACAACGATATTATTGCCGCAAAATAGCAATGAGCAGAGATATTAGAAATACGGAGAGTAGGGAAAAAAATTAATGCGAGGCAATTATGTGTCACAAAGTTACAATTAGTACGTTCGTTTAAATTAACATATTGCTTTTTATTTATCTACGACAACCAGATGCAAAAATTCATGTAAGGAGAAGGATATTGTATGTGTACGTTATATTACCTGTATCAATAATGAGTACTAGGTTGAAACACAACCTACGATTTTTTAAAATTTTTTTGGCCGGAGATAAGAAACGATGAAGTTTATTAAAAACTCGGAGGAAGTTTACACGAAATGTACGAATCACGAAATATATCATTCAGATAAATGGCAGTTATCTGTTTTTGATATTATACTTCCCGTCATTTAAAGTAAAATAATGTAAATAAATCGGTATTACTGGAGATCACGATTCTGCCAGGAATTGCTGTGGTAAAATGCAAGAATCCTCTAGAAACATTTTCCGTAGTACATTTAACTGTATTATGTCCATCCAGGATGTATTACAACCTAATTTCTGCTTGAAAATAATGGTAATCTACCGGCTATATTACAACGGAATCACTGCTTAAAAACAATATGTCTTGCGATTGACTACAGCATTTGAGAGTAGTAGAAGTTATGATTTTCGAAAGCAATATTAATGGAGGGTTGTGGTTAAGTTGACCAGAAAGCCCACCGACACATTTGATTACAGCGTAATTCACTCTGAAATGAGTTTTACAAACCAATTAAACTGCTTTCATATGCGCCAAGTTACTGAAGGTATTAATAAATGCGGGTGAACGTAGTTCATACCTATCGTGCTGAAGTGTGCCTGGAGTAGGAATAAAACTTATATTACATGGATAGCAAAAGTTTCTGGATTCCTAATTTATTTTTCATTTTATTGGTTCTATACATCCGCCCTCATTAATTCAGTAGAAGTTACTACTGTATTTGCTGTGTAGAACATTATCAAATCAAGGCCACTAGCATTATCTAATAACAATCCCATATAATTAACCAACTGCAAAATAATAATAATAATAATAAAATGAACTGCCAGAATATGGCGTTCAAACCGTCATTTTTGACGGGCTAGAAGCTAGTACAGATAAATAGGCTCTTAGTACCAAGTTCTTTGTAAATTTGACTCAGCTCTTTTTTGACAAGCTGAGTATTTGGACTCAAATAACCACAACTGATTCTAACGGGGTGAGATTTTTTCTTGATTTTGTAGATATTTGCTGTAACATTTTGATTATTGACATGGATTTGTGTATACTATTATTTTCAATAACTTTGTAAAATTCCACCTTCTTTGTGTTGTTCTTACATTCCAGTTCTCAACCTGGCCTCAGAGTTATTTCATGCTGATGTATTCACTGCTGACAGTAGGTTACACATCCTCATCCTTTTGGCAGCACACGGTGGATTATATTGGTAATCTGTTAGCAAGTGTGTTGGATTTGCAGTAGCCTAGGTCTGCTGTTCAAGAGATGGTGTTGTTGAGGTTTGTCCTCTATGGCAGAGCAAACCAATTTAAGATATTGGACTGCATTTGTCTGCAAGTGCACTCTTTTAAGTTGACTTCAACTACAGTTCCTATCTTCATTGAAGTTATTAGAGTGTTTAAAAATTTCTGTTGAATACCTGTTTTTTTTAAATAAAATATCTCAAAAACTTCAATAAAGATGGGGCTAAGATGTAAATTACTTGTGAAGTGTTAACTCGCAGATAAATGCAGTCTACAATTTACAAGACTAGAGGTGTATCAGCAATGGACCAATCAGCTCGAAATACCCCTGAATGCCAAAATGTTGACAATAGCTATAATACTGATGCAGTACTAAACCTACAAAGTAAGTGGAATTATACAAACATGACACTTTCAAAAAGATTAAATTTTATGTGTGTGTGTTTTTTTTCCTACTGTCTTGATGCAATCCTCCATCCTTCCCTATCTAGTGCTAACCTCTTCATCTCTACGTCTCTTGCAAACCACGTCCTCAATTATCTGCTTCATATATTCTAATCTGTCTTCCTCTACAGTTCTTACCTTCGACTGTTCCCTCCACTAACAAATTAACCAATCCTGTATGTCTCAGAATATGACCTACCAGCCTATCTCTTCTTTCTGTAAGCTTCTTCAATAAACTTCTTTTCTCACCCACCATTTCCAAAACTCGTTCATTTCTTACTTTGTCTGTCCACTTAATTTTCAGCATTCTTCTGTAGCACCACATTTCAAATGCTTCAATTTTCCTTCTTTCCGGTATTCCTAAAGTCCATGACACATAGAGTTTTAAAAAGTTCTTTCTAATTCCTAGATCAATATTTGAAACTAAAAGTTTTCTCATTTTCATGAAGGCTCTTTTTGCTAGTGCTATTCTGCTTTTAACATCATTCCTGCTTCGGCCATCGGTTGTAATTTTGCTTCCCAAGTAACAGAATTCACTTACTTCTCCTATTGCATCCGATCCTATTTTGATATTTAATCTACTAGTGTTGGTATCATTTCTGCTACATTTCATCACTTTTGTTTTGCTTTGATTTATATTCAGTCCAAAATCTTCCTTCAGTATTTTGTCCATGCCATTCAGTAATTTCTAAATATCCTCAGCCCTTTCTGCTAACAAGACAATGTCATCAGCAAATCATAGCATACTAAGTTTTCCTCCCTGAACACTTATGCCACATGAAAATTTTTCTTTGACTTTCTTCATTGCCTCTTCTACATACAAGTTGAATATTAACGGGGATAGACTACAACCTTGTCTCACACCCTTTTTAACTGATGCATGTCTCTCATGATTCTGTACTTTTATTATAGCCACTTGATTATTATGTAGTTTATAGAGTATTCTTCTATCTCGATACTTTAGACCTGACTTCTTTAAAATTTTGAACTTCTTGTCCCACCTAACATTATCAATAGCTTTTTCTAAATCGACAAATGCCATCAAAGTATCTTTGTTTTTCTTGATCCGCCCTTCAAGTATTAATCTTAAAGACAGAATTGCTTCCCTTGTACCGCGATTTTTCCTAACCCCAAACTGATCTTCACCTACTATCTCTTCTACTACCCTTTCCATCCTTCTGTATATTATTCTGGTCAATAATTTTGAAGCATGTGATGTTAAACTAATGGTGCTATAATTCTTACATTTGTCGGCTTGTGTTTTCTTCAGCAGTGGGAAGATATTTTTTTATTAAAATTAGTTGGAATTTCTCCTATTTCATAACTTTTTGATATCAGCTTGAAAAAAACTTTCGATTCCTTCTTCTCATAGGGGCTTAAGAAGTTCTGCAGGGATCCTATCAATTCCAACTGCCTTATTTGTTTTGAAGTCATTCAGAGCTTTATTAAATTCTGTCTTCAAAACAGGATCTCCTAAGTCATCAATGTTGACTTCGCCTTCCTTTTTTATTACGCTATTGTTCAAGTCGTCCCCATCATTCTCAGTGTATTCCTTCCATCGGTTAGCTCTATCGTCTGAGCTTAAAAGAGGTTTCCCATCGGCGGCTTTAATGTTCACACCTGTTTTCTTCATTTCTCCAAAATTCTGTTCGATCTTCCTATAAGCAACATCTACTTTACCTATGGCCATTTCCTTTTCTACTTCTTCACACTTTTCTTCTAGCCATTTTTCTTTTTTGCATTTCCTGTTTATTTGATTTCTAAATTACCTGTATTGTTCTCTTCCTGCTTCATCCTGAGCATTTTTGTACCTTCTACTCTGATCCATCAGTTCCAAAATTTCTTCTGTGATCTGAGGTTTTCTGGCAGTTTGTTTCCTAAATCCTAATGTTTTATCCTACCAACATGAATAAGATTTTAAACTGAAATATTTTAAATTGTGTTCATGTTTTTGTGTTCATCTGGCAGTCCTACCTTTATCTGTGGTAGATGACATGTTATTTTTCGCATCCTTCGTTTTTTTACATTGCACCATTATCCTATTAGTAATGCCAACAAGCCAGTTATAATAGCTCAGTATGCTTAACTGCATCAGAGAGAGATTCAACTGCACACAATAAAATAAGCAAATGTTACAGGTACATAATTAAATGCATATTCAAGATGCAGATAGAAATGACAAAAAATGCATAAAACATTTCTTGGTCGATTGTATTAATGTCTTTATTTATAGTGGTACCATGCTATGTCAATTTAAGAACAAGAATTGTTAGCTTGTAGAATTATGGCACACTGGATCTTTATACAGTCTTCACAACTAACCAAAGCTGGACAGAGATCAAAGAAAATGTACACCTAATTAATGCACATCATGGATGTAATTATTTAATCACTATTATTTTTCATTTAAAAGCACAAAACTGATGCACTTTATTAGAAAAGGAAAGATTTTTGGAGCTGTTAAATGTTTTTTGTGCATAATATCAAATACATATTTTCTGCATGTTAAGATTCTCAATAGATTCAGAATTATACAGCACACGAGCATCCCCCAACATATGGTTGACAGGTCACGTTATTCACTGTTTAAAACTGGTTTCATTTACTCAGAAAAAAAAAGAAGAAACTTAAGAGTTGTTTGTTAGTTGCTATATAACACTAGCGCACTCAAATGGTTTTATTTAACCCTTATGTATTTAAGCACCAGTACGCACAACACAGCACACATACATGATAACTTTTGATTACATCCACCTTGAAAGACCATTTATGCCTGACTACTAGCATTTCTTATTTATTTGCCAGCTAGTGCAAGGATTGTGCCCTCTACAAGACCTTGCTCAAACCTTCAACATCCCCGCCTGGTAGACAATAATGTTACATACTACAAATAGTTGTTACAGATGTTGGGCAGTAGTTCCTGGTATCTCTTTCCTTTCTTGAAATTTAGATTTCCTTCCAATTTTCCAGTGAGAACGTACTTTTTTCTATTCTAATGACTTACAGTGCATAACAGGCAAAAATGGTTCACATATGCCGAAAATGCTCTTACTGGAATATAAGTGGAACCCAGTGTTTTCTCTCACTTTAATTGCTTTATAATGTCTGCAAGATCTGTTAATTACTAATCCATCACAAATTCCACACATAGTGGAAAAATGGATTATCCACATTTTCAACGAATAAATGAATTTTTTAATTCAGTGTTAAGTATGTTAGCCTTGCCATGGTTTTTGTTAACTTCACATCCATCGTTTTTTAATGCTGAAACATTATTGTCCCTACAACTGACTTTCTTATGTACAATCAAAATTTCATTGGATTTTCCATGAGGTTTTCAGAAAGCAAATTGCAATTGAAGGCCTCAATCATCACATTTTTAACTCTCTCTTAATCAAATTTTCTAAGTCACTATGGTACCTCATTCTTAAGCAGGGGTGTATTCCCCTTTACTTTTTTAGTAATCTTTTGACTTCATGCATATATGATGATGGAACATTCCCTTCTGTGATTTTCTGTTTGGGTATATGTATGTACACACACAACCTGACTATACTCATAAATAAATGTTAATTGAGTCTCTTATTACTTTAAAAATACATTTTGAAACATTCCTTTGAGGCATTTGCAATTTGTAAACAACCCTTTCTATTTGCTCATTGATTTTGCAGTTGTGATTACCGCTTTGTGATTGCTCATTCCCAAGGTTCTGAAAAGTCTGTGAATAATTCTGGACTATGTCTAATGATAAGATCCAAAATATTTTCACTACCACCACAACACTGCTTTGGTTGTTCAAGATATTGATCTGATAACAGGTTTATAATGATTTTGCAAGGTGTTTTATCTCTGCCTCAAGAGATGTGAAAATAATTACTTCAATCTATATAGGGTAAGTTGAAGTCACTTCTTTGGTGGCAATAAATATACACACTTGTATGGGAATGTAACTTAGCCTTACAGAAAAAAATCCATGCCATTATTAAAAATTTCTGCAGAATCTGCATCCAGTTTTAACCATCTTTTTGCACTTATTATGACATCTGCTTATGTACTAATAATAATGCTTTCTATTTCAGCATTTAACAGTTGAAATTCTCTTAATCTGCTCTTAACATGCAGCACTGAATTTATTGGGGTTTCCCAAAATTGTATTCCAATCCTGAGTCTTGCTCCACAATATTTTTTTAAACAAAAAACACAATAGCAACGACCATCTCCCAGTGCACTCTATACAGCCTCTGCCACCTGATTCACACATCTGACCTATTCAAGGTGGCAGTACATGAATCAATCCTGGAAAGCAGCAACAGTACAGCTACCCTCACTTTGACAACAGGAATCGAGGTGGATACAATAACCGAGGACAGAGAGGAGGATTTGGATGCAGCCGTGGAAGTGAAACCGGAGTGTTTAGAGGTGGTTATCACAGACCAATTGGAGGCGAGCGGCCACCGGAAACGTCTGTAACCCAGGCACAGTTAGCCATTGCGAAGAGTGGGCCTCAGATAAACTAGTGTCTGTCACTGCTTCAGCCTCGGAGGAAATGTGAGAAGACACAAGGCTACCGAATGAGGAACCCGTAGTGGTAACAGAAACTGTGAAAGATTCTGGTTTACGGAAGAAGGAAGAAACAACCAAAGTAGTATTTTTTGAGACGATGTTGGCATAGTCAGTGTTAGAAGAATTTAGCGGACTTGGTGTCGAAGAGGATAGGTTAACTTAGAATATTGTTGTTCTGTATGGGGTCCCCATCAAAAGGGGTTATTGGAGGCATTAGAGAAGGTCCAAAGAAGAACCGCATGATTCATGACAGGTATATATAGTTGGAGGGAAAACGTAAGTGCGATGTTGAAGGAGTTAGGTTGGGAAGACCTGGAACACCGAAGGCATTGCTCTCGACGGAAGCTAATTGAAAAATTCACGACTGACGTATTTCGGAATGACAGCCAGCAAATATTTCTACCAGCAACATTCATATCTCGGAATGACCATTAAAATAAGATAAGAGAAATCAGGGCCAGAACCGATTCATTTCTGTACTAATTTTTCCCACGAGTGATTAGGAAATGGAATAGAAAGGATTTACCGGGTGAGTAAACTTAAAATCTGACAGGAGTAGCTTTTGATAAATCACTCCGGCCATCCTGATCAGGGTTTTTGATGGTTTTCCTGGATCACTCCAGGTGAATGCTGGGATGGTTCCTCACAATAGCCCATGGGCGCCTCCTGCCATATCCCGTATATCCCTTCCAAACTATCACGCTTTTCGATAGGTGCAATGCACCTTCCGCTACACACATTTAGTGATTCACGGAGTAATAATAATAATACCACCGATGGGAGAGAAGTTAGGGGGACTTTTAATGTCATATCGTTGAAGCCCTACAAATGTTTCAGAGAAGACGGGGGTGTAATCTAAGACAATCACCTTCTTCATGTTTGGACACTTTGTATCATATATTCTTTGCTTTTTAGTGCAAGTTAGCGACTTGTTTATTCCTGTTTTGCTCCTTCATCATAGCTCTAAAGGAAAGCATCAATTATCCATTGCATGCCAGGCTAGAGCAGTTTGCTTGTAGCTTTGTGTGTGAAGTGAAAAGTGGTTGAGTGAATGACCAGCGGCCACCAGTTGCATTTTATTGGTGTAGAATAGGTGAACCAGTTGGCAGTTGTTTATACTGCACTTTCAATGCAAAGTTTTGTATTATTTGTTCTTTGTATATGTGTGATTCGATCTAAGTTACAGTATTAATGACCTTGAGAAGGACATAATGAAAAGAACTAGTTATCTGACTTTTTGATTCTCATGTTTGCATTTTGATGTTGATTCTAATGGTTGTTCTTTCTGATTTTGAGTTTCATGTTTGTCTTTTTGCTGAAAGTGCTTTTGTATCTAGGATTAAGGGATTTAAGTCTTGAGTATGATAAAATGTAGCCAAGTAGCCACCAGATACTATTATTTGGTGTATTGTAATGGGTGTTTGTATATGTTCTCATTACCAGTTAAGCTGTCTAATAACTGTTTTGTTTTGTGACAAAAGGCTGGGCTTTGTCAATCCCGTCTTTGCCAAAGATAGACCGAAGGGGATGTAACACCACAACGTGATTATGTGAATATTTGCATGGAAAAGTCAGTATTGAGTTTGTAAGAAAATATTGATATGTTTTATGATGCGCAATATAAAATATCGCTGTTTTTTTTCAATAGTTGTACGGTAGCGGGAAGATGGCGAGTGCTGTCGCAAATTAGCAGGAGTGTGTGAACAAGTTGGAATTTAAATGGTAATACACACACATCATGGCATATCTATCAAGATATTTAATAAGGATACAATGTGAAGGGTGAAGTTATGCAGGGAGTGATCTGTAGGAATATGAGGACAGAGTTTGTAAGTGAACTTGGCTGTTGAACTATAACGTTATTACATCTGATTGAATGTGGAACAGAATTGTGAACTTGTACTACAGTATTGACTCACTGTTATCACTATCTTACCGAACTTGTCTTCGGAGAAGAGTCTGTATATTTTGTCTGGTGGCTTGCATTTGGCAGGAAGCGTTTATGGGCAATAAAACATTGTGAGCTTTGATGAACTACATGATTGCAATCACTTTTCTTATTAGATGGCCTGTATAGCCTTTCCTTTTAGCAGGAATCACCTGACTGGCAGCCGTGTGTAGTTAAATCGATTAAATATACAGTAGCTGGTATGACTACGACCATAACAACTTAAGAACTGTAATTTAAAAATAACCACAACTTTATATTTGGACGCCACAAACACCATTGGTTATCAGTTGCAAATAACGTAGTTAAGAAACAAATTAGATGTAGTACTGTTCAGATTTTAGGTTCTTCCATATTACTAAAAAATATTACTGATTGTCAGAAGTTCACTCCTGGTTTTATTGAAACTAGCATGGAAAGGTTCCACACCACCACCGACACTTTGACCGTACAAAATAATGACACCAGAGTTTCTTTTCCGAAGATTGGAAGTTCTCGCCACATTTTTGCTTGACCTACACCACACCAAACAATCACTCTAACCAAAACATACTAATTGCTGAAAAACTTACTCCAAAATACCTGAATACTATGTCAAAGTGTTCCACACTCCCTGCACTACACTTCTGAATAACTTTTACTAACTTTAAAACATTTTTACACAATTTTGAGGTTAAGAGTAGCACAAGCTTGTGACTTCACCTAATGTGACATGATACAGATATAACAATCAAGAAGCTAACTCTTATGTAGTGTAAATAACAAACAATAAAAAAGTAAGTTCCTTTATAGTGCACCAACAGTACCTGAAAATGTCTCTCGAAAGCTTGTGACTTCATAAACAATTATTCTTATTCAAAATACTTCTTTAAACTGTGTAAACTATAGGAATTCCTCTCCATCATACCTTAAAATATATAAAAGACATGGGTGATTAAAAATTTACTTTTAAACCTGAAGTATCGAAATCTTTTAATCTTTCCTGCCATGAATATGCTTCTCAATTACACTGACTCACGAAATACAAAAATACTTTAAACACTAAAATCCTTATCCTGACTCCAAATATTCCTTAACATCTTAAACTTAATGAATATACATAAGCACGAAGTTTCTCTCGGCATTGAGAATTTATGAAATGCTCTCGGGTAACTAGAAGGGTCAGAAGATGGCGACAGTGAATGTGATCGCTGAAATATCGTGTTGCAATACTTCCTTAACTCGGCTAGTTACCCGAGAGCATTACATAAATTAATGAATATACTCCTTCAAAGCTGTTGACTAACTTTTCTACGAATAAAGCCCTGCATCAACAAATCACTGTCTCGAACATTAAATTTGTTATATCTCATTGTTTGATGTCAACAGTGTAAAAGTACTTAATAATGATATACATTTCTAACTATTCAGAAGTGAAGATCTTTACTTTCATCAGACTTTCATTGTGTAAACCAATCAACAGATTTGTTCTGTAGAGATAACTAAAATTTTTGCAGCACTTGCATTTCACAGGTTTAAATTGAGTGGTTGCTTACTTATCCTCAAATCAATAAAAGTTATATTGTAATTGTTTAATAATATCATTGCTCATCAGTTTGCTTCAATTTTCTTATTTAACAGGCATAAGGACCACAAACTTAGCACAGGAAAAGAAAATTTTAGCAGACCATGGTTCCAAGTCCAAAGCTGAATTAATGTCTTTTTCAAACACACAAAGGTTGAATGACATTTTTCATGGAATGGATTGTAAAAAGCACAATAATTCATTAAACAATGTCAACATTCCTTATGAAGAGGCAGATGTTAATTGCAAAGAAGAATGGCTTGTTGCCAGTACGAATGAAGTGAATGATTTTGAAATTAGGGTTCAAACAGAAAATCCAGATGAAATGATTGATGATATTGAAGAAATTATTAATGATTCATCAAATGATACTGTCAGTGAAGCAGGCACATACACTATTGAAAGAGATTTACCATGCCCAGAAGAAGATGAAGCTCGCAAGGAATTGGAAAATGTGATTGGTTACATGAAAATTGCTCAGGAAAAGGACATAGATCAGACCAGTGAGGACCAGGAGAATGGTTTCAAGGTTTGTTGAAAGTAGCGCAGTATAATGTATGGTTTCAAGGTTTGTTGAAAGTAGCGCAGTATAATGTTTTTATTTGAAATATTGAATGCATTACTTAATAATGTTTTAATATGAATAGCCGTCCCATCTCTTACCTAAATTAGGGACAGGAGGACTACAATACAAAGACATATACACAATATTTCTTGTGCGTTGGTGTATCCTTAATATTGTGAGAGATTCATGAAACAATGTATGACAATAGAGATAAGCTAAGAGAGGCATAGGTAGCAAAATATGTATTGATTATTAGTGAGACTCTAGGAGTCATCAGAATCAGAGACCAATCCATCAGCTGTGAATGAATACCAGTCATCACATTTCCAATAGTTCCAGTTAATGCTTCACAGTTAAAGACATTAGAGTTTTCCAGGAAATCACCATTCCACCTGAACTTCACAGTTTATAACTGGCTTACATATTCTCTTGATATCATGTTCACACTTGGTCTCAATTTGTAATAATACTTTTCATTCTGCTCTCCCACCAGAGATGGAACCCATCACTTCTTAATAGGTATTTGTTGTTATTAGCATTTTATCTTATTTATTTTTGTATTTTTTCTTACTCTTAGTTTTTATTTTTCCTCCACCAGTGTCTTTTATGCACCTCAGCTGCATGCTTCTGCTTAGCAATATCTCAAAACTACATGATTATTGGCCACAGCAAGTTCCTCAAACAACAACTGCTTACCAAAATTTCATTAATGTTTCATCTGCTACCCACTAAGCGCAATCAGTTTTTTGTTAAACTATGAGTTCATCCAAAATATGGTGTATCTCATAGTAATTTCATTGGTTTGCTTTTCTTCACCATTCTTTGAATTCACCACATTGGTTTAAAATGCTTTCCTGTTCATTATAATTGTCATATACAAAATAAAGAGCACCGAAATAGTAATTTCAAAAAATATTTTAAAACATTGAGTTTAGTAAAGTGTGTAACATAATAACAACAACAATTCTTGATACCACAATTCTTTTTCAGTCTAGTAAAGAAATTGAGAATAATAATTGTGATGCAAATGAAACAGACACGAATGATCTGATTTTGATGTAATGTTGTTATTAGTATGAAAACACAAATGCATTGATTAGTGATGTGAATAAAGATTGAGATTTGAAGAAGTATACCAGTAAAGGTCGGGTCACACTAGACTGTACCGCACCCGGCCCGCACTGCACCGTCACTTTTCTAATTGTTCTCGCTCACTCGATTGAAGTGAGTTCAAACGACACCGTGTGTCGGCTGACACTTGGCCATGTGTTGGCCCAGATAAATTTGGTTTATATTTTGACGGTGTGGCCCGGTGTCGGCCAGCTGTCAGGCTGGTCGATATGGAGAACTGTATAGAAACAGTTTGGAAATATCCGGTCCTTTACGACTAAATATTGTTTTAACAATACTGATTGCTCTAGAAGTGTGTACTTTTTTTTTTTTTTTTTTTTTTTCAGCCTCACTTTAGGTTCATCAGATATTCGTAAAATTTAGGTAGAGTCCTTGCATGTTCACATTAACAAATCAAATCTTTGCCAGTGGTGAAAGTTGATTTTAAGGCCTTTAAAAATTGCATCCGAGATCTGGATTTTGAACCGGGGACCTTCCGTACCCAAATCACTCGCCGCAAGCATCTGACTCTAGAAGTAATGGTGAATATGTATTCAATAATATAAAAGTACATTTGTGTTTTGGCATGGCAAAAATAAATAAGTACATTTATTTTATTATGTTTGAATAATAATTTTTGATTATAATCAGATTTGTCTCTTGACTCAGAAGATTATGGCATGCAATTGGTGAAATGAAAGTCCCTGGTTCAAATCCCTGTTTCAGCTGTAGTTTTTATCGGTCTTAAAATTGAAATTCACCTCTGGAAAAGCTTTGATTTGTTAATGCTAAAATGCTAGGATGCTCTGTGTTTCGAATTTCACGTTAATCTGTAGTTTTCCTTTTCAAATTAGGAGACAACGATAGAGGTGTATTGCGCAGCCCATAACAGGAGTCAGACAAAAAAAAAGTATTTTAACGTACTTTATTACTTTTGTAGATTATAAAGTACAGTATTCTATAATAAAGTATGGGTGGTAGCCGCAGCTGCAATACCCAAATCACTTTTAAGGTAATTTTTTAACATTAATTCTGTGAAACAGCCAAGTGTATACTTTAAAGGAGACTGAAGACCGAGTAGGAACCTGTCCGTCACACGGCCGTGCTACGGACCAGTGTGGATGCGAGGTGGGGAGAGCCGACACACAGCCAAGTGTCGGTGCAGTGATGGCGGCGGCGGCTTGGCTCGGTCTAGTGTGGCCCGACCTTCATAAGTATAAGTATTGAGTAATGAACACACAAAACAGAAATTACAAAATGAGATCTCTATCATTAATCTTGCAACAAACACTACTTAATAATTGCGCAGGGTTCCATGGTTGTCGTAAGTATTATCTTGGTTCTCCGGGTGGAGCCGCGTCAATTTGTTAAAATCTAATGTTTCAGCCATCTTGCTAAGCCTTAATCAGAGAACTGCTGCATTTGTTGCTGCTGTCACCTATATGTAGCAGTGGGAATGCACGTGAGCGCTAATCATCCGTGATGATGTTACTGTCGTTACCACGCCTTGTGAATGCAGTCAGAGGTGGCCTTTCATCTTGCGTCCTCCTCAGTAGGTGTGACCATATATGGTCAAATTGTAGGCCACTAGCAGCATTCATGTTGTTAGGTGTCTTTTGTATTTCTAGAGCCTCTCTCACTCACCTGGGCCACCATCTGCTCTCTACGGCCACTGCTGGTCTGGTCAAATAAATTACAATGTCTCCACTGTCAGCTGATTGTTGAGCTACAGCTGATTTGCTGTCATCGTTATTTTTAAAATGCCTCGTGTTCATTTAGTCTTTCCTTGACACGGTGCATCCTGTTTCGCCGATATACACCTGGCCACAGCTACAGGGTAAGGAAAGGCTAAATGAACAGATGAGGCCTTTTAAAAATAACGACATCAGCTGTAGCTCAACATTCAGCTGACAGTATTTTATTTGACCAGACCAGTGTAGAGGCCATAGATAGCAAGTGGTGGCCCAGGCGAGTGAGAGAGGCTTTAGAAATACAAAAGATACCTAACAACTTCACCATATTTGGTTATACCTTCTGAGGAGGAAGCAAGACGAACAGCCCCTTCCGACCTCCTTCGTTACGCATGGTAATGATCGTGACGTCATTGCAGATGGTTAGCGCTCACACGTGCTCCCACTGCTATATATAGGTGACAGCGGCAACAAACACAGCAGTTCTCTGGTGAAGGTCACAGCAGGAAGGCCGAAAAGTTAGATTTTAACAAATTGACACGGTTTTCAAATATGTTGGCGTCATGTTTATCACTTCGATTTTTGTAAGGTTGATAAATTTAGGAGTTTTACATGTATAGAAAAACCAAATAGCTCCCCGAATAGTGGTGAGAGGGTAGAATAGTATGATAGGAGTTTAAACACGATATCTTACACTTTAGCGGTAATTGCAGAAATAAGCTAACATCAGGGGAGGTACCTTCGTTTTACACGAAGTCAGTATCATTCCGCAAACACACTCAAAGTTTTTACAATAATCTGAGTAAGCGTAGAGCGTAAAGCGTAGAGCGTAGAGCAAAAAATCATAAACTTAACAAATCAACAAGCCGAGTA
Organism: Vandiemenella viatica; assembly: GCA_031002005.1. NCBI lineage: Eukaryota > Metazoa > Arthropoda > Insecta > Orthoptera > Morabidae > Vandiemenella > Vandiemenella viatica. The sequence goes on from JARYHS010008075.1 coordinate 141,614,958, forward strand.
CTATACACTGTAAAATTTTGAACACTGGGAATCACAGGATTTTTCCAAACTATTTTTTGTAGCGATATGCTACGGGTATCGTGTCTAAAGCTATAAAACGCCCATTGGGAACAGCAACGCCATCATTCGGATCATTTGGATTGTAGGTCTTGAAGCACTCAATGTGTTAGGCAGATTTGTCAGTAGCCCCTTGATGGCATCTAGGTAGGCCGTGAAAATAGTCCCAGAAGTAGAACCAACCACGCCGTCTTGGAAGCCATGTTAATTTTTTTTATTCAATGTGTTACTTGTATACAGTGACTGTGATACTTTGAAAATTTATTAATGGGGATCTGTCGGGTTTTTATTCCTCTTCATAACTTGCAATTTTTGGAAAGTTGGAGGTTAGTTAAGGTGATTAAACCGATACTTCTACATGGGTATGTGGTTTATTCCCTTACATGCGGATGTCGAGCACTGAATATCCACATCCACAAAGATGACATCCTCAACATCGCTACTTCACACATCCCACCAGTGTCAACATGAGAGTTTGCTTTGTTTCATTTGTCTTCCACTTGACTCTATCATATCATTCTCCTTTTTAGTTTGCCTTTTGTGTTCTACCCACTCACATTCTCCAACCTTCAGGCAATTTGTGCATGAAAACGTGTGTTGCATATTTTAGCAAATAACTTGCTGTGTTGTGTAGATGTTTACAAGTTGCAGGCTTTGTCAATTATAGTTTTTCCAAGTTCTCCCATTAGTTGCATATAATCTTCTCGAGCTTTCCACCGTCAGTAAAAGTACAAGGCGACATTTTGGAGCCTGCCTCTGTACTTTAAACTGAAGCACTGTCCCGGTGGAAAGCTTAAGAAGATTTTATGCAACTGACTCGCTGAAAAAGCGTACATTCTTTCTTCTCCCATTAGTTTTTTTATTGCTGCCATCAGCTGTGTTGGATGGAATCAGTTTACTTTCTTTGAGTTGAAATTGAATTTCATAATTCAATATAATTTTGTTTTATTTTAATTATTGAAAATGTTCAATTATTCAGAGTGCAATTTCAATCATCCCTATCTGTTCTTAGTATGGTTCTCTTATATATTCATTCTGCTTCTGCTTTTAATTTAATAAAGAAAACTGTTTTATACAGCTTCAGTTAGGTGGAATTTATAATTTTTATCTATTTGCCTTTTTTCCCCTCAGATGAGCATGTATCGTGATAATCCAAACTGGATCAATGAATGGGCAAACCAGGTGGCTAAACACAACAATGAAGCAGAATTTGAGAGATCAGACCCTGCAAGCCTGCCTCCTTTGCCACTTGTGAAGCATCAAGGTAATCAGTCAGAATGTATAATATATTAGTTTTTCAAAGTGATGGTGGCTTCCATTTAGTCTCATACTTGTTTGTTTCAGAAAACTTACAAGATTTCTAAATCTTTTGAACATGATGTCATTTGTTACTTACTACGTAATCCCCTTGTGGTTAGGAGTACTAAACATTTTGAAGATGTTATTCTCTTGTTCTTTTTTATTTTTTGCATTATACTGTTAATTAAATCTTCAACAGGGGCAAATCATCCTCATTTCAACTTGCTTTTTAATTATGGAAAAACCTAGAACTCACAACATGTCAGATCAGGAGAACAAACTTGGTGATCCATAGTCTTGTGTTCTATCAGGTACTGTTTAACTGTGAGGGACAGTAGTATACTAATCACAATGCATGTACTAGGTATTTGCGGCTTTGCTTTACCAGAAGATGATCTATCAATAACTTGCACAAAAGATGCATTACGTGTTTCACCCTTGTTAATATTTTTTTTGTTAGTGTCTTGGCGCTATTTTAATCTTTTTCAGTATGTTCTAACATCAAGACTTGTAATATTACTTTTTTTAAAAAAAAAAAAAAACTGTGTCAACTTCAATTCCTTCTAGCATTTTATATTTTAATAAAGCACATTAGTTGCTCATCTGTTAAGAATTTGTTAATAATACAAATTGTTATCTGTGAGAAATATGTACCAATAATACAGTGACTTTAATTCAATAAAATGTCCTAGAAATGGTATATATTACTTTGTAACCATTCAACATATTAAAACTTTTTTTTTTTCATCTAGTTAATACTTTAACACTAGCACTTAAAATTTCTTAAATAACACATTTTGACTTTATCTGCTCTTCACAATTGGCCAAAAGCATGTATTACATCACACCTTTGATTAGTCTTATAATTTGAATCTCTTTGAATTTACACTATATTTCAATTACTTGTTTTGCAGTAAGTGGTAATAAAGGATTACCTCCTTCAGGGCGGAAGCTAACTCCATCACCTCAGCGAACAAGAAGTCATACATTCCACTCACCTGTTAATCTTTCTAACTTTCAAGTAAGTTCTAAGACAGCAGAAAAGTGTTATTAGTTGGCATGTAATCTGTTGTAGATTAATTCACATTTCACATATCTTTCATAGAACTGAAATGAAGAATTTGAATACGAAGCAAATGTGAATTTGTTTTTCTTCATCTTGTAATTTTTGTGTATGTATTCTTTGTCATGAATGAACCAGCCTGTGTAGCTCAGTGCACTGAGGTGCTGCATGGATGGTGTTGGGCACAAGCTGACGCCCCCATGTGTCGGCCTTTATGACTACGGTTTTTAGGCAGTTTTTTTACAACCAACAAGGCAAATGCCATGGCAGTCCCCAATCTCCACCTCATAAACTACATGTTTCACACACACACACACACACACAGAGAGAGAGAGAGAGAGAGAGAGAGAGAGAGAAACACCACACACAAAACTCTGTTATACATTTCACAAACAGATGGCAACACCTCACTTCCTCCATTAGTACATAGACAACTGACAGGTTTAAAATGCTTGGTGTTAGCAATGGCTTGTAGCCATAAAACCAAAGCTCCAAATTTGATCATGCCAATGATGAGTTTTAACTCATTACAGGCAGCTGACTCCTAATGTTGGGCAAAGCGGGTGAAGAAGAAGATTCTTTCTCATTAGTGGATTAAATCTTCTTTTATGTTTTAATCAAATTTATTGCAAATCAGATCTATTTAAAACTTCAGTAGAAGGAAACAAAAATTGTATAAATTTGGAAGTTGTCATTTATGCATTTGAATTCTGGGAGATAATTGTTTGTGTTCCATATAATATAGCGATTGTGTTTTGCATACTAAAAGATGTCTTATTTTTTTGACTACGCTGGCACTTGTTGGCATGTCAGCAGCACAGTAAGTGATGTAAAAATAAAATCACCGAAGTCCATAATATCCATAGTGCAACTTTTCCATTGCCATTTTACTGCTGCTCATTTTCAGTTTTTTATTTATCTTTTAACATTAATGCTGTTAACTTAAAAGTACATAACCAGCTACATTAAGACTGACAACGTATTGTGAGGAGATTATATTGCCTGATATGATAATGAGTTTATCTGGGTGCACGGCAGTGCACTAGCCAAATGAAGTCAACAGCAGCACCGCCTACCTTTTTTTCGAAGCGATTCGGGCTGTTTTTATACTTAAATTATTTTTGTCTTAGTAAAGATACATGCCTCAAATTCCAGTAATGCATAAAAATCATCAAACATAGCAACCACTCTTAATTTTGTTTTGTTCCTGTATTAGTTGCTGATTGACTGTTGATCATCAAAATTCTAAGCTACTTCTGTTGATTTAGAAAGATTAAATTTTGTACACAGATAAAGTTTGAGACCTAGATTACAAGAAAAGTCTAAAACTATAACATCTCCACTTATTTACCCCAGATGTGAATCGCTTTCTACCGTAACAATGTTACATGCCTCAGATTTTCATTATAGGCAGTGCTTACTAAGTTTAAACAACTTGTTAAATTTTATTTTCTTCCTCTACTTATTTCAAAAGTTAGTTAAATTAAAAGAAAAATTGACTACAACACCCCGGCATCAAAATTCTACTGTATTTTCTGTGGTCATAGAAACAGGTAATTTTGTGCACATATATGGTTTCATCCCCAAATCATAACAAAAGTCTAATATTATTGATTTTCCACATATTTATTATATGATAACTCAAAACATGAAAAATTTTGGTGCATATTTGCAAGTTAATTGCTTTGCTCTGAAATTTCTTTTATGGACAGAGATCATCAAGTGTAACTAACATTTTAAATTTTACTTCCATTTTATGTTCAGTTTGGAAGTTATTTATTATTTACTTATGCTCGTAGTTAAATGGGCGGTAACCGGCATTCTCAGCCGGGGCACACACCCATTGTTTGAAGAGTGAGTGGCCATTGTAAGCAGCATATATTGATGTTTCGAATTATGAAATATGCTCATCCACCAATTTTCAAATGGAAACGTTACATGACTCAAAATAAACAATTGATTTACAAAAAGATGAGAGCCTAAAAAAACAATTCTTGTAAAAATAGTCCAAGTCTCGTGGTGCTTGGTGACAGAAAGTTATGAGATCTTGTTGTGAGCCAAGTCTACACTTTACAGTGTGTATTCACTTCACTTTATGAAACCTAATGGTTTCTCTTGGTGTTATAGAGCATTTATTTGGAATTAAAATATTCTGACAACTTGGCTAATATGCATTTCATAATTGTTATTGAAATGAAAGGCATAATATATATGATTTATTCTAAGACTTGTCAAACTAGAAAGATGTGTGAAGGAAATCTTGGCTTTTGTGTATTTATAAGTTGCATAAAGCAACACATTTAAAGTATTTGTGTAGGTCTGTGAAAAGATGGCATAATTGCCAAATCACCAGAATATTTTTATTCCAAATACATGATCTATAACACCAAGAGAAACCATTATGTTTCACAAAGTTAATTGATACACACTCTAAAGGGTAGACTTGGCCGAGAACAAGATCTCATCACTTTTTGTCACTAAACAACCACAAGACTTGGTCTATTTTTACAAGAATTGTTTTTGTGGGATTATTAGTAATATTATTGTTTCTTGTTGGAAACATACGTAAATAAGAAAAGAAAGGGAAATTAACCCACCACATACCAAAGTGGACGGATGCGATGAGAGGGAACATTAATGCTGACAAACAACTACACAATATTTCGGCATCTGCCATGTTCACAAATAGAAAAACGGGCCATTAGGCTCGGAACGTGTGTGCACAACGAACGTTACCTAGTGCACACACGTTCCGAGCCTAATGGCCCGTTTTTCTATTTGTGAACGTGGCAGATGCCGAAATATTGTGTAGTTGTTTGTCAGCATTAGTGTTCTCTCATCGCATCCGTCCACTTTGGTATGTGGTGGGTTAATTTCCCTTTCTTTTCTTATTTATATCGCCTAGAAGCCGCTTCCATTTTCCTTAGTTGCATCATTGTAAACATACATAGTTACACATTAACAAGCATCAAATTGTACTAGACCAGAACCTGGCCACTTCAAGTGTATTTTCTGAGGCTACATGTAAGTCATCTTCTGTACAGTAGTTTGGACTCAATTGACACTGAAGCATGTGTTGAAACATCTTCTCTACAGTCACACTTGCATAGCTCAATTTTGCCAGGTTAACCTTCGATCTGCACACTCCTCATCTCAGCATCAGAGGCTTCCATATCAGCCACCCTTTGTCGAAGCCTGGGTAATCTTCCCCAGCCGGGAGGAAGTGGAGCTTAACTTTCCCACAGTTGTAACCTGGCTTTCTCAGCTGTAGTTGTAATTTCATTTGATGATCTTAGGAAACCTTTTTTGGACTTCAGCCTTTGCATGTGTGGTAAATGCCCATGTAATGGACGAGTTCTTTCATGATACATTTTCTTCCTTTCCCTGTTAGCTGCTATTTCTCTTTGAACCGAAGGTAGTGCTGTTCCTGCAAGGCAATGGAGCCATTCAACTGGAGTGGATTTTAAACAGCCTGTTTTGATTTGGCAGGTGTCGCGGAGGTCTGTAACCACCTGTTTGGCATGAGTTGAGACAGAACGGACATTCTCTGCAGCCGAATAACACAGTGTTAAGGCCCAGGTTCAGATGGCTGCAGGTTGATTACCCCTCTTTGATCCAGCCAGTTTTCTAAGGAGATTGATACTGGTGGAAAGTTTCAGCTTGGAATTCATTCAATGTTTCCTGAATGGAAGGGTGTAGCATAAAAGATTACTCAGAGAACGATAAATACTCCGAGGAAAAAATCGGTAGCTATGGAGACCAGATGGTAACAAGATCAGGCGAGTGATAGAAAAAGTTTAGTTTGTGTTTTTAGGTGTTGATATCAATACTGAAATCAAAACCTCTGTAATCCTTCGGATGTTTATGAATGAAGTAAAACGAGAATAAATGTCAAATGAATCATAAGAAAGATGATTATTATTATTCAAATATGAGAAGTTAATAAGTATTAACATTAAAGTTTCGCCACAAGACGATTCTGTAATCCTGCCAATTGAAAATCATATTAAATAAAATAAGACAATCTTTTATAAAATATGACAAGGGCTCTGGCAAGGGTCACTCCTAGATATTTTGGAGTGTTGCAGTGTTCCAGTTTCTGAAAGAACCTTATATATTTGAAATAGAATCCTGACATTTTTCACCATCTTTAAGAACCACTTATATCTTTCAGGAATAAAATACAACAGTCGTTCACGCACTGGTACCTTACAAAGCTTCTGGCCTGTGTACTCACCAAAAAAAAAAAAGCTTCTTACCTTGGTTCTTCTTTATGTGAGCCTACTTGTGCATTACCTGGAATCCTGGAATATTGTCAAGTAACTATAAGGTACTTACCCTTCCGTCAATTGGTCATTTCAATCCTTCCTCTGAAATTCACAAAAGGTTACAAAGAAATCTCAAAAATAATAAATGATAACAGATAATTAGAGATTAAATAATTTCCACTTAAATCTATAAATCACATTCTCTTAAATTTCTTAAACTCACCAACTGGTATATTATTTAAAATACTATCAGAAGATTTCTTGCACAACAGATTTGTTCACCAGGTAAGTAATTCTCTCTGCGAAGAAAAACCAAACACAGTTCTTCTGCGACTACAAATATCAAATATTTGCTGGGTAGAAGAATTTAAAAAAGTAGAAAACAGAAAGTTAGGGTAGGAAATGTGGTATCAAAGGAAGTGAAAGTAAAAATGGGAGGGCCACAGGGTAGCGTATTGAGACCATTGCTATTCATTAATCTAATGAATAATTTTTGATTGTTTACTATCTGAAATTAGATTGTTTGCAGATGACATAATGCTGTATAAAAGGATCAAAACGATAGAGGACTGTAAACAATTGCAGGGTGATGTGGACAGGATATCTAGTTGGGTTGGTAAACGTGGGATGAAGATAAGTGCAAAGAAGAGTCAGCTAATTAGATACACAAATAAAAACAAAAGGTTAATTATGAATATAAGGTGGGGAAAGAATTGCTTGCTGAAGACTTGAAATGTAAATATCTTGGCATTACATTTGATAACAAGCTTAACTGGGCAGGACACATTGGACAGGTGGTAGGAAAGGTTTAAAAATCCTGCACTTGTTGGAGAGAGTGATGAGGGGATGCACGAGAGAAGTAAAGGAATTGGGTTACAACACTTTGGTCAGACAATTGCTCGAATATGGTAGTGTAGTATTGGACCCACATTTTGAGTATCAAATACAGGAATTGGAGAAGGTGCAAAGAAGGGCTGCTAGATTTTTTTCTGGAAATTATCACAGAATACAATCAGTGACAGATATGATAAAGGAGCTGGAATGGTATTCATTGCAAGACAGGAGAGGAGGATGAGGTGGGTCCTGGGAGTGTACAGGGCGTATACTGGCGATGCGGCATGGAAAGATATTGCAGTAGGTACGCGAGGACGGTACAAACCTCTATAAAAAAACCCTCAACCTCAAGGTCGGACACGTGCCAGGAGGTGGATGAGTGGTGAGGCAAACCACCCGCTAACGTGCGACCTCAGGGGCACCTGCGCACCCCTGTTGTAGCAGCATTTTTTATAAACCTGTTTTGCTCGTGGGATCAAAAATTCCTCTCACAAACAAAAAAAAACCCCTGCGGCCCGGGTGTGTCGCAGGCTAATAAAAATACACCCAGTTCAAAAAGCGGGCGAGGGTTGAAAGCCCTCCTCCAGAAAATGATACAGTAACAGGAAGGACTTTGTAATTGACAATGCCTTCATAATAATGTCCAGGAAGGAGGGATCCTTCGAGAAGGTGTCCCCCTTTTATATACAAAAAGGGTTGGAGGGTCTTGCTGGGACCCTTAAATCAGTCAAGAAGTGAGGAACGGGACCCTGCTTTTGGAAACATCTACCCATAAGCAGGCTGTCCTTCTCCTTAAGTCTGAGAAGCTCGGGGAGTTCGCAGTTAAGTGCGAACTCCACAAAACTCTTAATTCGAGTAAGGGCGTGGTCACATGCCGCGACCTTATCGATATTGAGACCGAGGAACTCCTTAAGGAGTGGTCAACAGATCATGTGGTCGAGGTAAGGCAGATCAAACGAAGGGTTAACGGCAATCTTGAGAAGACTGCCACCTTCGTCTTGACGTTCGACACTCCAACGTTGCCCAAAGCCATAAAGGCCGGCTATTTAAATCTAAATATCCGTCAGTATGTCCCGGACCCTATGCGCTGTTTTAAGTGCCAACGGTTCGGGCATACGACAATGACGTGTAAGGGCAACCCCACCTGTGGGAAATGTGGAAAGGCTGCACACGAGCCAGGTAGTAGTTGTACCCTCCCGCAGGTGTGTGTCAACTGCTCCGGATCACATCCAGCCTGGAGCAGGGAGTGTCGATTGTATCTCGATGAAAAGAAGATACAGGAGTTAAAGACCAAGGAACGACTACCTTATGGCGAAGCGAAGAAGAGGTTTAAGGCCCTTGCGCCTCCCGTCTTCGCTACCAGTTTCGCCAAAACCTTGTCTACTCCCGTCAAGAAGGAAAGCGTTGCCACACAGACGTCCTTTGCAGACATGGGCACAAGTACAACGTGCTCATGTCAATGCAATTGTGGCGCCAAAGCCACAAAGGTCATAACACCTAAGACCGCGGACGTCGGTAGCAACGCGTCTGCAACCTCGACCAGCAAGACAGCAGGTCCAGCAGTCCCACCAGCAGAGGCACAGCCTTCCGCTACAGTAGCCACAGCCGTGGTATCGTTGGCTACAATACGAAAAGATGAAGCTGTAACAACGCCATCAGCTAGTAGCGGATGGCAAACTGTGCAGAAGGTTCGGGGTCCGAAGTTTAAACACACGGACCCCACTGTGTTCTTGAAGTCCCCTTCTACTTCCCCACCCAGTTCTCCAACTGGCAGGGAGAAGAAGGGGGGAAGGCCTCGCGGAAGAAACGTCCGCATGACTCCGAGGCCTTCCAACGAGAATCGTCTTCGGACCCTGAAGACAACATAATGCTGGTGGACGATCCTGGTCCCGTTCCTCAGGAGACACCGGACTCTGACCCACCCGACCCGGGGCGGGTGGCCTGAATAGGTGAGATGGCTCCCATACTGCAGTGGAACCTGAATGGTTTTCAGGCTCACAAAGAGGAAGTAGAACTCTTAGCGCGGTCTAAACCCTTGTGTTTGTGTCTGCAAGAGACACACTTTAGACCGACACACCAACCTGTGCTAAGAGGCTACGACCTGTACAGGAAAGACGATACCGAGGGTGATCGAGCGAAAGGGGGAGTGGCGGTGTTTGTCTTAAATACCGTCCATTCCGAACCCGTTGCTCTCACCTCCCCATTACAAGCAGTAGCGGTGAAAATACACGGTCCTATCCAACTGACCGTATGCTCTATCTATCTGCCACCCAGTTTGTCCGTCGACTACGACGACCTGGTTGGCATTATACGACAACTCACTCGGCCCTTTCTCCTTTTGGGAGATTTCAACGCCCACAGTGCGTTGTGGGGTTCCGCCACCGATTGCCCCGGGGCCGAGTGGTTGGTAGATTGATAGAGCAGGAGGAAATTTGTATCCTAAATACAGGGCAAATGACTCATTTCACCACTGCTACCGGTACGTCTTCTGCCATTGACCTTTCTTTGTGTTCTCCCTCATGCGGACTCCGTGGTGGGAGGTGGATCGCGACCTACATGGAAGCGACCACTTCCCTATTTGGATGCACGTTGAGTGTGAGCGTGGAGGAGGTAATAACCGGCGTAAATGGAACGTCAGTGGTGCAGATTGGCAGCTCTTCTGCCGTTCTGTACTACTGCACCCTGTGGCAGTATACAGGAGAAGGTGAATCACTTCACAGAAGTGATTCACCGTGCAGCTGACGTCTCCATGCCGAAAAGCTCCGGAACGCTGCGAAGGACGCCCGTCCCCTGGTGGAACGACGATTGTCGTTCCGCCATCCAGGGTCGTAGACGGGCGCTACGTCGTTTTAGGTTGTGCCCAACAACTGACAACCTAGCAGCGTTTCGTATTGCTAGAGAGCTATTAAAGACAGCAAGAAAAGGTCATGGCAGAACTTTGTGAGCACTATCAATCGTTCCACTCCTTCGTCAAAAGTATGGGAGTCCATCCGCCGTATATCCGGAAGGTACTCCGCCCACCAGTATCTGGATTACTGGATCATGGACGTATTATTACCGACGAACGAAGCATAGCGCAGCTGATGGCGGAGAACTTCGCCGCCGTCACTTCATCGGCCAACTTTGAACCTCGGTTCCAGCGACAAAGAGTTGCTGCCGAGAGGCGCGCGCTGTGCTTTGATTCGTCGAATACAGAGGCATACAATCGCCCATTTACATTTTGGGAACTGGAGTCAGCGTTGAATAGCGCTAACGACACTGCTCCAGGGCCTGATTGATCCAGTACCAGATGCTGAGGCATCTTAGTAAAGATGCTAAAGAGTACCTTCTGGATACTTTTAATGACATATGGACCGGAGGACACTTCCCGACTCGTGGAAAGAAGCAACACTAATTCCAATTTTAAAACCTGGCAAAGACAAATTGTTGCCAGGTAGTTATCGTAGTATTGCCTTGACTAGCCGCTTTCAGTGTGGATTCAGGAAGTTCCGTTCCACCTTGGACAACCTGATCCTCCTGGAGGCGGCAATACAGGATGCGTTCATTCGCAGCCAACATCTTGTGGGTGTCTTTTTCGATCTCGAGAAGGCCTACGATACTACCTGGCGGCATGTTATTTTAAAGCAGTTGCACGAATGGGGTTTTAAGGGTAACCTGCCCCGTTTTTTAAAATCATTTTTATCTGGTCGTTGCTTCCGGTACCGAGTCGGTGGTGAAGTGTCTGATCTTTTTATTCAGGAAAACGGTGTTCCTCAGGGTCAGTTTTAAGCGTGACTCTTTTCGCTATTGCGATAAATAGCATTTTAAGTGTTATAAGGAGTCCAATAGGGTACTCCTTATATGTAGACGATTTTTTAATTTTTATTGCATCATCCAGCCTGAGAAGCGCCGAGCGGCAGTTGCAACTCACGCTGAACAGGCTGGATGAATGGTCAGTGCACACCGGTTTTCGTTTCTCTGCCGAGAAAACCCGGTGTGTACTTTTTAGTCGTAGTAGGACTCTTTTACCAGAGCCCCACCTCACCTTGAGGAACACTGTTTTACGTTTTACCGATACTGTTCGGTTTCTGGGCCTCATTTTAGACAGTAGGCTAACCTGGCTGCCACATCTTAAAGATGTGAAAGCCAGAGCCTCAAAAGCTCTAAATGTTTTAAAATGTCTGTGTGGCAGGTCATGGGGCGCTGACCGCTCCTGCCTGCTACAATTTTACAGAGCCTTTGTACGGTCGCGGCTGGAATACGGTTGTATCGTGTATGGTTCGGCACGGGACAGTTACCTGCGTATATTGGATAGTGTCCACCATGCTGGAATTCGGCTCGCCACGGGTGCATATCGCACCAGCCCTATTGTCAGCATTTGTGCTGACTCGGGCGAGCCGCCGCTTACCATCCGCCGGCGACTCCTCATGGTGCGACACTACCTGCACGTTGCCATAACACCTGGCAGTCCCGTGTACGACGTAGTTCTACACCCCAACTACGAGCGGCTCTATACCAACCGGCATAGAGCCACTAAACCGTTCAGCTACCGTACAAAGGCAATTTTAGAACAATACGGATTCGAGCTTCCTTCTTTTTATCACCAGGGTTGGAGTAAATCTCCTCCCTGGCTTTTAAAGAGGCCCAGAATGATTTTAGAATTATCGCGGCACAACAAGCTGTGTACCGCAGATAATGTTTTTTATCAGAATTTTTAGAGATGTCTTAAACGAGCATCATAATTTTACCCCGGTATTTACGGATGGGTCTAAGCAGGCTAACGGAGTTGGCTGCTCCGTCGTGTTCCCTCGAGCGACTTACACATATAAACTTGACGGCAGGTGCAGCGTTTTTACTGCCGAGTGCTACGCCGTGCTAAAGTCGCTCCAGCATATGAAAGTAAATCGCGATAAGTGTTTCATCATATGCTGCGATTCCCTCAGCTGTATTCAGGCCATAGGAAATATGTATCCAGCAGATCGTCTAGTCCAGGACATCCAGGACGCCCTCCTTTCCCTCCAATCTCGTGGAAAGGAGGTATTATTCTGCTGGGTCCCGGGCCATGTGGGAATCGGGGGGAACAAGGCAGCTGATGTAGCTGCCAAGTTAGCCTGCGACAAGGTCAGAACCGACTTTGAACCGGTCCCAAAGTCAGACCTTGTCTCGGCGGCGAAGAGATTTGTTTTTGATGATTGGCAAAGGCAGTGGCTGGAAGTTGAGCATAACAAGCTCCGGCTGGTCAAACCGACCGTTCAGCCGTGGAGCAGCTCCTTCCAGCGGGCGAGGAGGGATGAGGTTCTCCTTACTCGCCTCCGAATAGGGCACTGTCCTCTGACGCACAGCTTTCTTCTCCGCCGGGAGGACCCACCGGAATGTGATGCTTTGTGGCGTACCCTTGACGGTACGCCACATTTTAATTGATTGTGTGCTGTTTTTAGATTTAAGGGCAGAAGTTGGCTTAGACAACGATCTGTCTCTTATTTTAAATAATGACAATGTGGTGAAAGTTTTACAATTTTGTAATCTGGCTGGTCTTAACCCAAAAAGTTTGGGGAGATCGGCCTAGTTTTTAGAATGGTTTGGTGGTCTGTTTACAACCACCAATCCCTGTACTGCCTTGTTCGGTGTTAATTATTTTTTCTTATTAAAATCGAAATTTTACTTCTGGGTTGCCCCTTTACAGCCTGCCAGATCGTCCGTTTATTGTTTGTAAGAGCTGGTTGTTGGCCCTTTTTACAGTCAACCATCCAGTGATATAAGTTTGTAAATTATGTCCTTTTTATAGTTACTGTTTTAATGTTTTACCTAAATCTGCTGTCTGCATGGCCGACCTCTTTACAGTCGGCCATGTGGGCAGTATTTTAGTCAGTGCTTTCGTATTTTATTATGCCTGTCTGTGTGGCCGACCCCTTTACATTCGGCCATGCAGACGGCACCAATTTTTATTCTACATTGTCATTTCGTGTTTTAGCTAGGGCGCTAATGACCTAGACGTCGACACGCCCTTAAAACAACAACAAACAACAACAACAGTAGGTATAAAAAGTAGTGCATGGAAGGGAAAAGATGACCATGACCACAAGCTGGCACTCGATTTCAGGCACAAGGGTGTGGGAAGATTTTTTTTTTTTAGGTAAGGGTGTCAGGGATTGGAATGAGTTACCAAGGGGAATGATGAATGACTTACCGAAAACATTAAAAAATTAAAGTTAAAATTTGTAGAGGGTAAATGTAGGTGGGCACAGGATAGTGGGAAGTTGGATGTGTAGGGAAATTGCCACCGGAGCGTGTGCTCCATTGCAATTAAATTTAATTAAATCCCTCGAAGTTTCATTATACTGTTCTCTAATAATCCCTAACCACTTATTTCAATACTACACAAATTTTGCAACCTTGGAAATATTTAATTTCCAATAACTAAGGTTCCTAGCAGTGCCTATCAATTACTCGATTTTTTTTTTTTTTTTTTTTTTTTTTTTTTTTGCAGAATTATAAATTAAAACATGTTGTTAAAAAAATACTTGATGGTGGATTCACAACTTCTAGACTGGTGCAAAGTCCTTTATGAATATAACGACAGGATAGTCACAACCATGAAGTATTGACTATTAATTAATTTCATTGGTATTTTTATTGCTTGCCTAAGCAGACACACTTCTGGTCACACTTATATAAACATAGCTCTTGTTATTTTTGACGAAAAAAACTAAATGGAGTGATTATACTAAAATCTTCACTTTCGATGAACAATAACAACAAAATGCACTAACCAATCAACTTACTTCCCTTACATGACAATAGACCAACTCAGACAGTTACCACAAATAATTAGACGTGCACACTAATCTCAGACACTGCTACAAAAATTAAAACTTTGCTCTGGAGTAAACATCCTCCTCCTGTTGGTCACTGGCGACGAATGTTCTCGAGGCTCGGTCGGTCCACTAGTATAACAGATACACTATGGCAGACTGACACTTCTTCTGAAGCAATATCATGGTGTTCTTTCCTCCCGTGGAGGATCGTGTCACAATCTTTTTCCCTTATGGGTGAATCCTAATATTACACCATGCTCACAGCACACGAATCTTGCGATAAAAACTCTGAATAATGATATAAATATACACTGTAAAGACCGAGAGCTCTATTACCTTGAACCTATGAGTGACTTCTCTACTCCTAAAATGAAAAGCACATACTTGTGTCTCCCAAGGACTTGGTCTAAGCTGGTTGGTGCAATAGAATTTTGACAAATCTTCAAGAATGTTAGTGACATTTCTGTCCACTGATTCAAAGTATTTGCTCTGTGTGACCAGAGCAAGGTCATCTGCATACAGGAGACTCCTGCTGTTGGTGGCTATAGGCTGATCATTGGTGTATACATACTGAACAGAAGTGGCTTTAGCACACTACCTTTGAGTAGACTGTGCTTCTGCAACCTCCAATGGCTATGCTGTTCTTGTAAATTAATGAAGAATCGTCGATTCTGCAGAAGAGTAGCAATAAACCTACTAAGTCTGATTCCTAGTCACGTTGTAGAACTTGACTAGTTGTAGCTGATGGTTGATGATGTCATACACTGCTGACAAATCAACAAATATCACCCCATCACCTTATGAGCCTCAAATCAATTTTCTATCAACTGCATGAGATTTAGTAGTTGTCCTTTGAAGCTTTCATCACGGTGGAATCCAGCTCATTGCGGTATAAACAAATGACCAACAACAAGATCTGATGTAAGTAGTTGTTCTTTAAAAGCTCTTTTTTTAAATTAATGATCAGGTGAGACAGCATGTCGGTTATTGATAGTAAGAGGAGGAATGTAGCTTACTATAATTACCAAATAAGAGTTATTTAGGTCTGAAATTAGCAACAGTGATCACTAATTGATTTATTTCTCACATTAAGACTGAATTTAATGACACTGTTCACAAGATGATTTATTTCTCACACAGATGCACCAGTTATCCCCAACAAAAACTCCAATTAACTATAGAGACCTCATTTTCAGAAAGACTACAGATTCTTAAGTGGATGATAGCACTCACTCAGTTCAATGAATTTCTCATTAATTACTTTTAAAACATAGCCAACATGATTCTTCATAGATGAATATGCTAATAGTCTTCAGCTTCCAAAATCACTTACAATTTTCTACTTGTATAGCCAGTTTTCACTTGGCGCCACCATTCACCACCAACCGGCCAATGATACTCATATGTCCATGAAGTTCTGCAAATAATCAATGACTCTCCAAAACACTACATGATTATCAACCATAGACTGTGGTGTCTTTTCCCTTAAGGATAATTTGGGTAGTGTGTGGCTGTGACTGGATATACATTTTCAACCCTTATTATTGTTCATATAATACCATACTGTACAATCTTACCGGCTGCATCACAGTTCTTGTATCCAATTTGAACTCTGCTGGTGGAAATTGGTCTATCAACACATCTTGCAGATCAGAGACCCCACGGGCCTCAATTTCAGATAATACCTTCCATCCTCACCCTGTTATACCCATCCCTGGCCAGGACAATAGATTCATATGTATATAGACTTATTTCAAAATTTATTTTGGATTATTTTAATTATTATTTGTCCTTTTAAATGTCCCATTTTTCTTTCTTCTGATTAATACTTGTGATTGTATCATCGTTGCCCCCCCCCCCTTTCCCATCACCTCTGACGGTCAATTTCATTCTGCATGTGTTGACTGTGAGGCTTGCGCAAGCTCAGGCACTTGTTTCTTTCCACTTGATAAGGGTTAACCCCAAAATATTGTTGTTTTTTTGTGTTGGTATATTATTTTGTGTTGTTGTTGCCCTCCTATCAACTTTGGTAAGTGTTAGGTATAATTTTTCTTTAATTTTCATAAAAATATTGCCCTGCAACAGTTCTTTCACTCCATTGTTACTGATAACCAGATATAATTTGATATGACATTGTGTTTGTACTTTGTCATTTACTTTGAGTTTTATGTGTAAAAAAAAATGGTATTTTCTTACCTTGAGCTTCTCACCTCTTCCCACACTAACTGTGATTTTTAGTCAAACCATCATTAATTCCCAGATAAGTTTTATCACTTCTGTGTAATATTTGCTACCAGTGCCCACATTAGACTTTTTGTGTGTTTCATATTGCTTCATATGATAGTACATAACCTGAAATATTGTTTGTTTGCTGTGTTCCTCTTTTTTGTATCACTGCAATCTTCTTGCTTTTATCTTGCTTTAATCTCCGATAAATCTGCGTTCCTTATCCTTACTCAATACATCAGCAACATATTTCAACTGGAATGATTGGCAAATACCATACTTTGAAATTGTCAGTCATTTTGGACATTGTAGAATTTTCAGAATATTGTTATTAGTGTTATTATATATGAGAATGTTTAAATATGGGTAGGAGGAGGTGTTACTGGTTATCACAGAAGAGTTGTACAGATTCATAAGAGCACAGAGTAACTAAGAATATTAACATTGAATTATAGTGGCAATGAAACTGCCATTATGCACTGAAAATAAGATAGGATACGGAAAAACAACCCATCACTCACCACAGATGAAGGCAGGAGGGTTAGATGAACAAAACAGAACACACACACATACACACACAAACAAACAACTGCACTTCATAATATTTCTATTCATAACCTTAATCATACAAGAAGTGAGACATATGGCAAGGAGAAGTGTGTACTCCTTAAGACTTACCATTTCAATGAACCAATGATGAAACATGAGGGAAGAGGATTCAGAAGGAACCAAGATGTTGTACCTTCTGACTCCCCTATACTTCTGTCTGGATCTTTGCCCTGCAATAGACCCCACTTCAAAACATGCTGCATGGATCCACAGCCACCACTACCTATTCTAATTCCATCACAGCAGAATCTAATCCCATTATTGGACATGCCACCTGCGCTACATCTCGCCTAATTTACCAACTTACATCTCTTCATTGCACAGCTTCCTATATCATTCTAACGACTCAACAACTGTCCTATAAGATGAAGGGCCACAGGCAAACAGTGTATACTGCCAATCTGTCATCCTGTGGCTGTCCATGCCAGCTCACATGATTCTAATGATCTTAACTTCTGATTTACACTTTTTCTCCCTGGAAACCACTACTTCTTCAGAACTCGGTAGATGGGAACTGGCTCATCAACACACGCCAGGCACCAGACATACCCCAGGCCTCAACTAACACTAACCTGTCATACACAATTTTAGCAATTTACGGTCAATTTATATATATATATATATATATATATATATAAAGCATAGCAAAATGAACCACCACTTACCTTAGATGATGGTTTCATGGGAGGAACACATAAAAATGCACAAGAACAGGAAAACAATGAATATTTCGGTACTTGGCCATTCATCAACAGGAGAACATTATGGAGGGAGGGTAATGTGGGAGACAGTCTCACAAAATGACTTTTAGTCAGGAACATGGTGGAGGTAAATACAAACAGAGGACAGGGAATTGGAGCTAGTACCTGAGCAATGCAAAATGTTGCAAAAAGTGCAGAAAAATACATTAAATTTTTCATAATATAAATTTGAGAAACAAAATCGAAAAAATACAATAATAATAAAAATAAAAGTGTCTATGTAGTTAAACATCACCTCTGGTGTGTAGTTGTTCAATATAGTCAGTGGGCATCGAGGCAAGAGGCACCCATGCCCGGGGGCAGGAGGGGGGGGGGGGCCCGGGGAATATATATAGTATTCACAGTTACAACATTAAATGCTCTTTTATTTATTCTTTTAGTCAATCTCATGTATAATAACACAGTTTTTACTTGCTAGTTTAGCATAACTGCCATATAGTGCTGGTTCAAATCAACCGCCAACCAAGCAATATTATTATACCTTCGTGCTACGCTAGGAGACGCACATGTTAGGTTGTGTGTCGCGCTCGCAGTCGACGTGAGGCGCCGAGTGTATATATACAATATATGCCGACATTACTATATATCCCAAAAGTATAGCTAATCTAAGCCTTATCTAATCTTACTCCTACATTCGCCCTCTCTCAAAGACTAAGTCTTGCATCTTTCGGTCGTTAGTGGTTTGATGAACGGAAGAGACTTCGTCACATCCTTGATCTTGTCCCTGTCGACCCTCAACCGGCAATACCACCATGTTTATTCATTGCCAGTATCAGGCTTCATCTTTTCTCCCAATATTTGGTGAGTATACTGTCACATTGATCTCGCAAAATTGTAGCTCACTCGTTCTGACCTAATCGAGTCAGAAATATTTATTTCAGGGATGGATATCAGGAATTTCTTTGGACAAAAAGGTGTTACTGCTACACAGAAAAGGAACTGTATGACTCATTAAAAGTTCCAGATCCAATACCTTCGAAAGTGCGTCCCACAACTACTTCTAAATTCTCAACACCAACTCCTGACTTCACGTTGCAACAGTTTCCTTCCACCATTAGCCCTGAGTCTGCTGATATCATTGCTCCTGATGCTACTGACTTGGACGACGTCAACCTGCCCGCTTCGGTTTCCACCGTTAACGAACCAGAGTTCGTTAATAGTTCATTAACAGTTAATCACAGCTTTGATTTAGGTAAATACATAAATGATTCAGTGTCAGACGAAGTCAAGTTTCAATTAATAACAAACATACGTGCTCTAAATATGACTTATGATTTCAAAAAGGACATTGATGAGAAAAAAACTATCAAAAAGCATTTTCAAAAAACTTGGCTACAAAAGTACTCATGGCTAGTATACTCGCCCAAGTTGAAGGGGGGCATTTGTAAGTTTTGTAGTCTTTTCAAACCTGTTTTAAAAAGAGCAATATTTGATGTTTTCATGATAAAGGCTTATCAAGATTACAAACATTTTCATGAAGATGCTTGAGGACATGAAAAGAGCAGTTGGCATCTAGAATCTACAAATAAGGCTAAAAGTTTTTGTGAGTCCTTAGAAATGAGAAATAAAAACGTGATCGAACAGTTAGATAGTGGGATCACGGAGCTTGTAAATACCAACAGAAAAAACTGAAATCAATTCTTGCTACTTTAATTTTCTGTGGTACTCATGACATATCCATCAGAGGAAAGAATTCGAGTGAAGAAAACTTTAAGGATTTACTTTTGTTTAGAGTAAGTGCAGGGGACAAAGTGTTGTCAGATCATATGCAAAACTATTGTGGAAAATCGAAATATACATCACACAGAGTGCAAAACAATTTAATAAGTACATGTGGCTCCGTGATACAAAACGAGATTGTTGACGAAGTAAACAAATCATCAGCGTTTTCATTACTCGCCGATGAAACAGCTGACATTAGTGGAAAAGAGCAACTGTCTGTGGGAGTACGATTTGTAGACGAGAAAGAGTACTTTACAATAAAAGAAGAATTTTTAGGGTTTACGGAGCATACTACTTTGGATGCTGAAGGAATTTCTTCATCTATTTTAAATTTTGTTGAAAAATTAGGGCTTAATATGAATAAGCTGATTGGCCTTGGCTTTGATGGCTGTTCGACAATGGCAGGCCATGAAACTGGACTGCAGGCCAGGATCAGAGGGAAGTATCCTTCAGCTGTCTATTTTCACTGTATATCACACAGACTGAACTTAGTTGTCAATGATCTTAACAGTGTCCAGGAAATTCGTAACACAATCGGAATGATAAAAGAAGTTATTAGGTTCTATAGAGAAAGTCTATTTCGTAGGAAAACAATACCTAACATTCCACTGTTTTGTGAAACTAGATGGTCCCATAAATATAAAACAATTAGGATATTCAAAGAAAACTTCTTGGTAATAAAGGATAGTCTGAATCACCTGGCATATAAGATTGAATACAATCAAGACACACGATCACGTGCCAGCCAACTTGATTGCGCTACATCATCAACTACATTTATCGTTTGTCTACACATTATATTGAGGTATTCTTCATTTCTAGAGCCAATAGTGAACAAACTCCAGAGTCCTGATATGAATCTCCACTCAGTTTACAGATTCGTCAACACTGACTTGATAGCCAATTTTAAAAAGCAGATAGAAAGCGATGACGAATTCAGAAACATTTTTGAGGCAGTGAAAGAAGATTGTAAGGAACTTGACATAGATGTAAAAATCCCAAGATTGACCGGAAGGCAGACCCTCAGATGCAATGTGAATGTCCATTACTCATCACCCCACAACTATTTCAAAGTGGCAATTTACAGTCCGTACATGGATTCCATAATACGTCACTTATCACAAGATTTGAAAAAGACAAAGACGTACCATTCAAAGGTGGGATTCTTCACCCACATTTCATGAAAAAGGAGAAGAAAGATGATTTCATGAGAGATATAAAAAGTTTGCAAAAGTTTTACCAAATGGAAGCAGAAGCCAGATTATGGTATGACATTTGGACAAATAAGGAGTGTTTGGAAAAAACAAAGCTCAATGATATACTTGCAGAAACTGTTTTACCCAGCTGTAAGGACATTTCTTGTATTCTACCAGACCATACCCCCCACAACTTGCACCATAGAATGTTCTTTCAGCACACTGTGTAGAGTGAAGACGTGGCTGAGAAGTACTATTGGCGAGGACCGTCTGTCCAGCTTGTGCCTTCTTAGTGTTCACAGGAAAAGAGCGGAAAACCCTGGTTTCCAGGACAAAGTGATTGACTTGTTCGGCAAGAAGGAACGAAATTTACAGTTTGCTTTTTCATATTAATGTTAGTGTTAAATCCATAAACCAACCAATGTATAATAATTTAGTTCACAGTTTGCTTTTTATATCACTACTAGTGTAAAATCATCTGAGGTGTGTATTTTGAGTTTGCATTCTGTATTAAAGTTGCTTCTGCATTTATGTTGCTAAATATTAAATGGTTTCAGTATGTACGTAACATATTATTGTTTTGTTACAAAGGGCCAGTATAAAGCTGCCGCTGAGGTCGGCCACGAGGTCTTCCCATTCAACAAAAATAGTAGAAACAAAAGAGAGAGAGAAAAAAATAATTTTATTTAGCTTTCTCACCTAGTAAAATTTGTACAAATTTTTTTGTTTTGGACAAGGTGCGTTTAAACGGCAGAGCAATATGATTGGTCTGCTGTGTAACTCTCCCTGTCCGATTTCCTACATATTCCACCCGATCGCACATTTCTGGAGTTATTATTCCGCGTACCATTTTAAAAATAAATATTAAAATATTTCACTTTATTCGCTCGTCAATAGCTAAATAATTTAAAACGTTACGCATATCCCGCGTTGGTGTATATATATCACAATGCAATATAGTTCGCATAGCCCTGTTCTGTAACTTCTGGAACTTCTCAATTTGCTCCTGGTTGGCATAAAGGAGCACTTTTGAGCAATACTTCACATGAGGCGCAGTCATGGTTTTGTAAATTAGGTTTCTCGTATAGGCTCTACCTAAATTACCTACCCTATTCAGAGAGAGAGGGAGAGACATAGGGTAGCGCGGCGCTCTCTAATCCCGTTATTCTTGACGATAAACATGTAAGTGAGAAAATGTTTGAAAAATTACTGCACTTGTGCTTAAAGTTTGTTGGAAGTGCTCTCATAATGAAACACTGGATGAATATTTGAGGGATAATTTTTGCTCCATTTTTAGGAAAAGCACGTCTTTGGCACATATCATTATTTATGACATCATCTATCCTCAACTATTTGCTGTACTGTGATATAATTGTGCAGGTGCATGCACGTATACATTGACATATGCCATATGTAAAATAAGTTGTGAATATCTTTTAGTAGCAAAAAAGTGATATATTAAAACATCAGACATGATGTTGAGTTTACTGCATTCCAATGTAAACAGAAGGTAGTTTTTGAAGCGTATATGTATCTATCACGTCCTAATTTCTGGACTATGTGTTGCTGGGTGATGTAATTTTGCTGAAGCATTCAGTAGTATATGTAGATACTCTCTGCAGTGTATCAATAGTTAAAAATTAATAAGTTAAAACATCCTGGCATATGCTGAAGTTTGACCGCATGAACAGCGAAAATTTAGTAATCAATAATTTTATTTTAATGTGGGGGTGGGGGGGGGATCAGCAAAAAATTTCAGTATAGGTATGATATTAAAAATACCCCAATCGATCAGGTCTTGCCCCCCCCCCCTTACAAACTATCATATGGGCGCCCATGCTGACTGATTATTATCTCAAACTGAGACCAGGAGGTTGCCTTGTGCCTAGTTTTTTATTGGTAGGCAAGGTTCCCACCTTCCGAGTTCAGAGGAGCTGCTCTTATTTGGAAGGACTCTGATAGCACCGACCGTGAAACAAGAATTAAAATTATTAGTGTCACGGGAGATGGCATGGATAGCTACTGGATGTTTTGGATTCCGAGTAAAAACTGTCTGACGGCGGCCAGTCATTCTAATGGCTAACAGTTTTGTAGTCAAACCTATATAGGAAGCCAGGCAGTGTTTGCAGGTCAGCTGGTATATTATGTGGGAGGTTTCACAGGTGGTGTGTTCTATGATAGGAAAGCTCTCACCAGTGATAGGGTTGGTGAAAGTGGTGGAAGCATGGTGTATGTTGCACATCTTACAGTGGGGTCTGTTGCATGGGAAAGATCCTTGGGACTGTCTGATGGGATGAGGAAGACTGTAGACTAGTAGCTGGCTGAGGTTGGGAGGCCTGCTGAAACAAGTTCTGGGAGGGCCAGGGAGGGTTTTTGGAGGAAAGGATCTCATTTTGTGGCAGGTTAGTAGGAAATCATAAACCTGCTGAAGGATTCTATTGATGGATTCAAGGCCAGGAAGTATTGTGTAACCAGGACTGGACTATGGTTGGTTTCTGGTGGTTTGGAGCAGTCAATAGGTTGAGTATGTTGCAATGTGGCTAACGAAAGATATTTGGGAACCAATCCTGGGGGATATTTGCGGGATCCCAATGCTTGCGAGATGTTGTTTGAATACTCGATAAGGGATTTCTGGTTGCAACATATACTACTGCCTCGAATGCCAAGACTTTAGGGGAGAGAACATTTGGTGTGTTTTGAATGGCAACTGTCAGAATGGAGGTACTGCTGTGAGTTTGTGAGTTGGTGGGTTTGGTGTGGACTCAGGAGTTGAGGTGGCCTTTTGGAAAGGGACAGGTCCACATCCAAGAATGTGGCCTTGGTGTGGGCGTAGATCCATGTGAAGTTAAGTGAATTATTAAAAATCTTTAGATTATCCAGAAAATTTTAAAGGGTTTTGTTCTCCATGTCTCCAGATCATAAAAATGTCATCTGTGAACCTCAGCCACAGGAGTGGTTTGAGGGGGACATTCTCTGAAAACATCTGTTCCAGGTGGCCTGCGTAGAGATTAGCATAAAAGGGAGCCATGGTAGTGCCAAGGGTTTGGTGGTAGATATTCCTTCAATGGATAATTAATTGTTGTTAAGTATCAGTTCAGCCAGCGTGGTGAAGAAAGATGTGCTGGGGTGGCTGTTCAGAGAGCGTTTATCCAAAAATGTTTAATGGTGCTAAGGCCATGGCAATGTGGAATGTGTGTGTGTACCAGGATGAAGTTGGGAGGAAGTGGTGTAGGTTGTTGATTGGTAGATGAGTGGCTGCCAGCGAAGAGACCGTCCCACTGCAAGGTGGGACTTCAGCCCCACCAATCAAAACTGCAGCCGCCCACGATTTCCTCAAAACCATCCATTGCCCAACTGCTCAACACACCTTAACCTCCTCCTTTGAAACCCACACCTCGCTCTCTGCACTCGAGCCCTGCTTCCAAAGCTAAACTGTTAGTTGTGAACCTGTCCTCTTCATCACTATCTGAACCCCAACTCTCCGTAATCTCCAAAGGCCTTACCTTTTCTCCTACCCCTACATTTGGCCATGCCAACCTAATCCAGGACTCTTATCTCATTCTGCCGAACACTCTGTTGGCGGTACCACTTTGCTACTCATGTCAGTGAACCTGGGCCTCAAGACTGCCTGGAACCCAGTCTACAAAAATTCAAATCACTATCCACACTTGCCTCACCACCTCATCCCCAGAACCATCCCATAAAATTTTTTGAGGAATTCTTATTCACCAGTTTGGCTTCTTCTAGTTTTCTGAAGTCATTGATGAATACCAGAAATCTCAGCCCAGTGAAACCCATGCCAGAAAACAAGTTCCACTAACCCAGAACTTATCATTCTACATGCAGATAAGGGCTCAACCACAGTAGTTATGAATCACAGTGACTGTGTGGCTGTAGCCCTTCGTCAGATATCAGATGCCAACACTTACTGCTGCCTTGCTGAAGATCCTATACCAGCTGTAAAAAAAACAAAAAAAAACAAAAAAAAAACAGGAATATGTTTAGTTCAATGGGCCCCTCCAAAGTCTCACCCCACAGTCTGCTTACTCCTCAAAATCCATGCAAATCTATCATTTATCTAGCTAACGTAATAAATACTGTATTCAAAAATTCATTTGCTGATTAAAATAAGGATAGTATTCTCGTTTTCCCATGCCGTGTCGAGTTGGTGATGGAATCATTACGAATAGATACTGCAGGTATCATAAAGCAATTAGAGCTCTTGAAGTGGGGGAAAGCACCAGGCCCAGGTGGAATCCTAGTAAGAGTATTTTCAGAGTATGTGGCAGAAATCGGGCCATTTCTGTCTGATATATTTAGTAAATCATTAGGAGAGCGAAAAGTATCTTCTGACTGGAAAATCGCGCAAGTAACTCCGATTTTCAAGAAAGGTAATCGAAGTGATCCTGGGAACTATCGTCCTATATCTGTAACATCTGTTTGTAATAGAGTTATGGAGCATATTATATGCTCGAACATTATGAATTTTCTAGATGATAATAATTTGCTTACACCAATCAACACGGATTTCGGAAGAAAAGTTCATGTGAAACACAGCTGGCCCTATTTACACCCGACGTAATGAAAGTTATTGATGCAGGTTCACAAGTAGATACAATGTTTTTAGATTTTCAGAAAGCTTTGACTCTGTGCCACACAACCACCTTTTAGCGAAGCTTCGAGCGAAACGGTATATTGGATCAGCTTTGTGAATGGATAAAGGATTTTCTAACTGGTTGGTCGCAGTATGTCATCGTCGTAGGAGAAAGTTCTTCTAATCTAGATGTTACAACGGGTGTACCTCACGGAAGTGTAATAGGACCACTTCTTTTCTTAATTTTTATAAATGATCTCGGAGACAATGTGAAAAGCCTTTTTAGATTGTTTGCTGATGATGCGGTTATTTATAGGGAAGTAAGAAATTTGGCCGATTGCTTAGAAATTCAGCGCGATCTGGATGTTATTTTGGCTTGGTGTGCTGAGTGGCAACTTACTCTAAATTGTAAAAAGTGCTAGACAATGAGCATAACTAACAAAAATAATCCAATTGTTCAGAAATACAAGTTAAACAATTCAGTTATTGATATGGTTGATTCTATGAAATATTTTGGAGTAATAGTACAAAGGAACATGAAATGGGACATACACATTAATTCGTTAGTAGGTAGAGCAAATTCTAGGCTGTGATTCATAGGTCGAATCTTGAAAAATTGTAATGAACAAACAAAGGAGATAGCGTACAAATCTCTTGTGCGTCCACATTTGGACTATTGTTGTGCCATTTGGGATCCATTTTGTAAGGGGTTGATCGAAAGTATAGAGAAAGTACGGAGAAGAGCCGCTCGATTCGTGATCACTTGCTACAGTCCTTATGAAAGTGTCACAGAACTGATTAGTAGACTAGGCTGGGAGTCTCTGGTAGATAGACGACACACGTTTCATTTAAACTTATTGGTAAACATGTGTACTCCCACTTTCTCGTACAAGTGTAGTGAAATACTTCGTCCACCAATCCTATTTCAGCCGGAATGACAGGAAAGATAATAGAAATAAGGTGACGCAATGATTCTTATATGAATTCCTTTTTCTCCTCATACCATTAGGGATTGGAATGCACAACAAAGAGATTAGCTTTGGTGCTGAGCACCATATGCCACCCACAATTTTGCGAATTGCAGAGTATATAGATGTAGATGTACTTCCTTCCCAAATTCCATAAGCCTGGCAATCCAGGATGCCCCATTGTTGCTCATACTGAATGAATCTCATTATTGGTGGACCAGTACCTACAACCTATAGTCTTTCAGCTCCCCTCCCACATCAAGGGGGACACAACACTTCGTTTTACGTCTTTCCACTGTGCCCACACCACTTCCTTCCAACTCCATCCTGGTAACCATTGATATCACATCGCTGTACACACACATTCCACATTGCCATAGCCTTAGCGCCATGGAACTTTTTCTGGATAAGCGCCCTGCCAAACAACTGAGCCAGCACATCTTTCTTCACCACCTTGGCTGAACATGAAACTTAACAACTACTTCTCCTTTGAAGGCAATATCTACCACCAAACCCGTGACACTGCCATGGGCACTCGAATGGCCCCCTCTTATGCTAATCTCTTAATGGGCCGCCTGGAACAGATGTTTTTGGAGAACGTCACCCTTAAACCCTTCCTTGTGGCTGAGGTTCATAGATGACAGTTTTATGATCTGGACCCATGGAGAAAACGTCCTTCTAAATTTTCTGGATAACCTAAAGACTTTTAATAATGCACTGAACTTTCACATGGACCTACTCCCACACCAAGGCCATATTCTTGGATATGGACCTGTCCCTTTCCAATGGCCACCTCAGCTCCTCACTCCACACCAAACCCACCAACTCAACAGCAGTACCTCCATTCTAACAGTTGCCATCCATACCACACCAAACATTCCCTCCTCTACAGTCTTGGCATTCAAGGCAGTAGTATATGTTCTAACCAGAAATCCCTTACGGAGTATTCAAATAACATCTCACAACATTGGTATCCTGCAACCTATCCCCCAGGATTGGTTCACAAGCAACTTTCACGAGCCACATTGCAACCCTACTCAACCTATTGACTGCTCCAAACCACCAGAAACCTACCATAGTCCAGTCCCGTTTACACAATACTTCCATACAATACAATCCATCAACAGAATCCTTCAGCAGAGTTATGATTTCCTACTAACCTGTCCAGAAAGGAGATCCATTGATTCAAAAATCCTCCCTGACCCTCCCAGAACTTGTTTCAGCAGATCCTCCCAAACTCAGCCAACTCCTAGTCCACAAACACAGACTTCCTCGCCTCATCAGACAGCTCCAAGAATCTTTCCTATGCAATAGACTCCACTGTAAGATGTGCGACATACACCATGCCTCCACCACTTTCACCTACCTTATCACTGGTGAGAGCTTTCCTATCATAGGACACGCCACCTGTGTAACCTCACCTGTAATATACCAGCTGACCTGCAAACACTGCTTGGCTTCCTATATAGTTTTGACTACCAATCCATTAGCCATAAGAATGATTGGCCATCGTCAGACAGTTTTCACTTGGAATTCAAAACATCCAGTAACCATCCATGCCATCTCCCATGACCCCAATGATTTTAATTCTTGTTTCACTACCCATGCTATCAGAGTCCTCCCAAACAACAGCAGCTTCTCTGAACTCAGAAGGTGGAAAATTGCCTACCAATACAAACTAGGCACAAGGCAACCTCCTGGTCTCAATTTGAGATAATAACCAGTCAGTACTTTTCCTTCCCTCTATCCTGCTCCTTGCCTCCATGCCCACTGTCTATATTGAACCACCACATACCAGAGGTGATGTTTTTCTGCATAGATGCTCTTTTTTTGTTATTACTTTTATATTTGTTGTTTTTTTGATTATTCTGTTTTCTTATTTACTTTTACTTTCTCAAATTTATGTTATGAACATTTTAATGCATTATTCTGCACTTTTTTGCATCATTTTGCATTGCTCGTGCACTAGATCCAATTCACTGTCCCCCTTTCCTCTGTTTGAATTTGCCCCCACCATGTTCCTGACTTACAGTCATTCTGTGAGACTATACCGCACCACCCTCCCTCCATAATGTTCTCCTGTTGACGAAGGGCCAAGACCTGAAATACTCATCGTTTTTCCTGTTCTTGTGTTTTTTCGTGTGTTCACCCCACGAAACCATCATCTAAGGTTAGTGGTGGTTCATTTCACTGTCCTGTTTTTGTATATATATTAAACACTTGGATAGGAGAAAAACCACCGCTTACCATAAAAGACGATTCCTGCGACGTTGGGATACAAAACACACATAAAGTAAAATTTTTGAATCTGTAGCCCTTCTTTGGTAGTAGAGTGAAAAGGCTGCTTGATGGGGGCTAGCAGCCAACTGAGTTAAATAACAAGGTCAGTAGCTCATGGTGAGGGAGAAACAACATGGCGGGAAGTGAGGGTGGGGGTAGAAAGGCATAAACCAGAAAATAATAATAAATAGACAATCAACCCGTCGCGGAAGCACAGTAGGCATCAGCTGATGGACGTAAATAGCCTTTTACATCATGGGAGTATGTGCAAAACAAGTGAAATAATAATGAAAATATAAATATCTTGATATTGAAATTAAGCTAATATCAAAGTTAAAACTGTAAGTTCTCTGTTTCTTTGGGAAAAGGTTGAGGTGAGGGGGATTGGTGCAAAGGGGGGGAAGGAGGAAAATCAGTGCTAGTTGATTTTTTGTATATATGGTAAACAATGAAATCAAAGGCAATAAGTAGTAAAAAGGAATTAAATTAGGATAGAGAAATGAGCCACCACTTACATTTGGATGATGGATGTGGGGCACGAACACGCAGAAAAGAAAAAACACTGATAAAGAAATTTTCAGGACGAGCTCTTTGTCAACAGCAGAATATTATTGGAGGTGGTGATATTGGAGACTGTCTCACAGAAAGACTGTTGGCCAGGAAAATGGTGGGGGTAAATTCAAACAGAGGAAAAGTAGGGGCAGTGATTCAGAGCTAATACCCGAGCATAGATAAATATCCAAACTGATCTCTGGTCGGTGGGGAAGAGCAAAATATAATAAAATCTAAATATCAAAAATTAAACAATTATGTATACCTATATAAATTAAAAACATATTTTTTTATAAATAATAATAATACATTAGTAATATTTTATTTTTATTTTTATAAAAGACTCTATGAAGTAAACATCACCTTAGGTTAGTGGTGGTTCAATACAGGTAATGGGGATGGCTGCAAAGAGAGGATTAAAAAAAGAGTATAAATAAGTAAAAATAATAATAATAATTATGATCGGGTATTATCTGAAGTTGAGACCAGGTGGTTGCCTTGTGCCCAGTTTGTATTGGTAGACAAGTTCCCACCCTCTGAGTTCAGAGGAGCTGCTGCTATTACAGACCGTGAAACTAGAGTTGAAATCATCATAATCATGGGTGATGACATGGGCAGCAACTGGGTGGTTTAGGTTCCGTATGTACACCGTGTGCCAGCGCCCATTTACTCTTATGGCAAGTGGATTTGTGGTCAAACCTATATATGAAGCCAGGCAGTGGTTGCATGTTAACTGGTAAATTACATGAGAAGTTTCACATGTGGTGTGTCCTATGATAGGGAAGCTTTCCCCTGTGACAGGGTGGGTGAAAGTGGTGTTGGCATGGTGTATGTCACAAATCTTGCTGCGGGGTATATTGCATGGGAAAGAGCCATGGGGCTGACTTTTGGGATGAGGAAGACTAAGTTTGTGGTCTAGAAGTCGCTAAGGTTAGGAGGTCTGCTGAAATAAGTCCTAGGAGGTGCAGGACAGATTTAGGAAGAATGGTTCTCATTTCAGGGCAGGTTTGTAGGAAATCATAGCCCTGCCGGAGGATTCTGTTAAAGGATTCGAGGCTAGGGTAGTATTGTGTGACCAAGACTGGATTGTGGTAGGTTTTTGTGAGTTTCGGATGACTAAGGGGCAGAGTAAGTTGTAATGTTGCCTGTGAAAGCTGTTTGTTCACCAAAGCTGGAGGGTAGTTGCGAGAAATACAGGGTGTAGAGATGGGTCGTTTGCGAGTGAATCAGTTCTTTAGAGCAATTCTTTTAAAAGAGCGCTCACTAAAACTGAACGGTAGTTCTTTTAGGTGAGTCGGTCATAAGTCGGCTAATTCCGAAGATCAAGAAGAGCTTGTTCACGTGGGTTTTGTGGACTGTAGAGCTAAAAAAAAGTCTACTAATTGCATCAAAGTCGATTTAAGGGGGGTATTTCATCGAAAAGTGGGGGTGTAACTGGATTGTGAGGGGTGAGACCTAAAAAAAGGTCTCAAATAAAACTGAGCTAGTGAACTGTTCAAAAGAACCAGTTCTTCTCGTCGAGTGATCAAATGAAGACCGCTCTTTTTGGTGAGTCACTTTGCCCACCTCTTAACAGGGTGTACCTAAATGAATATTGCGGTTTTAACGCTTTGTAGTATTATAAAATTATAGTTGATGCAAGAAATGAAAGAGCAACTCAAACAGTTATACCTACAAGTGTTCAATGTGAACACACCTCTCGTCACACGGCACTAAGGATTGCAATCCCGCAGTGTTTTCAATCACGCGGGATCCGTGCGAGTTTGGTACAAACAGTTTTTTAACGCATATATTTAAAACATAGTTACTTAAAACGTTAATAAATTAAATAATAATTAAATTAATAAATAATTTTTAATGTTAAATGATAAAAATTAACAGTTAACAATATTTTGATTGGCAAAATTACATTAAAACTTTTTAGCGTGTCTGTAGTGTATTTCAAGGTTTTACATTTTTGTTTTTTAATCTAAACCAATTTTTAAATAAATAATAAAAATGGAAAATATTGAGTCTTAGGTCATATTATGTGCCTTACAATACATCATCAGGGTGGCCACAGACCTGGAAAACCTGGAAAATATGGAATTATCAGAGAATTTAAAGCCACCTTGAAATATCAGGGAATCCAAGTAATTTTAAAAAAATTATCAGGGAATTTTAATTGCAACAATCCAAAATTTGATAATTTTTAATAATTTATTTTAATATTGAACTTTTGCATTAAATAATTCAGCTTATATATTTTTGACATAAAATAGCCAACAAATACCGCATTTACACTAGCAACTTGCATCTTGTCTTGCGCCTCATCGAGATACGACGACAAGATGTTCATGCGTGAGCGCTAACATGAACTCTCTCTGGAACTCAGCATTTGAAATTATATTTTTTAAAAAGGTGGATGACCTCTAAATCATGTAAACTCAGAAGTTATATTTTTTACTGAATAAAACAGCAATCGTAGAGGATTAAGTATATAAAGATGTTTTTATGTTTCACTAAACAGTTTTACAATTTCAAGCAAAGGGTGAAACAGATGTTCCAAAAAAAATTGAATTTGTGGAGGGTCTTCGAAGTCCTGTAGAATGTCACAAGCTGGTTTTGAACTTCTGAGAAAAATTTAAAAATTTAACCTTTAATATCAAAACAAAAGCCTAGATTCAATATACCAATGCCAGCAAAAATGTGAATAGCGATAATTACACGGCTTTATAACTTTTTTGTATTAATGATATTAGGCGAATTAAAGCAGGAACAAAATAATACGTAAGATCCTAAATAGGTAGGATTTATAAAGTTTTGCATCATTCAGATCCATTTCAAATGCTGAATCGATGTGACAGTATAAACATCGTGCTCGTGCCTTTGACTTGCTCCAAATAAACCGCTGCCAAGGTGAGCGACACAGGCAAGCAACCACACAAAGTGAACCAACACGATTGCATGGTTTATACAAAACCGTGTTCATGCTATCTTGCGTAGACTCGCAGAAACTTATGCGAAAGTGTTAACTCGGCAACAGAAGAAATTGAAAATGGAACAAAAAAAGCTACAATAAATGAACCAGAAGATTTGAAAAGAAAAGTGTAGCAAATGAAAAAAGGCATAAAAACGCTAAGCTGTTGACTGAGTCAAGTTACTGATGAACAGTTTAAAAATCTTCAATTATTTTATCCACCAAATATTGAAAGATTACTAATTAGTTTAAATTCATATTAGTCATTTGACCTATCTTATTTTTGTGCTACTCATTTTTAATTATGCTTCATAAGATTACTAAATTAGTTATAAAATTTTCAAATAAACATTCTTAAACATGATTAAAATGTTCTCTGGTTACACATGTTTATTTTTCTATTTTTTTTTAGTTTTATACCAGATTTAATTATTTAGAATCAAAATCTAATTAAAACTTTAAATATCTTAACCATGCAAATAAAGTTTCTAAATCAGGGAAAAATATGGCAAATTTCTCTGGAAAACCTGGAAATATCAGGGAATTTTTAAATCATTACCTTGTGGCTACCCTGATCATATAAGTTTAAAAATATGGTTTGCTTAATGGCCAAGTTACCAGATTTTTTTAAGTTCAAAATAAACGTTCCATAACACCGAGACAAAGTATTCCATTTCACAAAGTGAAGTGAATATACTCTGTAAAGTGTAGACTTGACTCAGAACAAGATCTCATATCTTTTTGTCACTCCACAAGCCAAGACTTGGCCTTTTTTTTGCGTGATTCATTATTATATCTCCTGATTCCTTGATTGATATTAGAGTTGATTCAATGTTATCAAAAGATACTACTCACCAACACGTACAATGTCAAGTATATCAGATTTACTTATGTGGCGTAACGACGTTTTTAGAGTGGAAATTATTATTTTTTGGTAAGAAAGGAGACTTTCTTGGCGAATGATTGCAGTGAAGTCCTCATAGGCTGTATCTCCGGATTTCATTACAAACACGTGAAATTACACACGTGAGGAAGACGGCGGAGGCAGCCGTCAAAGTATGGTGTTCCTACAACACAATTCGTCGATACACCCGTGAAAATTTCATTATAACTTTTTTTACCTTTAGTCGAAATAACAACAAGGAGAAGAGGGATTAATCGAAAGCCTGAGCGGTACATGTAAGCAGGTGGCTTTCGTCAAAGAAACGCATTGAGGCAGTGGCCAAAACAAGAATAAGTCAAAGGATATACAATTTCCTTTTGATAGCTGTTAAATAAATAGGTAAGCGATCGTTAAAATTATGATAACATTAGTTTAATATCAAAGAATATACAAATTTTCAGCCGCAAATTAGGAAATTGTCACAATTACTTTATCTGCAAATACAGGAAATGGGAATAATGAAACCGTGAATAAAGAGCTGTAACCATGTAGTTCAGATAATGTGTGCGACATTTAAAAAATAATTATGCAGTTAGAAAATTGTACTAAATACGCACCATAACTCAAATCACAGAAATCACGTAAGTTTTGATGAATACGTAAGAGTGTATCTATTTACTTATGGTAGACGAAGGTTGACAAAAACAAACGCTTGTTCACTTGAGTCAAATGCCAACTGGAAGGGTACAGGCAAACAGTGCAAAATATCCGACAGAGACCGAGTGGGGCAGCGAGTCACGCAGACTGACACGTGTTTCCGCTGGATTTTACGGATTGCGGATCCGCTTAATTTTATGCAGGATCCGCCAGACTGTCTAATGATGCGGGGTGGCAATCCCTACACGGCATACATCAAATCGATAGCCCATTTCTTCCCAAACATTGATTAGTGTTTGTGGTGTAATTGCTGCAACAGCTGCCTCAATCCTGTTTCTTAGGTCGGGTACATCAGCTGGTAGTGGAGGCACATACACATGATCCTATATGAATCCCCGCAGGTAGAAATCACATGGTGTCAGATCGGGAGAGCATGGAGGCCATGCGAAACAAGCTCTGTCTTTGGACCAGCAGTCGGCTACAGTGACGTTCAACCAATGGCGTACATTGTTATGCCAGTGAGGCGGTGCACCATCTTGCTGCCAAATGAAGTTATTTGGTTTGTCTTCTACCAACTGGGGAAATAGCCATAGTTGTAGAGCATCAAGGTAGAAGGTACCAGTTATAGTTGTTTCTACAAAGAAAAAAGGCACACAAACTTTCCGCCTAGATATGGTGCAAAACTGAATGTTTTATTTAGTTTTGGAGAGCCTCAGTGCAATTGCACCATCTCGTGAGGATTTTCTGGGCCCCAGATGTGCACTTTATGAGAGTTCACATGTCCACTTAGGTGAAATGTTGATTCATCACTGAAAATAACATGATCCAAAAAATCTTAATCGTTGTGCAACAACATTTCATGTGCAAATTTGGCACGTAAACAATGGTCTGTAGGCTTTAGAGCCTGTAACAGCTGCAAATGATAAGGACGTAGTTGTAAGCATTTCCATAAACCTTTCCAAACAGCCATCATGGGAATTGCTAATTCACGACTAGTCTTCCGAACGGATTTCTTCGGGCTACGCGTGAAATATTATCTCACTTGCTCAACACACTCTTCACTAACCCTTGGTCGTCCCGTACTGTTTCCTTTGCAAAGCAACCGATATTTTTAAACTGATGATACCATCTATGGATGTTATTATTGCTTAGAGGATCACATCTGAGCCTAATTCGGAACGCACGTTGTACAGTAACTACAGATTCCGTGATTGCAAACTGCAGAACAAAAACAGCTTTCTGTTCACTAGTAGCCGTTTTTGCTACTAGTGCTTTCCAACGGATGACGGAGGAAACATTTGCGCGCACTAGCACACAGGTACCAACAAACAGAACTGTTTGAGTTGCTCTTTCATTTCATGCATTAATTATAATTTTACGTTTTATGTAATAAATACTACACAGTGTTTAATCCCCAATATTAATTTAGGTATACCCTGTGTGTGTTTATATATATATATATATATATTCAACATTAGGATAGTATAAAAAACCACCGCTTAACAAAGATGGGGATTCCTGCGGCGTTGGTACACGAAAAAAATGATCACACAAAGAATAGAATTTTCGAGTATGGCTCTTCCTCAGTAGAAGTGAGATTGCTGCACACAAGTGCTGCCGGCAGCCAACTTCGTGAGCCACAATGTCATTGGCTCATGGTGGGGAAAAAACAACATAGCAGGAAGTGAGGGTGGGGGTAGAGGAGCACAGGCTGGAAAACGTTGATGAATAGCAAGTATAAAGCAAAACTGTACACAAGGACCCGTCGCGGAAGGGCAGTATACCTATGTTAATGGTCACAAAAGCCCACCAAGTAATGGACACATGTGCAAACAACTGAAAAAAAAAAAAAAATCAGAAATTTTAAGTTAAAACTAAAACTAAAAATACGCCAAATTCGAAATCACAATCTATAAAGATAGGCTCTGGTGAGCGGTGGTTCTATGAGGGAAGGTGGAAGTGTGGGGAATGGGTGGGAGGGAAATTGGTGCTAACTTAAATTTAGACCTGGAGATTTTCTGGTCCCCAGTTGGTACTGATAGGCCAGTTCCCACCTTCTAAGTTCTGAAATACTGCTTTTATCTGAGAGGACTCTGATGGCGCGGACCGAGAAGCAGGTGTTAAAATTGTCGGTGCCATGTATAGTGTCATGATGAGATACAGGGTGGTCAGGGTTCTTGGTGTGTACTGATTGTCGGTGTCCATTCATTCTGTTGGCCAGTGGATTTGTTGTGAGTCCAATGTAGGAGGCTGGGCAATGGTTACAAGTGAGTTGGTATATAAGGTGGGAGGAAACACAAGTGGCGAATCCTATGATGGGAAAGCTTTCCCCAGTTACGGGGTTGGTAAAGGTGGTGGAAGGCGGGTGCATACTGCATAATTTGCAACGGGATCTGATGCAAAGAAATGAACCTTGGGGCTGTCTTGCAGGTTGGGGTACCCTGTGCTTATGGAACAAGAGTTGGTTGAGGTTTGGAGGTCTGCTGAAGCAGGTTCTTGGTGGGTGAGGGAGGATTTTAGGAAGGAGGTTTCTCATCTCAGGGCAGGCTCGAAGGAAGTTGTAACCTTGTCTCAAGACTCGGTTAACGGATTCCAAGCCTGGAAAGTAACGGGTGATCAAAACAGGGCTATGGTGGGTTTTAGAGGGTTGTGGATTGTTGATAGGTTGAGTAGGTTGTGATGTGCCACGAGAAACCTGTTTGTGAACTAAATCTGGTGGTTATTTGCAGGAAATCAGGGCTTCAGAGATATTGCTGGCATATTGTTGAAGGTTATTTTCTCATCCATCATTTCCAAAACATATTCATTTTGTACTTTATCTGTCCACTTAATTTTCAGCATCCTTCTATAGCACTACATTTCAAATGCTTCAATTTTTCTTTTTTCTGGTATTCCTAAACTCCATGCTTCGCTACAGTAAAGTGCTATGCTCCACACACAGAGTTTGGAGTCTTACATCATTATTTAAAACTATTTTTTTTTTTCCTTTTATGATAGCTCTTTTCACTAGTGCTATTCTCCTTTTAACATCATTCCTCCTTTGGCTATCAGTTGTATTTTTACTTCCTAAGTATCAGAGTTCATTTACTTCTCCTATCCCATTCAATCCTATTTTCATATTTAATCTACTACTGCTATCATTTCTACTACATTTCATAACTTTTGACTTGCTTTGGTTTTATTCATGACATTCATAATTTTTCAACATCCTCTGTTTGTTCTGCTAACAGCATATCATACGATACTGATTTTTTTTCTCCGGGAACACTTTTGCCACAGTCAAAATTTTCTTTTACTTCCTTCATTGCTTCCTCTACATACAAATTGAAAATTAATGGATAGAGACTATATTATTGTCTCACACTTTTTTTAACTGAAGCATGTCTCTTATGATTCTCTACTTTTATTATAGCCATTTGATTTTTATGTAGATTATTAAGAACTCTTCTAACTTGATATTTTACACCTGATTTCTTGTCCCACCTCTCATTATCAAAACCTTTTTCTAAATCAACAGATGGCGTAAAAGTATCTTTGTTTTTCTTGATCCACACTTTAATCTTAAGGCCAGAATTGCTTTTCTTGCACGGCAGTTTTGCCTAGATCCAAACTGTTCTTCACCTACTATCCTGTCTATTCTTCTGTGTATTATCATGGTCAGTAATAATTCTTGCGCTTCCTTTGGAAGTGTGAAGGTGATACTTTTATTAAAACTAGTTGGAATTTATCCTGTTTCATGACTTTTTGATATCAATTTAAGTATCTTTGATTCCCTTCTTTTCCTAGGAATTTCAGAAGTTCTGCTGGAATCTCATCAATTTCAGATCTTTCAAAGCTCTGTCAAATTTTGTTCTTAAAACTGGGTCTCCTAAGTCATCAATGTAAAAATTGCCCTTTTTTCCAGTACAGTGTTGTTTAAATCATCCCCATCTATGTATTCCTTCCATTGGTTCACTCTATCTACTGAGTTTAAAAGAGGTTTGTCATCAGCAGCCTTAATGTTTATACATCCTTTCTTCATTTCTCCAAAATCTTGTTGACCTTCTTACAGGCCACATCTATTTTACCTACGACCATTTCCTTTCCTACTTCTTCACACTTTTCTTGCAGCACTTTTCTTTTGCTTTTTCTGTTGATTTGATTTCTAAAATGTAATGCTCTCTTCCTGCTTCATCCTGAGCATTTTTGTGCCTTCTCTCATCCACAACTCCTCCTAACGCTTTATTTACCAGCTTTCATTATTTCTATTCAGTACATTTCATTCGTCCTCAGTTGAACTCCTTTCAGAGTTATTTCTTAGACCCATGTCTATCATCTCTGCAAATTTTTCTCTCATGTTAGTCACATTCAATCTGTTCTGCATATATTGCTTCTTTATTCTGTTGAATTTCAGCCTGCACTTCATAACTATCATATTGTGGTTAGAGTCTAGTCTGCTCCTGGATATGCTTTATGGTGTGTATCTTGATACTTGAGTCTTTGGTTGACTGCGATAATCTAGCTGATATTTAACTGTATTCCCTGAATGTTTCTAGGTGGTTGAATCCTGATCATTTCAGGCAGGGGGGTTACCTTCATAGTCTCAGAAGTGTTTGAATTTAACACATATTAAAATTCAGGTAAAAGTATAAACAGATCGGCTGGACAGAGCAGTTAGTTAGTTAGTTGAATTCAGTCAGTATTCAGTTTTACAGAGAGTTTCATCCAGTTAGTTTCACAGAGATTTTATTTGCTGCGGCACAGAAGTGCATCTCTGTATTGTATCTATGCTTGTGAATATCGCTGACTTCGTTTTGAACAAATAAACATAACCTTTTGGTGGACTTTTTAATTAATCAATATATATAAATTAAACCACCGAAGAATGTAATAGGAGGACTTGTTATATATCTGTTATCTTACCTAAACTGTTCAGCAGGAAGCCTGTTACATGTAATGCATATAGCAAATAACTTTTATAATCATTAGGTAACGTTCGTTGTGTACACACGTTCCGAGCCTAATGGCCCGTTTTACTACTTGTGAATAAGGCAGATGCCGAAATATTGTGTAGTTTGTCAGCATAAGCGTTGCCTCTCATCGCATCTGTCCACTTTGGTCTGTGGTGGGTTAATTTCCCTTTCTTTCTTATTTATAATAATTTTCAATAGAAAAGCTCTTTTTATCTCAGAACATAACGTTATTATATGTCCTTTATGTTGCTAAAACCATTTAGAAGGGGACAAATCTCATATAGTTGTATAGTAAAGAACTTTTATAACCATTTTGTTAACAAGAAAGCACTTTTTAAATTGATTCGAAACCATTTTTGTAAAAGACATAAAATTCAAATAAGGTTGTTTTTCAGTCATAATGAATTTTCTTGCATTCATTTCAACAAAGAAAGCAGAGAAGGTGTATTTTGTATGCTTTTAAAATTTATCTAAGGCGATATTAAAAAAATAAAGAATTTGAACTTTTTTAGATAAAAGAGCTAGGAAAATAAAAGTAGGCTTAAATGAGAGAGAAAAATTCATTTAATGATAATAATAAAACAGTTTAGCAGTAATTCCATATTTAAAGAGAGAAAAATGGGTTTTAGTGTTGACATGTGATGGCATCACCATGTGTGACTTTTAGAAATTAATAACTCTTAAACAAGAATAATTATAAGAACATTTGTCATAATTAAAAGATTGGGAATAAATTAAACTATGACATATTAAAATTTCACGAAAATCTGAGTAAAATTAGCGTACAACGAGAATGTGGGATTTTGGTAATTCACCAAAGAACAGTACTTCCCCACAGGAAAACGCCATTGTTCTATGGCAGTTCAGCGAAAGATAAGCCAAGGATATAGAAAGCCAACCGGAGCAGTCAGTCTCGGGGAGTCTCGAACAGTTTTTAAGCAGGCAGATGTAGGAAGCAGTACGTGTTGCGTAGCATGGTAAAATTTAAATTGAAACTACTGAAAGTTTAACTACCTCACCTCTGAACAAGTTCATGGACTTTCTAATTAACTTTAAGGAAACTTTAAGCTAAACTAAATGAAAGAACTTATTTATGATGGTTTAAGAAGTCATTTGTTGCAGTGGTTAAAACTATCACTCTGCACTCTAGGGTGCAAATATAATTATGTTTGCCAGAGTGAATGCTTCCCTACAGTGTTGTGCCCTGGAGGATAACCAGCATCTTCATATGTGATTTTGAAGTTCGATTTGGCTTAAATGTTTTCAACAAGTGTAATCTGATACCAGCTTTTAACTTCATAAAACTTTCAGAACATATTCAAATTACTAACTACAGTGACTTTCTTTCATTTATATATGACCTGTTAGCTATTACACGGTAAACTAATAGCTTGGCAGCCAATTTTGAAGAACTATAGCATCTTCGATAAAAGGTATCAGTTATATAGGCAACACGATCAAGTTAATGCGAATGTTGCATAACCCCAATGCACATTTTGTTATTACAGACTTTCATTACAGACCCTTGGTCTAGCAAACATAGAAGATGGCTCTTTTGCAGTCATATATACAAAAATAAATTCATTAAGAAAACTGTTACCATTGACACATTCATTGATGACTTTATGAAATGGAAAGTAAAAGCAACAACACACCAACATCTGAAGAAATTGCAACAACAATGTATTGCAGAGGTGAAGGGACGTTTAGAGGTTGAACAACTATGTTTTGTGCTTCACTATGATTTTGTTGAGAACAGGCCAGTGATTCTTCCACAAGAAGTACAAGGATATCACTGGAGTAATAACCAAATTTCAATTTTCACACGAGTCACATATTTTCAAAACAAGACCAAAAGTGCTGCAGTTATAAGTGATGACAGAAGACATGACTTAGCATTGCACTGCTGGAAATATGTAAAATTCAACAACAGCTGCAATCACAGCCATAAAAGATCATCATTATTTCGGTCACCTAGCCACTTCAAAAATCGTTTCAAGTGAATAAGTCACTTGTGCTAATGGAGTGGGTATACAGTGCTAATGGACATGGGACCGGGCCTTGTGATGGGTTAGGAGGCTGCTGAAACACCATGCTACGAAACACTCTTTCTAGGCCAAGTACAGAGGTAATTCAAAATATCAAGGATTTTACATGAGTGGTGAAGTCCCGCATCAACAGCCTTCATCCTGTAACCAAAGAGTAAGTTGAAGAATTCTGCTAGCAGAAAATAGAAGAATGTCCAATAAAACAAGCCCTATAAAAGGAATTCAGAAGACACAGTGATGGACGAACCTATTATTGCACAAAATTTAAACAGCAAGAAAGAAGAAATTCCATTTGACGCCCCGAATTCCAACCAAGTTCTCAGAAACAAAAGGGGAATATTCAGATTCACAATTTACAAAGAAGGATGTTTATTGCCTGTATATATGAATCTGACTGGTGGATTGCGGAAGTCATAGATTTCAGTTGTGAGTTAAATGAGGTCTTCGTGAATTTTATGCTCCCACACAAACCAGCTGCAAGACAGTAACATCACAACCAGTGCTCACTCTAGTTCCTATTGGTCTAACTGGAAGGCATCACTCAATATCAAATGAAGATACTGATGCAGTTCAATAATTTTTTTGCTCATTGAATTTCTAATTCCAGTTTTAAGCAGAGTACACAGAGTGATATGTTTTGGAACTTGCATACACATTTTATAAGTTTTAATATGTTTATGCTTGTAATATGTTTTTATAAGTTGTTTTTTTTTTTTTAATAAAAAAAGGAAGTTTCTTATATTTATTAAGAATTAAAATGACATGCCAAAGTCTAGATTTTGATTTCACAAGACCAATATGTGACTAAGATGTAACGGAAACTTGTAAAATATATGGCAAAATTTGACATTGTTTCTAAAAACCTGTCAAAAGTGGAAAGCTTGCCTTTTCAGGGATCAGCGGTATTGATATACAGTAAAAATTTAAGATTGGAATTTTTTATTTATTAAAAAAAAAAAAAAAAAACAGAAGGCTCCTACAAAAAAAAGTTGAACACTCATTTTAAAATGGAGAATGCCGTTTTAAACAAAAAAAATTATCTTTAAAATAAAAAAGTAATAAAATATCTGGCAATACATAGAGGACTTTAAATTTTTTTTATCTAAAATCACAAGTGAGAAATGGTGCCCGGGATGCCATCTTTGATGGTCTGTATCTCGGACCACGAATTTTTGTGGCCAAAACAAAAATATACAGGTATCTTACTTTTACCTGAATTTTAACATATGTTAAATTCAAAAACTTCTGGCACTATGAAGGCAATATTGTTTCTTCACCTGCCTGAATTGATATGGACTATACCAGGTGTGTATTCTCGAACAGTGTTTTTGCGACAACTAGCGTATATTTTTCACAAAATTCTTACAACCTGCTTCCTTGCTCATTTCTTTCTCCTAGGCGAAAACTTTCTGCAGTATTCCCCTCTTTAGCTTCTCTAACTGTTGCATTCCAATCAACAGTGATGCTTAGATTATCATCCCCCTTCAAATATTGGTTAATTCTTAAATTTAATCTTTTGCTTCATCATTTTCCTGTGACGTTGGCATATACACTTGTACTAATGTGTTTGGAACAGGCTTAGTTTCTACCCTCATCAAAATAATTCTGTCACTAAACTGTTCAGAATAACTCACTCCTTTCCCTATTCTCTTGTTCTTTACAAATCCAGTAACTCCACTGACAGCTTGTGTGGTAGTTATCCTGTGTTCCCTAGAGCAAAATCCTGAGAATCCTTCCACTTAATCTCAATAATCCCAATGACTCCCTTTTTAAACTTTCTAATCTACCTTCCCTATTCAGACTTCTAACGCTTCATGCTCTGACTTGTAGAATGTTTCTATTCATTAATTCTGAATAGCCCCCACCCAGAGATCTGATTGGGACTATTTTACCTCCAGAATATTTTATCTAGGAAGAAGCCATCATTCTATATGTAATTTGAGAGGATTACATGTCTTTGGGATACCCTTTAGTTCTCTAATGCAGTGGCTTCTCATTGCCTTCTCATTTTTCTTTCGTGGTCAGTGTAACCTTGTAAAAGATGATTTAGAAAGATCTGCGAGTGTTCTTTTAACTGTATTTTATGGAAAAAGGTAGACTCAAGGAGTAATTAGTTATTTTGTAGTGAGTGAAATGGGCATTAGTCTTACGCCGATGAGCAATTTTAGTGGAGTCATAAATGGTACAACATTACCTTGCTGTATCAAGAGTCATTATTTAATTGTTCAATTCATGGTCTTTTAAATCTCCCCTTGATAGTTCAGAAAAGAATTGAGTAATTCAAATTGTTACATGGTATTAGGGTGAGATCAGTGTGGTTAGGGACAATTAGTGTGAAGATTGGAAACACTACAACAAGTGTTTTTCTTTAGCAGAGAAGAACTATCTAGCAAATGTTTAAGAAACAAGAAGTTTTACACAAAGGAAATAAACCTATGTGGAGGGATGTTCTGAGATGTAAGAACAATAGGTCAGTGAACCTGGTGTTAAAGGAACCGGTTAAAATCATTAATCTGGGTGAATTGGTTTATTTAAGGTAGCCTGATAACTTGTTCAAAGCCATTTCTTTGAGCTTCAGGAATTTTTATATCCTGGATCGAAGTATTGAGAGCAACCACCAACTAGATGACAATAACATCCGTACAACACCACAACGTAATGGCTATGTTGTCACAACCTCTACCATATCATCAAAATCTTTTTAGCACTAGTCTTTCTTCCACCAATGTATTAATTCATGGGGAGTCTTGTTGGACTGAGTATTTGAGTCGTTTCAGGGTGGAATTTGCTTTAAGTCACTTATGGCACACTCCACAGCTGCAGTGATGTCCAAGATCAGCAGTTTACTGGATATTGTATGAAGTTGAACCCTTTGGCAAGAACAGTGTTTAGTTCACAACCATATATTTTCCCTCCATTCTTGTTGTTTCTGTGAATTAATAAGTTTGGAGCTTCTCAATCTTGCACACATATCTTGATTTTGTTTCCTTTTGGACTCAAAAAATTCTGCATAATCTATATCTAGACTTGCACAGTCAGAAAGTTGCTTGTGTTATCATGGTGGATTTGCAAAAAGGACTACATCCTCTTCTCAGTTTGGAAAAGACTATAAAACATTTTTGTCTCTGCATTGCAGCAGACAGTGTTCTTACCTTGCAGACAAGTAGTAGGTATCTCTGAGCAATCAGAAAGGGTTGAAAATGCAGTTATGTTCAGGAAGAAGGTCTCAGTATGATGGCAGAAACATTGACCTTTACCCAATAACACAGCTTCAACTGGACTGGCAAGAGACTTTCCAAAATATTGTATACTCGTTATTTCTTGTTGTTATAGCTCTCTTACCTTCAACTTTGGCAAATAACATTTTTACTTTATCACTTTTTTTTCTATTGCTATAATTAGGTACACAGAATTTTCATTACTGATTTGCAAATGACTGTTTGGTGCCTTTACGTGATATGGAGTCTCCATAAACCACGTAGCTCCATTTTGGCCTTCTGTGAACCCCCCCCCTTTCCCCTCACTTAGCTTTTGCCTATAACCTTCCCTCCCCCTCCGTTTAGCACGTCGATTTTTTTCCCCTTATTGATTCCAGAAGACATTTTGTACTATTTCTCTTATCAGGCTATCGTAAATTACATATGGAGATATTAAATGATGAAAATAAATATTCACA
This sequence comes from Vandiemenella viatica, assembly GCA_031002005.1. Taxonomy (NCBI): domain Eukaryota; kingdom Metazoa; phylum Arthropoda; class Insecta; order Orthoptera; family Morabidae; genus Vandiemenella; species Vandiemenella viatica. Next base: position 141,659,356 of record JARYHS010008075.1, read on the forward strand.
TGCTGTTGTGTGTTCTATACCTCATTTTAACTGTGACAAATAAAATATAAATGAAAAGCTACGTCGCCTGGCTCTGACATCCCCTCCCCCTACCCCTACATAGCCCAGCTTAGCTTTCCAGGCAACTGCTTCCCCCTCCCCCAGACCGAACACATAGTTTATGGACGCTCCCATAATGTTCGTATTTTCCAACAGGGTAAGTGAGTTGGATGAGAATTTGAAAACATCAAAGAAACTTTTAATAAAGTATGGGCCATTTAATACAATTCATACAAGACTTCTTCTTGTGAAATTTAATCTGCTTCTAGATCTTATTATATGTGTGCTTGTTAGCTACAATTTAATCACATTTCCTGTTTACTGAGTGACTGCCATATTTAATAGTTTTTTTCATCCTCCCCTTTTGCTTAGGATATTGAGCAGAGAAACGAAACATCAGTTACTGAACGGCACAGTGACAGCAGTTTAGAAACTGAATCATTTCTTCGCACAACAGAATCTGTGATGACAGCAATGCAAGCACGAATGTCCTTCTCCCTTGACTCGGGGGGAGAATCGGATGTGGACACTAGCCAGAGTTGTGGAAGAACAGGTGGTGTTGATCGTGAACGTATTACTGTTCTTCGCAGACATAGTAATGCTTCTGACAGTAGTACAAGACATGGTGAAGGACGGCAATCAGACAGCAGTAGTGAGACGGGAGATGGCAGGAGGAAGACATGTGTGACTTCTGGTTCTGGTCCAGGACTGCAGACACGATACAATAGAGCTTTCAGGTACAGTATACTGGCTTCTTGATGTAATAAACACATTGATCTCTTTAAATTATTACTGTTTAAGAATTAACATAGTTTAAACTGCTATCAACACCTTGTATCTATCCAATACAAAACAGATGCATATTCTTTTTTAAAGCAATATCCTTAGTATCTAAAAAGGTCTGCATAGGTGTTTCTTCCATAGCAATACTTTCCTGTGTAAGGCCTTCTCTCATTATAGGAACACAGCCAATGGTCAACATCTACTTGTAAATCTTAGGTTGAAAATAGATGTTTGTGAGTAATAGTAAATTGACTTTGGTGCCTACTAACTCTATTCATACTTATGAACGTTAATACATACATTTGTGTGATGTATTGGTGTTTGATACAGTAAAAATCCCTACCCCATTGAATCAGGTCTTACAGCATCATGTTAGTATGTAGTGCCTGACACAGTGTTAGCAGGTGTGAACTCTGGTGGTGAAAGATTTTTCATCATCAAGACTTAGCTGGCAGAGTTCGAGAGGTGATGGATGATTCCCAATCATTGTATTGTGCCCTCGGTTAAGTCCCAAATCTTTTTAGTGCATTTGGAGTGAGGGCATTCATACTGTTGATGGTGATTTGTCCATTGAATGGGATGCTAAAAAATCAGTGAACCGCTTGATGGCTTTCAGAGGATTGGCCTCAATGGATCAGCATTGGGCTTCACCCTCTTCTGACTTTCATCTCTCTACACTGTAAACTAAACAATAAACATATGTTGAAACATTAATCCAAACTTACAATAACGTTTACAAACACTTTCATTCTGGGGAAGGCAACAGGAAACCACCCTATTTACATCTCCCTGAGACACAAGGGATAAAACCATCCGTAGTTATCACTTAAGTCTGGGAATCAGTTATGCCATGCATTTTTACTTTGGCAGCAAATTAAATGTAAACAAACACATGGTAAAGTAGGTTGATGTGCGTATTGTAAATCCTAATATGTATACGAAATTTTCCAGTGGCTCTCAGATTTAAGGTGTATTGGTAGGGAACAAAAGTGAAAAAATATAATTGGGGTATCAAATGCATATAAGCAGTAAACAAAAAAACATTAATATTGATATTTACATTAAACACGAAGAAAAATATTAATGAGTAGTGAACTGTGTGTGTGTGTGTGTGTGTGTGTGTGTGTGTGTGTGTGTGTAAATGTACAAAGATTTGTCAGACATGAAGGCAGGAGGGCCTCTTCAAACACGTAAGTATGAACGCATTACAATATTTTGATATAATCCTTGATCTAATTAGAGGATGATATGCGGCAAGGGGATTGGATGTGTATAAATAAAACGCGCTACATGATTCATATTACTGTATTTGTATTTGTGAGTTCATTGTAGTCATGCTTTCATCTGTGACGAGTGACAGGTTTATCCCTGTACTTCCTTATTTTCATGCCTAATGACATTTTCACTGTCAGTGTATATGTAAAAGTGATGGATATACCGTAAATGCAGCAGGGAAAAGAGGTATTGTTATTAATATTGGAGATTGTACTAAGGGAATGTTTGGTGTTCGGAATGTGTTACTAGCCAAACTCATACCTGTAGAGGTGGGGAGACTTTTTTATGGCTTTATGCTTTAGAGGTGGGAAAGAAGGGGGGGCAAGGATGGAATGCAGCCATAGCCTTTTGAAGGAAGCATCCCGGCATTTTCCTGGAGTGATTTGGAGAAACCATGGAAAACTCAAATCTGGAATCCTGGATAGGGATTCGATCCCACCTGTGAGGCCAGAATGTTAACTATTTACTCACCACGCTTGGTCTTGGGAGACAGTTTTAGTCTAAGACTCTGGAGGCTTCTGACTGTAAAGTTGTTATGGAGGCCACATGAACTGGATTTGGCATGTGGAACAGCAACAAGGGGAGGTTCAAATGTGTGATTTTGATGCACTTTGGTTCAGATATATATATTTAAACAAATGGACATGTGTATTGGTGTTTGTTTAGTTGTTCCTCCTCCCCCCCCCCCCCCTCATGTGTGTGTTTTTTTTTATTAAGTCCATTTCAGAATGGATGTGTTGATACATTTTTAATAAATCATCACTAGCACATGTTATAATATAGTAACAGCTTCCTTGTACTCAAAGGAACATGTGAAGTGAAGCTTTTAACATTGAAAACAGATTGTATAACCACACACTTAATTTTAAACAATTTTCAAGTAAAAAACTGGCTCAATATCATATTTCATAGTTAAATCGAACTAAAGTTGATCGAAAAATGCCAACATTTCCACAGTTTCTACAATTAAAAATAAGCATTTTAATTTAATGGATACAGGGTTGGAAAATTTTATTTAAGACAGTTTTTCAGTTGAAAGTTGATTTTAACATACAGCCAGAACAAGGAAAATTTTGAGTCAGCCAGGTGATGTCATGCAACTGGCCACCACATATGAAAGCATAATAGATTTTGAGCCAACCAAAAAAAAATGTTTATTTGAACAGATTAATAGAAGCTAACAATAATAAAAATTCGTAGACTTCAAGAAGGCGTATGACTCCATCAGGAAAAGCCTACTGAATATCCTAAGAGAATATGGACTAGAGAATAAATCAAGAGTATTAATCAAGAGAATTAATCAATCAGACACTCACCACCCAAACAAAGTAAAATTCATGGTAGAACTCTCATCAGTCATTAGAGAATGGGAGAAAACAAACACCCCAGTAAAATTAGGCACAAATCGACTAAATATCTCATACTTGGCCTTCGCAGATGATCTGGCTATTCTGTTATAAAGCAAACAACAAGCCATTGAGAAAACATTTTGATATACTAACTGAATACAAAACACTTGACATAAAATATGAAAAAAAACAACAGTCTCTGAGTTTAAATACTTAGGTGAAATTTTCAGTCCAACAGGACTCGAAAAGAAGGCACAACAAACATACTCAACAAGATGAAAAAAGCCTTTGGACATACCTTCAAAGTCTACAGCAAAAAGAATGTAGGAACCCAGTCAAAAGTTAGGCATTACAATACATTTATTAAACCCAACACTCTCTACACATTAAACTCTAAGAGGTAATGAAGAATCATCAGAAAAATTATTAGACCAACCGAATTGGAGGACAAAACAGCAGAGCCCACTCAAACATAGCCAATGACATCAGAGAACGCAGAGTAAAATTCTACTGTCACATCTACAGGATGTCCGATCACTGATTAACTAAGCAGATATTCGACTTCATGCAACCATTAAAAATGCCTTACGGCTGGTTTGATCAAGTAAGATAAGACCTGGAAAAGCTAATATCAAGAGAACAGAAATCCTAGATCGCAGAATCTTCACACAAAAAATACACAACTGGGTCGTCATGCCAGAAATCAAAGCCAACAACTTTAACAGAAGAGAAAAAACTTTAGTAAATGGATGTGAGATCACTGGAATGGCAAAAGGAACTCGGACAGGAAATGATTAAGTTTTGTGTGATATTTATACATCTACTAGCTGCCCCAACAGACTTCTTTCTGTCAAAAGTTATTTTCCTATCGTAGTCCAATAGAAAAAATAAATAAATAAAACATAGTACAGGGTAGTCACTTTATTTATTGATTTAATGTCTCAATAATAAACAAAGATTACTTACAAAAATAAGTTTTCTATTTCATACACTGCAAGACGTTAGTAATATTGTGATGATATTTTTATTGTAATGCATTATGCTACACAATATTTTTTGTTTGGTTACCTGGCGTGTAAACAAATAAAGCTGACGATTTTCGAACGCGGGAGCAGGCAACATATAAGTATGCATGAGAGAAGTATGGGTTTTCAAGATTATGACCGCAAACACTCAACGACTGACCCTAGGATTTATTTATGGTCATAGCGAAAGCAAGTCGCACTGGACATTGCAGTCATTTAAATTCAAATGGTACATCAGTTGGTACCATTGGGAAGCGAGGTATCAACACATCTTCTCCCTTATATTTTCCCTTTGGAATGGTTACTTCGATCACATTGTTCAGTAGTTTTTTTCACTGATGGCCCTGTACCATTACAAAGACCCTGTTGGTTGATATTTCGCAACATTATGACCACCGATCATTCTTTTAATTGAAGATTAGGCAGCAGTCCTGACAAATCCAGTGAGTTCAAAAATTCTGGTGGATAGTTGACGACATCATCTTGGTTAGTTGCACAATCAACTGATTTGTATGTCCTCAATTCACCAGCAATTTAATTTACATCCGTGTTTTTGACTCTGTAATATAGCTCGTTCGTTCAACCAAAAAATTAATAGGATATGTAATGCAGCAAGTCAAAACGTATACAGGGATTTTGTCATTACCAGTGCCAATGAGTTGTTTTGAAAACATTTCTTGAGATCGATTATTTTACAATTCCAAAGATAATCATAAAGTGCCTATGTTTTGTTTTGATTGACTGGCAGTAATATTATTTTCGTTGATGACACACAAACCCCTTTTTTCCTTTTGGGCAGGCATAGACTAATATTCATACAGTCTAATAAACTTGAAGGCATACCAGAGATAATCCTAACATGCCTTTGTTTTGTTTTGATTTACTGGTTCGTATTGGAAAAGAAAAGTGTTGATTTTACTATTATCCTTGCAATTTTTACGTTTTCTCTCCATAAGAACCTTCCGTGTAGATTAATGAAAATATATATAAATATATATAATAAAACAGGAGTAAGACAAGGAGACAGACTTTCTCCATTACTGTTCAACTGCGTCCTTGAAAAAGTGTTACAGGAATGGCGGAAACAAAAATCAATCCTTGGAATTGACCAGCCAATTATATTAGGCAGAGGAAAATTGAAGATAGATTGCCTAGCATTTGCAGATGACTTAGCAATCTTAACGCGTGACATTGCAATAGCCCAAAAACAGATCGAACTGTTGAAAGAAGTAGCGGAGAAAGTGGGTCTACAGATTTCATTCGAGAAAACAGAATTTATGACCTGCAATAAAGAAACGCCAAAATACATGGAGACAAAATATGGAAAAATTAAACGAGTCTCATACTTCAAGTATCTCGGTGAAACAATCCAAGAGAATGGAACTGAAGCAAAAGCTAATGAAATTAGATGCCAAACGATGGAAACAGCTTATCGCCTAACACAAAATGTCTACAACAAAAAATGCATCTCCAAGCACACAAAACTGAGACATTACAATACAGTTATTAAACCTGAATGTCTTTATGGATCAGAAACACTTATTTTTAACAGAAAAAAAGATATAGAAAACATTGAGAAAGAAGAACGCAAAATTATAAGGAAAATTTTGGGCCCAAGACTCATAGGTGACCAGTACAGACTCAAAAGTAATCAGGAAATTCTACAATATGCAGACATTCACAGTGATATTAGAAAACACCGACTAAAATTTTATGGACACATCAAAAGAATGAACCCTAACAGACTTACAAGACAAATAGTTGAATTCTATGAAAACCGAAGTAAATCAATATCGGATACAATGAAATGGATTGGAGAAATCAAGAAAGACCTCAAATTAGCAGGAATTGTTCCAGAAGATTTCGAAAACAGAGACACATTTAAATCAAAAATTCACAAGTGGCAAGTTGACCGGGAGGAAAGATTAAAGAAAAGATCAGGAACAACATGGTCAGATGAGAGGAAAGAAGCCCACAGCAAGCATCTGAAGGAAATATGGGCACAAAGGAAAGCGAACAAACGCTTCTGAATACTTTGCATAGTCCTAATGGGCTTATCCGCAAATAATAATAATAATAATAATAACAATGAGCAGGAAAAAGCTTTAAGGCAATAAAACTAAGGAAGGATAGGGAATATGACCCAACACTTACCACAGATGAAGGTGGCTGGGACGACGAACAAAAAAAAAACACAAGAAAAGCGCAATATTTCGGCCTACAGCAGCCTTAAATGTGCAGAAGGTGAAGCCCCAGGCGGCGTCACATGTGTACACATAGACGGCCGACTGGTGAATTCAGTATATATATATAAAAATTAGCCGAATTGGTTGAGCCATTCTCGATTTTTGTGCTTAGCAACATATTTGGCGATTCATTTTTGTTTATATAGATTTTAAAAGCAAGACATTATTATTACTCGCAGCCAATCGAATCATCGTGAATTCTACTTGAACATAATTTAAAAGTGAACGGTACCCATCACCACAATGTAAGCACCTTAGAATTTTGTCAAATTCTAGCTTCTCACTTTTAGTTATATGGGAGGAAGCTAACTCTCTAGTAAAAGATAATTTTGTTGCTTATATAGGTTAGGAGAGTGACGCTTTATAGAGTATGCAGATACCATGACCAAACAGACTAAATAAACTCTTTCAGAAACAGTAAAGGTATTTAAAAGTTAATAAAAGACCTAAATAAACTTTCTATGACGGTAAGAAAACGTTATTTTGGTAGGAAATAGGTTAATTCACATAACTTCACTTTTCAAACAATAAATTCTGTCATGGGTCAATTTCACTATTTCTAAACCAATTTAAACGCAGTGAAGACTGTCAGTATTTAATAAAAGCCCTATATAAACTTTGTATCACAGTAAACAAACCATAGGTCAATCAAAAATAAAATAATCAATTATAATTCAATTTTAAAACAATGAACTTCTGCTATATGAGCATTTCATCATTTTTAAACCGATTTGAGAGCAATAAAGTGGCTCAACATTTAATAAAACAACTAAACTAACTTTCTATAATGATATAAAAACCTCATACTAACCTGAAATGTGATAATCCATAATAATTCAGCTCACCAAACAATAGATTTTTGATATTTGGTATTTCACTATTTCTGCACAATTTTAGATGAAATAAAGTAGTTTTAAAGGAACAATAATTTAATAAAAAGATAAATTCACTAAAATTCCGTAGTATCTGGACGTGTAAATAACTTATATCAATTTTTAAACACTTCGTTAGATGCACTTCACTTTTAACATTTTTTATCACTGAATCCTAGTAAGCTTTCGAAATAAAAAGCAGATTTCTCGAAAGAATAAAAAATCTAATATCACATATATTAATTTCAGGCCGTTCCATGCAGTAGAACCGATTTTATAAAGATTTTAGAAATTATTTCATCATGAAACCATGTGCCAAGTTTAGGAATTTATTATAGCCAATCAAAGTTAGATACAGAGATAAAACAACTTTCAAAATACGTAATTTAATTCAAAGAATATTCTGGTAATTTTACATTTTCGATAAAAGCAATAGAAGTAAAGTTATTAAATTAAAACCCATATATCATTTTTGTAAATCTTGTCAAAGCTGTAACTTCACTATCCTGGCATCAATCTCTATAAAACTTACACCATTAAACTCAGGTATTTTTGGAGAACACGCTGATAATAATTTCAATTAAATAAATTGTGATTCAGAAGAAATGACGAAATTACACAAGTTTAAACGAACAGGTATTTCCCGAAGCCGGAAATAGGTCGCGTCACTACACGAAGGTTAAAATAGACATTTAAAACTAACCACTTAAAATTGCTCACTGCATATCCACTGATCCTCTATTAAAAAAGTCTAAACACTGTTAGTCTTTAATTACTTTATATCTGTTTGGTTACCGAGTTAGCGAGGTCATATTTTGGCTAGGCAGCAGTAGATAGTTGCGTTTCGGCTGTGACGTCATAGAACCTATATAATCTGGTGCTGGCATGCTACTCCATCTTTATTTCTTTTGTAAGCTGAGCAGTATGTGCGTATAGTCTGCGCTAGTGTCGTGTCGGGCGGGAGAAAGTCGGTTTAAGAGAAGCTACCGAGTCGGCCATCTTGAGACTTTGGTGTATGGCGCGCGAGGTTAACTGGTAACATGAACTTCATCAGGGGTTCGGTCGGTTTAAATATCTCTCCACAACTTGCAAACTTTTAGTAAAGTATGTTCGATTTGCCAACTCAACTGTTAAGTGCATATTTGAAATTTTGTGACTTGAAAAAAAAATAAAACTTGGAATTTTTGGAAAGTGAACTTTTATCATTTCGTAGTTATCTTGCAACCTTTTCTCTATTTGTGGTTTAACAAATATTGTGGCGACCTCAAGCATTTGGGTTGAGTTATCCGGCTACATGGTCAAGTAAAAATCATTTCATAAATTTTCTACAGAACTTTGAGTCAACATCAAGAGTTAGTTGAGGCACTAAGGCTATACTACAGCCCCAGTATCAGCCTTGGGTCTTACAACAAGGCTTACCAGAACTTTACATTCTTAAAATAATAGGTTAAGTGTGGCTGGATCGTCAGACGCTAATGCATTTCGCTTCTCAACTGAAATACCAGTAATCGATTTTACTTTTTAGGTATTCTTAGTATTGCATCCTTCTAAACTGATGCATTCTATTTTCATAGTTGAAACTTTTGTGATAGGCGGCACGGGTCTAAATGAAAACACACAATTGGTTTTCGAGAGAAGCGAAAATTTAAAAGCAACCAAGAAAATGCCACGCACTGAGGAAATAATCATAATACGTACGTCAGTGATATTATTTTCGCTGATCACATGCAGGCATAGATTAATATCCATAGAGCCTAAGCAACTTGAAGGCATGCCAAAGATAATCCTAACGCGCCTTGGTTTTGTTTTGATTGAGAGAAAAAAAAGTGTTGTTTTTGCTAATTTACTTCCAATTTTTAGGGTTTTTCTCTCCATAAGAACCTTCCTTGTGCCATAACGAAAATATAAAAAAAAGAATTAGCTGAATTGGTCGATCCATTCTCGAGTTTTACGCTTTGAAACACATTTGGCGAATTTTTGTTATATAGATTTGCATAAAATAAATAAATAATTAATTACATGTGGTTTGAATGACCTGGTGATAGTGTTTCTATTGACTGAGCATTCTGCCACTGTCATAGCCACCTTAACTTCAGCAATCCTACTGGGCACAGGGGACCTACAATTTAATGTGGAAACCGAACCATGGAATCATTCTGGAGCTTGCTGTGACAGAGGTGAAATCCCTGCCGAAACAGGGATTTGAACCAGGGACCTTTCGGTCTTCCATCAGATTGCTTAAAAAACTAACAAGGATGATCTGTCTTTTCAACATGTAAACTAACTATAGAACAAAATTTTGAGCCCATAGAAAAATTATAATCACAATATTCCAACAAGCAAATAAATTCTAAGGTGAAATATATACAGAGTTAAAACTAGGCTTATATGAAAGCTAGTTCAAAATGATATGATAACACCAAAAGGATAAAAGTACGTTAAATCATAAAAAAAATGGACCTAAGATTACCAAAAGATTAAAGTATTAATAGATAAAAAGAGAATAAAATGAAGTTCCACAAACTAATTAAAGGTTTTCTGTTTGAGTTTGCTAAAATCTTTAGAAATTTTTTATAGATATAGATAGGACATGTTGACGAAGCGACTGATGTAAATTTCAACAGGTTAGTACCAGTTTCTGACAGGTACCGAAAGTGTTGCAGTGCCCTAAACAATCAACACAATTATTCATTAGAATAATGAATAGCAATGGTCCCAATACACTACCCTGTGGAACTCCCATTTTTACTTCCACCTCGTTTGATACTACATTTCCTACCCTAACTTTCTGTTTTCTACCTTTTAAAAATTCTTCTACCCTGCAAATCACTTTATCATCCATTCCAATAGTTTTTACCTTATTTACTACCATTTTATGGCTCACTCTGTCAAACGCCTTTGACTGATCTAGTACTAAACTTTCAATTTGGCCTCCCTTGTCCATTTCATCTGAAATATCTTGCATATATCCCACCAACTGAGATTCGCATGAATATCCTTGTCTGAACCCATGTTGCCTGCTTGGAAACTACTTACATTCCTCACATATATTTCTGATGTGGTTGCATATCAATCTTTCCATTAATTTACCTACCACTGATGTCAAACTGATTGGCCTGTAATTCTCAACTCTATTTCTCACCCCTCCTTTATGTACCGGTACTACTATTGCACTTTTCCAGTCCTGTGGTAAGCAGCAAGTATCTAGACTCAATTTAAATAATATTTAAACGTAAGGTACAATGACACATCTGGCTATCTTTAAGATATCTGTAGTAATATTATCTACACCAGCCCCTTTATGTTTTTTCAGCTTTCTTATTTCCTTCATGTTTTCCTCTGGATGAATTTCAAATTTTTTACTATCTTCATTTCTAATTGTGTTGTTAATCTCGTTCTCGGAATTAGACCTCCCGTTTCTGATTCATTGTCCCTAATGCTTTCACTAAACCAGTTACTTAAAATCTCTGCCTTTTTCAAATCGTCAGTAACTTCTTCTCCATTCTTATCTCCCTTCCCCTCAGTTTTCCTGATATAGCCATAGAAATTTCTAGATGCATAAGTCAATGGTCCTCCTGCACTGACAATACTCTTCATAAACCCTTCTTAGCCACTTTCTTTGCTGTTATTAAGTCCTTGTTTAGTTGTTTTAAATATTCCCTACTACCCTGCTGTCTCTTAACTCTGTTATGTTCTCATCTTACCAACCTCTTTAACCTCCTCACTTCCCTATTATAATACATGGGTTCTCTACTTCTCTTTATTTTCTGCCTTGGAATAAATTTTTCTTCCCCATAGTTATTATCTCCTTGGACTCTTTGGAAAATGAGCCCATTCCTTCACGTAAAGTCTGTTTGGCGCATCTCCGGAAGATAATACGCCTCGTTCTCTATAAATCGGTTTTGGCATTTTTTTCAGTAGAGATTCGGCTATGTTGATCTTGTAGTCGACATAACATTGTTTCTCCCCATCATTTAGTTTTTTCCATAAGATGTAAGAGTTAAAAAGACCAATATCAAACAGATATTTTTTTATATATCCTTTCATGAGTTTTCTCATCACTGAAAAACATGCTAATATTTGATTCTGGAGATCAATTCCATTCATTCTCTTGTTATACTCTGCAATACAATTTGGTTTTAGAGTGCCCTTGGATCCTTGTAAAATCATTTCGACTGCTTCATGTTTTGTCGACAGCATACAAACATCTCGCTTGTCTTTCCATTTTATAGCGAGTATTCGGTTGCAGCTTCTTATTGCATATTCGCCCCTTGTTAATTTTACATTGCACAAATCTTTTGGCATGTTCTTCCTATTACATTTGTTTTATATTTACATGATAATGTCATAAATAATTTTGGGGAAGAATACCAATTGTCTATCTACAAAGTGTGACCCCTGTGCAACACTGACTCAGAATGCTCTTTGACAACACTTTCAGAAGCGCTATCTTCACAGTTTATTTTGTTGTGGCCGCTATATATTTTAAATTCATAACAATAGCTGGAATCGGACTCACATAATTTACAAAATTTAACTCCAAACCTTGCCCTTTTTGATTGGTTGAATTGCTTATATGATAGACGCCCCCTGAATTTCATAAGAGAGACCGAGCGTGGCGGTGTAAAGGATAGTGTTCTCGCCTCGCATTCGGGAGGACGGCGGTTCGAATCCCCATCCGGGCATCCAGATTTGGGTTTTCCATAGTTTCCCAAATCACTCCAGGCAAATGCCGGGATGCTTACTTCAAAAGGCCATGGCTGAATTCCTTGCCCCCCATCCTTTCCCGTCTCTAAAGACCTCGCTGTTGAGAGACGTAAAGCGATTCATCAATAGAAATGTCTTTTTTCATTATATACATTTCTTTAAATTTTTGGTTCAAAAAATTAATCACAGGTCTAATCTTGTTCAATTTATCTGTATTGGCAACCAGATTATTGTTTGAGAAATGCAAGATCCTTGTAATTTGTAGATATCTGTTCAAAGGCATTGATTTTCAAAATGTGGGTGTTTCGATAGCCCTTTTCAACCAATTCATTTGGATTCTTGGTTTTTTTACCTATGACATTATTATGGTCAATGCAAAATATCTTTTAATTTCGGTAGAGTCTACAGGAAATCAAGTGTCGTCAATTTTTCGTGTTGTATGTGGATTTTCTCGTATTTGATCTGCATACTGACTTGTTTCGGTCACAATATTGTTCCAGAATATATCATCAAATATTAAATTAAATATATCAAATTCTCCTCTACTTCCTCCTAATTGACATAAGGCTGCCTCTCTTATGCCAGGAGTCATCGTATAGTCCCAGAGTTTTGGACTATTTCTTATTTCTTTCCAAAGCCAGGACGCTGGTAGTTGATCGTCGTCAGATGTATCATCAATAATTATTCGCCTATACTTTCTTTAAAAATTACATATTTCATCACTACTGTCACTTTCATTAGCAAAATTAATAGCACAATTCTCACTGTTTTCATCAGAAAATCTTTTTCTAGAGAACATCTTGTAGGGTTGCTTCTCTAGAATTTATGAACCTAAATTTCGACGTGCGAATGCGATCAAGAACATCTAGAAACTGATCACGATACGAAGAGATAATGGAAATACATCACGAGCCTTGTCTGTGCTATCTAAAAACCGCGACCGCTCTACCACGGGCGATGCCCGTCATGTTTACAATTGCCTGGATTAGCGTGTTACACAAGTCATGCGAACGTCCCGAACACTGCGCGAGCTGGTATACAATGTCGGCCCAACATCTTCGAATCTAAATCGTAGGTTAAGGGGTTGATAATATCTTTTGTTTAAATTAGCCTCTTAACTTGAAATTTCATAATATTCTCTGTTTACATGCTAATAACATATTGACTTGTTAAATTTCTTTTATTTTTTTAGATAAAGGTGGATCCATTGTTCTGTCTTAAATCTTTTATTTAGTTCACCTCGGCATGCTTGCTTATGTCACACATTGCTACAATATCCCATTATTGCAACTATTGTAAGCCCAGTTATAACTTTAAATGAATTTTTCTGCCCACATAAACCTTAAATCAAAATTATTGTCTTTATTTTTCAATACTCATCTGAGTATTTGCTGTTTTTTACATTAATGTTTCATTCTGCCTTTATCAAATGATACCAATCCACTTCTAGCTCAAAAACTACTCCAATACCAAACAATTTAACTGAAATGCTTTAAACGTACTACATTTCTTCACATGAAAAAATGTCTTCATTCCATGATAGTATCTCTTTATTTCATTGCCAGAAAGCTTAAAGTCATGATGGTGAGAAAATTTTAGCCTAAATATAAAAAAATAAAGAAAAAGTGGAATAATAAATGTATGGCCAACAGCTACCAGTATTGGAAGGGCAGCTTATTAACCACACACTTGGTATTGAGGAGAAATGCAGTAGATATCTAAGAAGGGTAGGAAAATAAGAAAAATGATCATGGATTTATTTTGTTCTTTTAGTGGAATGCTCATTTTTTGTAATAATTACCTATATTGTATGCTGATTTCTTTATTAGAGTGGCAATTTTAATTATGTATCAATTATTTTCTATCGCAATAGTTTACGTAGAGCAAGACTGGACTGTGAACCTGAACAAGTTGAATCAAGAAAAAGTAAAGTCACACTTAAAACTGAACCAACCTCTACACAAGGTGCAAAAGCAAAAAAATCTCCTGAGCCTCCGAAGCCTGTACAAAGTCGCTTAAACAAAGCCAAGAGTCCAAAACAGGAGGTATCTACATTTTCACGTACAGATAATGGAAGAATTAGCTTTCGTTCACCAAGACAGTCATCCCAGGTATATTCATAACACTTGTATAACTTAACATTTTTTAGTTTCAAAGCTCATTTTTTGTGTTTTTGTGTTCTTTGACTCACTCTTTTACTTAGAAAGTTTTTGTAGGTTACTTAAGATCAAATTATTTATTTATGTTATGACATTAAATCAGGCACGAGAAGAAGGTTATTGATTGTTCAATTAAACCATAACAACTGTTAATTTTACTTTTTAATGCAAATCCACAAGAAAATTTTATTTCTATATTAATTATTCAGTTAAAAGATCGGTAAATACTCTCAAACTGGGATTTAGAGAGTAACAAGGTGACTTTCCTGTTAATAAAATCGTGACACAATTCACCACATTCTTTCTTCCATGAAGCACACAATTGTCATTTATTTCTGCAAAATGTTTCTGGCACTTTCACTTGTATAATTATGACATACTTAACAGATGTTCAAGATTTTAATACCAACTAGGCACCCAAGAAATCAGTGTACCCGCATCACTGTTGCATAGTAGGGGATTGGGTCCATACATTGTTACTGTTCAACAGGTACCAATACCGACACACATTTCCCTGTATAAAATGTCGATGGGGCAACTTCTACCACTGTGACTAGTGTAGCAAATTTAAAAAAAAAAAAAGTAAAAAAAAAAAGTTTTTTTTCAGCTTTGTGAAAAAAAAACTTAGCACACTTGTTTTTTGAGAAAACAATATATTTGGTAAATTATAGTTTTATTTATGGAACTTACATTTTACATGTTTGTTTTAAATCTAACTGAATCATATAATTTTTTACATAACGATTCATAAATGTATCTATATAGGTAACATAATTTTATTCATCCTCTGTCAGTACCACATTCACTAGTATCAGCACTGCCAACACTAGTTTGGTTGGTGTCGGAATTTTCTGTTTCTTCTTCTGTTTCCTGTAGTTCCATAACTTCAGAAATAGTTACATTTTCTTTTATTGGTTATTCTTGTATTACATGCAAAAGATTTTGAGACTGCAATTTTAAATTGTGAGCAAAGTATACACTGTGCATAAAAACTGTGCAGATAATTCTGTATTACGGTCTTTTAAATTTGAATTTAAATCTATTATTATACAAAATAGGAGCTTTATTTATTTTTCAATCGTTGGTTTACACGAATGGTTACAAGGAAACGATTTATAATTACTGACAATTTAATGATTCAGTATCACTATACACTAAGAGTTTAACAAGGAAAGCACAATAAGTAATAGATGGAGGCAAAAAACCGTAGATAAATTTAAAATTCCTAATTTTTTAAAAAATATCCGCAGGTCTACAGATAAATTCGTAGGTCTGGCAGCACTAGTTAAACAGCGAGTATTAAATCAAACAACGGGGAACAGGGATTCCTTCTCACGCAACCTAGCCTTTTCGGGAAGTCCCCGTTCGTAAAAGAAAACTTCAGTCAATGTCGCCAATATTTTCGTAATTTTCTGGTCAACTTATCCAGAAAAATATAGTATATTTAAAAATTAAGATAAGTACTTAGTATAAACTCTAAAACAGTCATATTAAACGTAAAATGCCTTACAAATTTGAGATTTAGTAGTTATGAAAAAAAGTGTCCCAGAAAAAAACATGATTTTTTTTCATAGGTTTTTTTTTTGCATAGTTTTTTTTTTCATCTTTACAACACTAATTGTGACATAACAGATTTTTTAAATATATATATATATAAATAATATTTAGCTTCTTGAGCAAGGATGAAAATTAATAAAATATGCTCTTAGAGAAAAGCAAGACAATATAGGTCGCTATGGAAATATATACTCAAGAGATGTTAGCTATCTGCGTAGAAGCGTAGCTCGGGTGCTTGTGATTATCGTTGCCTAAAAGAACTTGCATCTTCGGAGATTTACCAATTTCGATGTAATCCCTAGTGGATTTAAATAATATACAATAAAAAAAACTGTTTGGATCGAAAGAACTGAATTATTTATAATTTAACTACTTCACAAATCATCGATAATATCACACCATCAACCATTTTGGTGTATATTAAGTTTAACTGAAGTCATTAAATGCCAATATAATTAAAGTTTCTGAATGATTAGAAAATCAAGCACATTATTCTGATACATCTACTGACAGTAAATATATACTGGTCTCCCTCCATTGTCCCATTTTTCAAATCACTGACAATGGCTTCAAATGTCTTTTAGTACATCTTATTACAAAATATCTAAAAGTCACATAGATAAATAACCATGAAAAATTCCTATTACCTAAATATCTGGACTAAATTTGCTGTATCCTTACACACAGTTTTGATAGCATGGATTACACACAGTTTTGATAGCATAGAGATAAATGTGCTACTGGAAATGAGTAGCTACTACATTACAAAATATTCGTATAATAAAGTGAATGTGCCTTGCTAGACTTTCTCATACTTGTTTGCTGATGTGTATTCAAGCTTCAAAATTCATAATTTCATCTGATTCTTTCAGTATCTCTGTTTAACCTTGATTGAAACAGATAAGTAAGCTCCATAATGCTGGCAAAATGCTTCAGTTGCAGCAAGTTGTGAAACAAAGTGGACAAAGGAAAGAATCAAAGAAAAGTTCTGGTGGGCGTAGTAACTCTACTTTATCATCAAAAGAAGTGGAATTTCAGAATTGGAAACGTCGTAAAAGTTATGATCCAATGAAAGCTGCTGCAGAAGGCAAGAAGAAAGAAGCAGCTAAAAAGGCTTTACCTCTTAGCAACAGTATGACCCAGTCTTCCATTGCAGAGCCAGAGAGGACACCGAGGTAAATGGTGCATTCTCTATTTCTGTGTGACTGATATGGTAATAATCATTCTCTTTCCGTTAGCTAAATAATTTTAACTAAAATAGATTGTCTTATTGCAATAAAATCTAATGTATTAAAAATTCTTCATGCTCAGCATATTTATATGTATCTTCAGTGTTATTATATCTACAAAACAAAAACTGGACAAATTTGTGATATAAAAACTCGGAAACTACTGAGCAGATTTCGATAGGATTTTCACCATTTTAAAGCTTAAAATCTCAATGCAGTTGTTTGGTATGCCTTATGATTCTATGTTACATAATACTGGAGCATTAAATGAAATTCTCAACATGTGGCAACAAATACCAAAGGTGGAACCACTATATGTGACATACTCCATAATTAGTATGCAACTACAATGTCTCTGACCTTAAAGTATAATGAAAGCGCCATAAGCAGTTAATAGCAATACCTATGTTGCATGCTCCATGCTTAATAAAACTTGAATTATTCTTTCCTTTAATTGGGGAGATTTAGTTTTTAAACACCATAGATGGGTGTATTGAATGTGAGAAACTAATAATGAAAAAACAACAGATTTTCTTTAACCATGATCTCTGGCAGTACAACCTCAATGTCTGGTCAGCATTTGTTTATGATAATATTATTCTGGATTCACTTTTGATATCTTATATATATAAAATTCTCATGTCACGATGTTTTTCCGGGACGAACTCCGAAACTAATTAACCGATTTTGATGAAATTTGGCTTAATGTGTGTAATTTGGTCCAACTTAAAATATAGGATAGTTTTTATCTAGATTATTGACATCAATATTTATTATTGCGAATTAAACGTTTGTCATAGGACAGTGGTTTGTAAATTCCATAAGTTTCTAACAGATGGCGGTGTGTTAATTTATCGCCATGGGTTGGGTAACCATCCAGTAGATGGCGTTGTGTTTCGATTGATTTATGCTACAGTCTATTCCAAGCCATCATAAGTTTTCAACAGATGGCGGTGTGTTAATGTATCGAACCATCCAGTAGATGGTGTTGTGTTTCGAATTATTTATGCTACAGTCTGTTCCACGCCATATGTGTGTTTCTTGAATTTTAATTGTACTGTGTATTCTGTTATAATTATACTATATTGTTGTGCATCGTTTGTATGTTATTATACGTAACGACTAAGTAATTACACACATAAATATAACATTGAAGAAAACGTTACGATAAATTCAAAAACGTGTAAGTATTTCTTGCTTGCTTCTCATGTTTATTCTTTTCTTTATGGCCAGCTCTCCAGTACTCCTTCATTATTGCAAAGTGTTTTCTCTTTCTCTCTTCTCTACCTTGGAATCCTGCCGTATTCGAGATCTGCTTTCAAATTTTTTTTTTTCTTTCCATACTGTTAACTGATATTATTTCGTACAGCAACGCGTGATCGGGAGAGTCGGTTCCCGGAGTAATCGTGCTATTTTGCGATCAAAAAATGTTGACGTCGACGAAATTAACTGTTGCTAGGTGATCTAATGTCTTTTAAATCAGTAGACACTATTGTAGATGAAAATGAAGCCATAAATTTTCCAACTGAGTTTTTAAATTCTTTGGATATAACAGGAATGCCACCATACAATCTCCGGTTAAAGATTGGTTTACTGATTATTCTTCTTCGTAATTTGAATCCACCTAGATCATGCAATGGTACATATTTGGTCATCAAGAAGATCACCGGAAATGTTCTTGAAGCAACTATTTTGACTGGAAAGTTTAAAGGATAAATCGTCCTGTTGCCACGTATTCCAATGATACCATCAGAATCTCCAATACCATTTAAAAGGCTTCAATTTCCGATTTTTTTGGCTTTCGCTATGACCATAAATAAGTCTCAAGGCCAAACAATGACTGTTCGGGGCTTGGACTTGGAAAATACGTGTTTCTCCCATGGGTAGCTATGCCTACTCATGTGTGGGGAAACCATCAAATCTATTTGTATTAGCAAAAGACAGATTAACCAAAAATATAGTACACCAATTAGTGCTTAGATAAAATTATAAATTGTAATTATTTAAAATAATGAAAATAATTGTTAAAAATGTTTAAAAATCAACTTCATCTACCTCATTTTTAAAACTGAAATTTCAGTAAATAAATAACTATATATTTTTTAAATATCAATTTTTTATATATTTTCAATTAAGTAATTTGTAATAAAATGTATATTAAAATTTTCTATGTTCGTTTGACCTTAATTCCAACTGTCTGAAACTCTTTACCAATTACTTTCGAATTTTCAAATTGGCTAAAACATTTTTGTCTTTATTAGTGAATATTAATTTGACTACATTAGGAAGTTTAGAATAACAT
Source organism: Vandiemenella viatica (assembly GCA_031002005.1). Classification (NCBI taxonomy): domain Eukaryota; kingdom Metazoa; phylum Arthropoda; class Insecta; order Orthoptera; family Morabidae; genus Vandiemenella; species Vandiemenella viatica. The sequence continues at coordinate 141,678,899 of JARYHS010008075.1, forward strand.
TGATCGAACGTAGGTACTATAACTACTGAGTCACAGCAACGTGTGGCCGGGTCAGCATGTTTGTTTAAAAGGCTGTATCTGTGCAGTTAAAATATCTGGCATTTTGAGCAAAAAGTATATTTGTTCACTTCGCAGTTGAATCAAATGTGAATTTCCAACTTTATCTAGCGTTGTTTAATAATGTAGTAATACATTTTCTTAAACGTGGTGTCGCAGTTTATAACTCCATGAGACAAATCAAAAGTAAACAATATCTCACTTAGTTCCCAAGATATTGTATGTCAAAACAGAGGTGGTTAGTGAAAGTTTCACGGGAGTCCAGCCGGATGGAGTCATAAAACGACAACGTTTCGACAACCTGCTCGATTGTCTTCATCAGGTCTATTTAGATGTTGCTTCTAGGAAATCACAAACAGACTGACTTCGCTGACACTTCCTTCGCTGCCGCCGAAATTCGAATGTCGTGTATGGAGGGTTGCCAGGACGCCCAATCAGTGCGCTGTAACTCGAGGAGACAATTTGAAAGTGAAGAATACCATTTTACAATACCTCTCTTATTTCTCAACACATTGTATCTCAAAATTGAGACGGTTAGGTTGACATGCTGCCTGAACCAGAAACAAAAATTCGCACTAGGAATTACACGGTGAACATGCACAATAGGTGCCTTGTTTTCTTTTTAATTGTAGCGGTTAGGTTGAAATATGGCCTGGAGCAGAAGAAAACGTCACCAAAAGCACAAGGAACCATATCTATAAATGATTTTTTAACATTTGACATCTCGAGAATTAAACAAAATATCAACAACAAAAAATTATTCTTTCAATTTGTAAGAATGTATAAGAATCAACCACTAAATTCATCAAATTTCAGTGACTCAATTACCATAATATTGTCAAAATCTTTATTTTCTGCATGATACCAAATACATTTTTATGTCTGTGGTATGTATTAATGTGCGTATGGTTCTTGTTTTGATTTTCAAACAGCAACATTAGCAGAAGTTATTATTTGGTTGAATTGTAGCCTGAAAACTGACACTCCGCATCAAAGTATCCAACCCATCCCCTTCTTGGAACTGTGTGCCTAAATCAACATTTAGTTTAGTTCAGGAAATGCCTGGTACCAAATTAATGAAACTAGATACATATTAATCTTTTTGGAAGAATGAAAATAGTGTACGTTTAAATAAACTTCAACCCACCCCTTTCTTGGTAGAAGGCAGGTAAATCTAGGTTTTCTGTAATTCCGAAAATGGTTGGCGTGAATTTTATAAAACTTTGTACACATGTTTCTCATTGTGTACAAGTAAATCTACGCCAATTGTACTGGGCAACGCCGGGAATTCTGCTAGTATTTGATATTACTCGATTGGAACATGATCTCTCAATAAATTGTATGGGTATCACTTGAGTGCCAGCAATTGGTAAATTAGGAAAGTGGAAGGAACTGGCATTAAAAATTCATGACATCCCATTACGTGTGCATCTTTGCTTTTTTCTTGGTTAGAGAATTTGTTTTTTAGTTGACGTATTACCTTGCTTAACATTTTTAAATAAGAAAGGAATAAAAAAACACTGCAGTTTACAGCAGAGTTATATTTTTCTAATTTTTTGTCCATTCTATAACAAATGGAATGATTAGGTAACGTTCGTTGTGCTCACACGTTCCGAGCCTAATGGGCCGTTTTTCTATTTGTGAGCAAGGCAGATGCCGAAATATTGTGTAGTTGTTTGTCAGCATTAGTGTTCTCTCATCGCATCCGTCCACTTTGGTATGTGGTGGGTTAATTTCCCTTTCTTTTCTTATTTATATCGCCTAGAAGCCGCTTCCATTTTCCTTAGTTGCATCAAATCTACATTGGCAGCTTGTGCAAACATAGCCAGCAATAACATACAAATACTTTATCTTGTAAATCTCCTCTGCATGCAATTCAAGAGCTTCATCTTCCCCTTCATAATCAATTTCATTCTTTTATGTCTCTTTGTCTCGATTATGAACTTTGTCAATATCATTTTCATCAGCTGTTTCACTCAACAAGGATGATTGGAAACCATTTTCCTGATAATTACCAAGCCAATGTGTAAATTTGTTTGAGTGTTGTATAGCCACATCTAGTTACATTTTTTGTTTTGCGATATTTTTCTTATTACATTTATCTTTGTAAGAATGTCATACCGTACAACAAGAGCAATTACAAATTCATAGGTAGTCATTTCCTTTCCTACAGAGTGGCATTCGCTAACCAATGGACAATCTGTTTTATTTTCTGCTAAATCCCTCAAAGTATCAAACATATCTCTTGGTTGGTATTTAAAGGCCTTCAGTGATTCTACCCTGCATTCCCATCTAGTTTCAGAAAGTTCTTTTAGTGAAAAGGATTTTATATTTGCTTTTAAAATAGCCCACTTATAACTCGATCTGGCAGAAAGGTGCGTCTCCTAGGATGAGATTCCAGCTATGACTCCCATAGGGGAACAAGTAAGCAGGTGGATTAATTTCAAGTACACATTTCTGGACACTACTTTTTTGTCCACGCATATGGAGGGAGTTCAGTAATTTCCACTTCTTCACAACCAAATGATGTATCCCTGTTATTGATTACCTTAAAAAAGTGTCTTTTCTTCATCCTCACTTCCATGTTCATCAGATGGTTGTAATATTTATATTGTGCTTTTCTGAAACATTTGTAAAAATTCATTTCACCATCCATCAAATGTTGTGACAAAGGTAGCACACTATTTTTGGTGTGTGTTTTGGGATAGCAAAAATAAATTACATTATATGGAAAAAGATTACATTTATTTTATTATGTATGAATACATATTTTTCATTCCTTCTAGATTTGATTTAATGTCTAAGATAGTTAAGGCGTGTGATTCCAGTACGGTAGGTCCCTGGTTGTGGCTTAAAATTGACCTTTATTTCTGGCAAGATGCTAGGATGCTTCATGGTTGGAATTCTACCATAAACTGTTGGTCTCCTATTCCTGGTAGGATTACCAGCATAAAATAGGTGGATATGATAGATCTGAATTGCATAGCTGATAAGAATCTCTGTGACTAGGTATTTGAGACCAAAAAAAAATATAATGAACTTTTTCTTTATTAACAAAAATTGTCGGGTGAATCCAAAGTAACCTCAAACAAAACAAACTCGTCAAGTACGAAGTGATTTACATTTGATATTTCATTGCTATTGTGTACCGAAATGTGAGAATCTTTCAATCCTGTATTGCGTGAGAAAGACTTTTAATGGTGGTTTATTACGACTGCATTTTGATACTATTTTTGTAATTAAAAGATCAACCAGTGAGGTAATAATGTGAGTCAGGTAAAGAAAATATTTTAACGTACTTTATTACTTTTGTAGATTATAAAGTACGCCTATGTAAAATAAAGTACAATTCTCTATAACAGTGTGTGGTTACCAACCCTGGCTGTGACTCCCAACTCACTTTTGGGGAAACAACCAAATGAAAATGTTAAAGGAAACTGAAGACAGCAAGAATAAGTTTGTCACATGGCTGATCTATGGACAAGTATGGACACAGGAAGGGTGAGCATTCGCTCGGCCGACTGTCAGTTCGGTGACCGTGCGGAGTAGAATGGGTCAATTGTGACTTGATCTTCCAGCATAAGGTGATGAACAAAATGAAACAGGAGGATTGCCAGAGTGTAAATTGAAACACTATGAAAGTAACAAAACTGATTGTTCAAGTGGGTTTTCTAAATGCAAGGCGCGAGATTCAATAGTAATGAATTTTTCAACTATATTTTACAGTTAAATTACTAGAATATTATTATTCAGTGATAAATTATTTAATTTTGGTGCCAATAATCTTACTTTTTTATGAATGTGATACTGAATAAATCTAAATGAGAAATTTTGATTAGTTACTTATTAATATATACTTTATAATCAATTGACCAACTTTGTTTTATTGTTATCACTATAGCTAAAGATAATATAATTTTTTTGTTGAAAAAACTTTTTTCAACATGGGTTGTTGCGTGAGGCCACTCCGAGAGCAAGGCCCTCGGCAATTGCTCTGTTCGCCACCCCGTAAGGCCGTCTCTGCGTACATTCAAATCAATGATTGTGGCAATTTGACTTTTTTGATTTGTCATTTTTTCACCCGTAAAATTGACTCTTTTACCAGTTCGTATAGAGCACAAAATCTCTGCATACTGATGTGTATGTCGTTAACAGTTTATCACAAAAAGATGACAGATGTACCATTCTAACACTGAAAATACATCCTTCAACTTTGGTCTTGACATGATAACTTTGATAGTTTTTCAGCAAACCTGGATTAATTTTAAAATAAGTCATGTTTTGTACTACTTATGATGAAATGAGAGATTGGTTTTACCTTCATGCAATAAGTACATAAAAAATGACACATTCATTCAATGACTAGCCTCTCCACATTACTTATAGTGCAATGAAATGATACTAAAGATGATAGTCTAAGTGCTACAAGATCATAGCTTTCAGTCCATACTTAAGCCTGTTTGATCTGAAAAAAACTATGATGCAGACACCTCAGAGACTGGAACTTTTCAGCACTTGTTTTATAGGTAGTAAATAACATCTGTGCCAATTTTTAGCATTACATTTTTTTTTTTTTCTGAGGTTCATATGTATAATGCCTGGGGAGTGGCGCGTGGTGCTCTCGGCCCAGTGCTGATTCATTTGTAGTTGTTTTGACACATATCTCAACAACTGTTTGCCACAGATAGACAAAAGTATATACCATTTTAACACTGAAACTGTGTACTACAACTTTGTTTATATGTCTTGACATGGTAACTATGCAGAGTTGCTTAAAAAAGTCACATTTCGTACCACCTTCATGATAAAATGTGTGTGTACTGTTACTTTTATACAACAATTATGTCAAATACTACACTTTTATGCAGTGGTTAGCCTCTTCTGATTATCTAGCATGTAATAAAATGTTACTAAGGCTGACATTATAAATGATACGATTTTACACTGATTTGGCACTCTGGCCCTTTAAAAAGCCATTTTGACCTGGAAAACCTATGACGGGGACAATCCAGAGGTGGGGACTTTTCAGGATTGGTTTGTTATATACTATGGAATGTGTGTGCCAAATTTCAGCTCTACATTGTTATTATTAATCTTTTTTTTTTTTTTTTTTTTTTTTTTTTTGAGGATCATAACCTAAAATGCCTGGGCTGACATGGTCAGTGCAACAAGAACTCGCCTATTCTTTGTATGTGAAGGAATACTGGACTAGTAGAAAGACCAACAAATGTTGATTCTGTGTGGGTCCTAAGTGACCCATTCACAAAAAATAGATATTGCAGTGGAATTACATTTTGACAGAATTGATTTCAAATCCCAGTTTTGAAGTAGCTGCATTAGGCTCTTCCAACCAAATGTCAGCCTCTCCTTCCTTGGTGACCAGTATGTGGGGTTGCCCACTGCTTGCTAACAGCTTGCTGAAAGGAGGATGGAAGAGAGGGGAGGTTGGAACTGTCACTAAAGGTGGATGATCCAGAAATGATCAACGCCATGCGGAACAGAAAACCACTGCATTAGAGACAAGACGGGTATCCTGAGGACAAGTAATCCTCTCAAATTTCATATAGAATAATGACTTCCCTTGGATAAAATAGTTCCCCAATTGGATCTCCAGGTGGGGATTGCTCAGGGAGTAGTTATTAGAATGATAGAAACATTCTATGAATCAGAGCATTGAATTTTGGAAGTTTGAATGGGGTACGTGGATTAGAAAACTTAAAAATGGAGATGGAACAACTTCAGTTAGATGTTGGTTGGAGTAGTGATATTAAATCGAAGGATGCACTGGATTTCTAGTCTGGATAATACAGAATTATTTTCACACAAGCTGTCAGTGGAGTTATTGGTGTGGTATTTGTAATGAACAAGAGGATATGTAGGGAAACGGGTAATTTTTTATGAGCAGTTTAATGACAGAATTATTTTGATGAAGGTCGAAACTAAGCCTGCTCCAACTATGTTAGTACAAATTGTAACACAACAGGAATAATTTTTGGATTGATGTAGAATATAATAATAATAATTTTCCTTGACAAATTATATTTGGTTCTTTGGACATGGATACATTTGAAGAGTGATTGCTCTTAGAAAGAAAAATAAAGAAAGTTTGTGTTGCCATGGTGAGTGAGAGATATACAGTGAGTGTTGAACAGCGTGTAATATGTATATGATTTGTTGCTAGGAATATTGTAGTCACTACTGAAAAATAACCTGGCATCTTTTGATACCAACGCCTGGTATTCGTAACGGCAAGATCGCCGGTACATAATTGACCTGATGATGGCTGCTGAGCTAGTTGCCAAAAGCTTGTAACTTTTTTTATAAAATCTGGCTGCAAACCCGAGAAGATTTGTTGTTGATACAGATAGTTATACCACAGAATGTATATGCCAACATCACTGGAAGATGAGAAAAAATAGAGAAAATATATGATAAAATTGAACAATTAATACAATATGTGAAGAGGGAGAAAAATCTAATAGTCATGGGCAATTGGAATGAGGTGGTGGGAGAAGGGAAAAAAGAGATTATTGTAGGAAGTTTGATCTAGAAAAAATGAGTAAGGTAGCAGGTTTATAGATTTTGTGAAAAATATAAACTCATTGTGGCAAACACACTATTTAAGATTTATGCAGGAAGAATAGACACCAGGTAAGGTCCAGGGAATACAGGTAAATATCAGATACTTTGTCATGATCAAACAGAGATTCAGGAATGAGTTCTAGACTGTGAAGCATACAAAGGAGCTGATATAGATTCTGACCACATTTTAAAAGGTGTAGGATAACATTCAACAGAGTAAAGAAATATTCCAGGCAAAGCATACTGGATGGAAGTGAACAATTGAAACAATCTAACATGAGAATTTGCAGAGATGGTAGATTTGGGTCTAAGAAATAACTTTGAAAAGCAATTGATATCAAATGGACTTCACTGAAGCAAGAAATAATCAAAGCTGATGAAGAAACAGGAAAAAAGCTGCCTGAAAACCTTGGGTCACAGAAGAACTTTTGTGGTTGATGGACCATAGGAGAAGATACAAAAATGCTCAGGATGAAACAGGAAAAAAAGTAGTACAGACATTTTAGAAATCAAATAAACAGAAATTGCAAGATGGTAAAAAAAAAAAAAAAAAAAAAAATGATCGAAGGTAAAATAGATCCTCCCTATATGACATATGAGGATCAAACAAAATTTTGGAGAAAAGAAGAAAAGATGTATGAACATTAAAGTTGCTGATGGGGAACCTCTGTTAAGATCAGATGATAGGGCTGACAGATGGAATGAATACATAGAGAAACTGTATGATGGGGATGATTTTAACAACAGTATACTGGAAAAAGAAGGCATGTTAACGTTGATGGCTAAGGCAATTATGTTTTAAGGACATAATTTTATGGGATAGAATTTTGAAAGATTTGAAATCAAATAAGGCAATTGGAATTGATAGGATTCGTGCAGAACATCTGAAATCCCTAGGGGGAGAAGGAATACAAAGATTATTCAAGCTGATGTCAAACAGTTATGAAACAGGAGAAATTCCAGCAGATTCACACTTCCAAAGAAATCACATGCTGAGAAATGTGAGAATAAATTCGCTATAAGTCTAACATCACTTACTTTAAAATTATTGACCAGGATATCACAGAGAAGATTAGAAATGATAGTAGAAGAGAGAGTAGGTGAAGAAGATCATTTTGGGCTTAGGAAAAGCTGTGGTACGGTAGAAGCAGTTCTGGCCTTAATTCTTTAGGGCAAATCAAGAAAAAAAGAGATACTTTTATGGAATTTGTAGTTTTGGAAAAAAATCTTTGATAATGTTAAGTGGAACAAGATGTTCAAACTTTTAAAGAAATTGGTTCTAAAATATCAAGATAGAAGAATATAATCTATATAAGAATCAAGTGGCTAAAATAAAAGCAGAGAATCATGTGAAACATGTATCAGTTATAAGGGGTGGGAGACAAGTTTGAAGTCTAGCCCTGTTAATATTCAACTTGTCTGTAGAGGAAAAGAAAAATTTGAATTTGGGTAAGTTTTCAAATATAAACTGAGCGTGGTGGGTGAATGATTAATGTTCTGGCCTTGCATTCTGGAGGACACGGGTTCCAATCCCCGTCCGGCCATTCAGATTTTGGTTTTCCATGGTTTCCCCAAATCACTCCAGGCGAATGACGGGATGCTTCCTACAAAAATACCATGGCCAAATTCCTTCCCATTCCTTGTCTCCAGTCCCATCCCACCTCTATTGACCTTAGCCATTTATGAGGTGTAGAGCCATAAGTAAAAAAAAAAAAAAAAAAATAATAATAATAATAATAATAATAATAATCAAGGATAAACAATCAGTATGGTATGATTTGCTGATGACATTGTCCTGTTAGCAGAACTGACTAATGATCTTCAGCAGTTACTGAATGGCATGAAAAAATACTGAAATAAAATTTTGGACTAAATATAAACCAAACGTACACAAAAGTGATGAGATGTAGCAGAAATAATTGCAGTGATAGATTAAATATAAAAACGGGATTGAATGCAGTAGGAGAAGTAAGTGAATTGTGTTATTTAGAAAGTAAAATTACAACTGTTGGCTAAACAAGGAATGATGTTAAAAGCAGAATGGCATTAACAAAAAGAGCCTTCTCGAAAAAGAAAAATCTTTTAGTTTCAAATCTTAATATAAAAATGAATCGCAAAATGTGTTGGTAAGCGCATAACTCAACAACGCCTGGACCAATTCGGCTAATTCTTTTTTTTTATATTTTCGTTAAGGCACAAGGAAGGTTCTTATGAAGAGAAAAAACGCAAAAACTGGAAGGAAAATAGTAAAAACAACACTTTTCTTTTCCCTCAATCAAAACAAAACAAAGGCGCGTTAGGATTATCTTTGGTATGACTTCAAGTTGATTAGGCTCTATGGATATTAATCTATGCCTGCGTGTGATCAGCGAAAATAATATCACTGACGTACGTGTTATCATTATTTCCTCCGTGCGTGGCATTTTCTTGGTTGCTTTTAAATTTTCGTTCTCTCGAAAACCATTTGTGTGTTTATTTGTTCAGTGTGATTACATTTATACCCATGCCGCCTACCACGAAAGTTTCGACTATGAAAATAGAATGCATCAGTTTAGAAGGATGCAATATTAAGAATACCTAAAAAGCAAAATCGATTACTGGTATTTCAGTTGAGAAGCGATATGCATTATCGTCTGACGATCGAGCCACACTTATCCTATTATTTTGAGAATGCAATGTTCTGGTAAGACTTGTGGTGATGGGTTCCATTCGTTTTAAACTATGTTCGGGTAGAATTCATGGTGATTGAATTGGTTGCGACTAATAATACATTCTAACTTTTAAAATCTTCTATATAAATAAAAATGAATCGCCAAATGTGTTGCTAAGTGCAAAACTCGAGAACGGCTCGACCAATTCGTCAAATTATTTTTTCCTTCATATTTTCGTTAATCCACAAGGAAGGTTCTTATGGAGAGAAAAAACGTAAAAATTGCGAGGAAAATAGTAAAATCAACACATTTCTTTTCCCATACAAACCAGCCAATCAAAATAAAACAAAACAAAGGCGTGTTAGGATTAGCTCTGGTATGCCTTCAAGTTGATTAGACTGTATGGATATTAATCTATGCCAGCCTGCCCAAAATAAAGTTCGAAGGAAAAAAAAGGTTTGCGTGTCATCAACGAAAATAATATTACTGCCAGTCAATCAAAACAAAACAAAGGCGCTTTATGATTATCTTTGGAATTGCAAAATGATTGATCGGAAGAAATGGTTTCAAAACATCTCATTGGCATTGGTAATGACAAAATCCCTGTAAACGTTTTGAGTGGCTGCATTACATTTCCTGTCAATTTTTTGGTTGAACGACCGAACTATATTACAGAGACAAAAACACGGACGTTAATTAAATAAATTTCGAAATTCAAAATGAAATTTCTGGTGAATTAAGGATATACAAATCAGTTGATTGCGCAACTAACCAAGATGATGTCGTCAACTATCCACCAGAATTTTTTAACTCACTGGATTTGCCAGGATTGCTGCTTCATAATCTTATATATATATAAAAATAGACGTGTGTTTTCATATATTTCACTTTTCAACCACCACTACCAAACACAGATCACCGGTCTTTGTGTGTGGAAGTAACATGGAGTTTCCTGTCGTGCACAACGTTGGCCGAATGACGGATAGCTGTGGGGATGTGGGAGATATGATGATTAAAGTTGGCCAATGCATGGCGTTTTCATATTTCGATCAAAAATTTGTGTCTTCTTATACTTCTCTTTCCTGCCACAACTACATAGCATAGACCATTGGTGTTTGTGTGTGGTAGTAGAATCGTGTCTCCTGTCATGCACTATGGTTGTTAGATGTCGGTAGCTATGGGGGTGTGGGAGATATGGGGGTTGAAAGTGGTCGACCTGCGGCAATTTCATATTTCTGCCAAAGACGCATGTGTCATGGTGTATCACTTTTCAGCTAAAACTATCTATCGCAGATCACTGGCGTTTGTGTGTGGTAGTAACACAGAGTCGCCTTTCGATCACAACATCGGCCGAATTTCAGTAACTGTGGTAGTGTGGGAGATATGGAGGTTGAAAGTGGCCGGTCAAGGATATTTTCGTATTTCGACGAAAGACATGTGCCTCCGCAAATGTAACTTTTCTGCCAAAACTACATAACATAGAGCATTGGTGTTTGTGTATGGTAGTAAAATCGTATCTCCTGTCGTGCACTATGGTTGTTAGATATCGGTAGCCGTCAATACAAATTCTTTACAAACACGAACGAAGTCGTGGGTACCAGCTAGTATTGATATAAAACTGAGAAAGACCTTTTTAAACGTCTATTTCTGTAGCGCAGAATTTTATGATAGCAGTGCATGAACTATAGGAATAAGAGAAAGAAGGAAAATTGAAGCATTTGATGTATGGTGCTAAAGAAGGAAGTTGAAAATTAAGTGGACACATAAAGTTCAAAATGAATATGGTTTACAAATGATTGGCCAGGAAAGAAGTTTGTGGAAGAGTCTTATATAAAGAAGAAACAAGTTGTTGGGGCACATTAAAATATGCAGAATTGGTTAATTTGTCAGTGGAGGGAACAGTTGAAGGAAAAAACTGTAGAGGAAGATAGAAAATAGAACATATGAAGCAGATAATTGAGGACGTGGGTTGTAAGGGATATATTGAGGTGAAGAGGTTAGTATAAGGTACCATAATGTAGCAATAGCCTCCTAACACTTGCAGGAAGATATACATTAAAGTTTCAACATTGAAATCAGATTGTATAAAGTTAAACTTCTAATTAAAGCAGTTTTCAAACAAAAATCTGGGTTCAAAATCCTGTTCCAATAGAGCCAGCGTGTTAATGAGAGGGCTCCTTGTGAATAGGGACACCTTGTTAACCTATAATTGACACTTTGGCTCTACTGGAACAGTATTTTGAACCCAGGTTAGTTGATTTATCCTGTCACACACTCTAGTCATCATATTTTCTGTATAATAGGGAATGCTATGAACAAGGTGATGGAGTGACCATCGGTAGTCCTTTATGGAGGACTTTGAAGATAAGGCATTAGTAAGTGTGCCTGTGAAGCTCAGCTATCCAACACCTTTCACATTTGGACACATGACAGGGACAATGTGGAAGCTTTTCTCCATCAGCTGAACAGCATATATGAAAACATCAAGTTTATGATTTATGATGGGGGTGGAAGAAGAAGACTGGCTGCCTTTCTTAGAAAGGATGAGGTTAAAAACTAAGCCCGTGCCAATCACATTGGTACAAGTCTATATGGCAACGTCACTGGAAACTGACGAAGGAATAGAAAAAATATATGCTGAAATTGAAGAATTAATCCAATATGTTAAGGGGGAGGAAAATCTAATAATCATGGGTGATTGGAATGCAATAGTTGGAGAAGGAAAAGAGGGCAATACTGTAGGAAGTTTTGGTCTAGGAGAAAAAAATGAGTGAGGAAGCTGGTTGCTAGAATTTTGTGAAAGATATAAGCTAGTAGTGGCGAACACACTGTTTAAGAACCATGCAAGAAGAATATACACCTGGTTACGCCCTGGGGATACAGGCAGATATCAGCTAGATTATATCATGGTCAAACAGAGATTCAGGAATGAAGTTCTAGACTGTAAAGAGTACCCAGGAGCAGACATAGATTCGGACCATAATGTGTTAGTGTTGAAGTGTAGGCTGAAATTCAAGTGATAAAGGAAGCAGCATAAGCAGAACAGACTGGAAGTGAATAAGCTGAAACAATCTAGTACGAGAGAAAAATTTGCAGAAATGGTAGACTTAGGTCTACGAAGTAACTCTGAAAGGAGCTCAACTGAGGGTGAATGGAATGCATTAAAGACTGAAGTAATGAAAGCTGGTAAAGAAACATTAGGCTTTAGGGAACAAGCTGCCCTAAAACTTTGGATCACAGAAGAAATTTTGGAACTGTTGCATCAGAGGAGAAGGTACAAAAATGCTCTGGATGAAGCAGGAAGAGAGCAATACAGGCAATTTAGAAATCAAATAAACAGGTAATACAAAAAAGCAAAAGAAAAATGGCTACAACAAATGTGTAAAGAAGTAGAAAAGGAAATGGTTGTAGGTAAAGTAGATGTTGCATATAGGAAGATCAAACGGAATTTTGGAGAAATCAAGAAAAGAGGTGTGAACATTAAAGCTGCCGAAGGGGAAACCATTTTTAAGCTCAGACGATAGAGCTAACCAATGGAAGGAATACATTGAGAAACTGTATGATGGGGACGACTTGAACAATAGCATAATGGAAAAGGAAGGCAATGTCAACATTGATGACTTAGGAGATCCTGTTTTGAGGACAGAATTTAATAGAGCTCTGAATGACTTGAAAGCAAATAAGGCAATTGGAATTGATGAGATCCCTGCAGAATTTCTTAAATCCCTAGGAGAAGAAGGAATTGTTAGATTATTCAACCTGATATCAAAAAGTTATGAAACAGGAGATATTCCAACTGATTTTAATAAAAAAAATATCATCTTCACACTTCCGAAGAAAGCACATGCCGATAAATGTGAGAATTATTGCACCATTAGTCTAACATCACATGCTTCAAAATTACTGACCAGATTAATATACAGAAGAATGGAAAGGATAGTTAGGTGAAGATCAGTTTGGGTTTAGGAAAAATTCGCGGTACAAGGGAAGCAATTCTGTCTTTAAGATTAATACTTGAAGGGCAGGATCAAGAAAAACAAAGATACTTTTATGGCATTTGTTGATTTAGGAAAAGCTTTTGATAATGTTAGGTGGGACAAGATGTTCAAAATTTTAAAGAAGTCAGGTCTAAAGTATCAAGATAGAAGAATACTTTATAAACTATATAAGAATCAAGTGGCTGTAATAAAAGTAGAGAATCACGAGAGACAATGCAGTCAGTTAAAATGGGTGTGAGACAAGGTTGTAGTCTATCCCCGTTAATATTCAACTTGTATGTAGAAGAAGCAATATAGAAAGTCAAAGAAAAAAATTTCCATGTGGCATAAGTTTTCAGGGAGAAAAAATTAGTATGCTACGATTTGCTGATGACATTGTCTTGTTAGCAGAGAGGGCTGAGGATATTGAGAATTACTGAATGGCATGAACAAAATACTGAAGGAAGATTTTGGACTGAATATAAATCAAAGAAAGACTAATGTGATGAAATGTAGCAGAAATGATACCAATACTGGTAGATTAAATATAAAAATAGGATTGGATGCAATTGGAGAAGTAAGTGAATTCTGTTACTTAGGAAGCAAAATTACAGCCGATGGCCGAAGCAATAATGATGGTAAAAGCAGAATAGCACTAGAAAAAAGTGCCTTCATGCAAAAGAGAAATCTTTTAGTTTCAAATATTGCTCTAAGAATTAGAAAAAAAACTTTTTAAAATTCAATGTATGGAGCACAGCACTTTACGGTAGCGGTACATGGACTTTAGGAATACTGGAAAGGACGATTGAAGCATTTGAAATGTGGTGTTACAGAAGAATGCTGAAAATTAAGTGGACAGACAAAGTAAGAAATTAACTAGTTTTGGAAATGATGGGTGAGGAAGTAAGTTTGTTGAAGAAGCTTACAGAAAGAAGAGACAGGCTGGTAGGTCATATTTTGAGACATGCTGGATTAGTTAATCTGCTCGTGGAGGAAACAGTCGATGGTAAGAACCGTAGAAGAAGAAAGAGATTAGAATATATGAAGCAGTTGATTGAGGAAGTGGGTTGTAGGGGATATGTAGAGATGAAGAAGTTAGCACAAGATAGGAAGGGATGGAGGATTGCATCAAACCAGTCGAAAAACTGATGACAAAAAAAAAAAAGAGAAATGAAACCCAATGGGACTCTAGGATACTGTGTACAGAAAACCTATGCATGCAGACCTGTACTTGAATGTGCATAGCTATCACCATCCAGCACAACGCAAGATGGTGTTTACCACACTTGTACACAGGGTGTGAGCATTATGTGATGCTGACAGTCTACTGGGGGAATTGAACCATCTGTGTCAGACCTTCAGGCGCAGTTGGGACACTGATACAATTGGCATTCTGAGAACCAAAATGCAGCCTTAATAACACCAATATCAAGCCACTGGGTCCTCTATCTCTCTTGCCGTACTCTGGTGCTACAATGTCAAGGAAGTGTGATCAAGACCTTTTTCCTACCTCCACCGAAGTGAAGAACATTTTGTGCTCCCAAAGAACAACCTGGCTCTGTGGATGCCTGGGGTATTCCTTGTGAATGCGGAAAAAGGTACATCGAGCCAGATGACACGGTGTATTAACCAGCAATGTGTGGAACATGCTCGACACATTCATCTGGGGCAGAAGAAGAAATCTGTGGTAGTGGAAAAAAGTCTTGAACAGAGCCATGGGTTTGATTTTAAAAACACCAGAGTACTAGTGCATACTAGAAGCTTCTGGGACAGCACGCACCGAAGTGGTTGAAATTTTTCTCACTTCAAGCCTCATAAATTAGGACTGGGTGTACCAAATTAGTGAAGCATTGACACCAGTCATCAATGCTGTGTATTGCCAATGCTACCGAGGTACACATGATATGACACACCCAAATCAAGGGAGTGCGCACTTGGCCACTACCGGTGTTACCCCCACCCTGGTGGCCAAGGTAGCGCTTACATTAGCCAATAACAAATGCTCCTAAACAACATCACGTGAACTTGACTACCTGGCAAACTAAAAAGACCTCAGCCTTTCCTTCACATCCGGCCGGCACTTCACCAGAAGATGGTGACAGTGAATGTAATTGCTAAATCACGGGATAACACTTCGTTAACTTGGCTAGTTATCAGAGAGCATTTGATAAATTCTCAGTGCCGAGAGAAACTTCATTCATAGCCTATCATCTCAAATTCACATGAATTTCCTTGCTTAAAGCCATGTTGTTGATCTGCAAACTAGTTTCTTTTATCTTGTCAATCTCTCCATCATTTTGCCTGTCACTGATGTCAAACTAATCGACCTGTAATTTTGAAGCATATTTGTCACTCCCACCTTTATGAACCGGTACTACTATCACTCTTTTTCCAGTCCTCTAGCAAGCAGCAAGACTCCAGATGGTACGGTAATTAAAAGAAAGGGCATAAAATTTAATTCAGAATAGTGAAGACATCCTTTACTAGCGAAGAAATATATACAATCTTGAAGTATAAGTGCCACAGGGTGAAGTGGTGAAATCTATTTCATAGTTTCATATTATAAAACATTGTGTCTAAATGCAAATAAATTTGGTTATAAATCATACCTAAAACAAAACAGAAAATTAAAAGGAATATTTTGACATGTGTTACCTTATGAGGGATCAAATAGTTTAAGAATTTAGGGAAATGGAGGAAGTTGTCAACTCTCCAACTACAATAGTCAATAACCCTTAAATGAGTGAAAAATCCAATAAAGGATGTCATAAACAAAAGTTTTAGGAAAAATTCAATCCATCATATATCAAAATTTGGTAATACTCTGTCAAAATTTAGTAGCCATGGGAACATGTGAAGACTCGATTTCACAGGGCTGTATCATACAATGGGGAATATTCTAGGCAGTCTCAGGGAAAAGGCTGTTTAAGCCTGTGCATTGGTACGCTCAAGAGCAGCTGTTTTCAGGATTTTTTAGTAGATAAGTCACCAACATGCCAGATTGTGTCATGATGGTGTGGTATAATACTTACAAGTTTTTGCTGCTCCGCAGTTCAAGTGACAGAAAAATTCTCGAATAAATGGGACTTCAGTGATAGACTTAAGCAGCTAAAATATTAATTTCTTTGAGGAAGGAAATGTGTGTTTTTTTTCATATTTATTTAGCTATATTTACACATTTCATGAATAATGGGGACTTCCTGAATTTAAGGATATGTGAAATCCTGTGAACTTGGCTTGGTGCAATAACCCACATCTTCATATAGGGTACAAAGTCTGATAAGATTTCAACTTCAAAACTGTATTAGATTCTCCTGATACCAGTGATAGGTTTAACATTTGCGGAGATGGATTGAGTGACTTCTACTTTATTGTTTTGTTTCTGCAATAGACTATCATCACTGGTATTTCTTGTGGTGTGTTTCATTTTAAATAATTCAAGGAGATTGGCGACTGTATTTTAGGAAACAACTTAGCAAACAAAACTTATTGTTGGTATCTGGGAAATAATACATCATGCTCTAGCTCTTGATAGAACTGCTCAACCCAAAAGAACAGTTTTGCAGATTAGTCAATATAGGAAGTGATGTAGGTTGCATCAAATCAAGAGAATGATTACAGAAAAAAAGGTTCCTCAATCCCACCCAGTGTTTTCATTTGCCCTTCCCCCTCCAATGCCCCCTCTTGCACATTTTTAAGTGATTGTGTAATGTACAACTGTTACTTTCAAGAAATAAACACTTCTATAAAGCAAATATCTGAATTATTTTTTTTTTAAATTTGCTTTTCTAAGGTGAATGTAACTTATAATTTATTGCAGCCTTGGTAATCCTGTTCTGCGATCGGCCTCTTTCCATGGTACTGGTGAAATGACTCCAAGTTGTATATCTTCAGAAGATGAAGTTACACTTTCAGCAGATGAAGATTCACCAGTATCTGCTCACCCTTATGTTGTCACCTCTGTGACATCATCGATGCAGGTATATATATATATTTATCATTGACATATTTCGTACTTTAGAACATTAAAAAATGGTGAAATTTCTCAGGCACCTGAATTAACAGAAATTTGTGATTTAGTTATTTTTTTCTGTACTTAAACAATGAGTTATATTGGAAAGCGCAAAGTAACACTTTAAAACAGAAAGGAAGAAAAAAAGGGGGGGGGGTAAGGAAATTCTTCACTTCTGAGGAAACGTTTTAGTTACATACTTAGTACCACTGTGATTGTGTTGCTCAGTTTCCTCCTAACTGAATGATGGGCAAGTAATTGTATCTTATTTTATCCAGGATTGCTTTAAAAGTTAGAATTTTAAGCAAATACAGTAATCAGTATTCCTTAGGGAAAAGTTTTTACTTCCTGACAAAGGATACTATATTTTTATTATTATTATTATTTGCACAGCACATTCAAAATTATACTAAAAATGTTTTAAATCATTTATCTTTTTCATCGTAAACGATCTTTATCCATTAAGTGTTTTTCCAGTTGCTATATTTAACAGAAAACTTAGTTGTAGTGATATGTAAGATCAAAATTGATGTCAGGAAGGCAGAAAAGTGCAGCATACACACACCCACATCAATGTTTACAGTATTAGCTACAGTATGTTTATTGGGAAATTAAATGTCACTTTATGTCTGACCTTCATGTTAAGTTGATGTTCCCTTTTGAGATCTCTAGGGATTATCGTAGTATTTATATTTATTGTAATTCAACATCTTCTATTTATGTGAATTGTTGAGCTGTTATATCTTAAATTGGACAGCAAAATTCCTTTGTAAGCTCGTAATGTTCTGGGGATGCACATACTTTCCCAGATTTTTGTTATTGTCTATTTTCACAGTGAATTGGAGGGATGAGAATCTCAGTCCCTTTAGTGTTGCTTAGGAATAGATTTTAAGAAGTGAGCATCATTATATCTATATATCAACTTTAATAAAATACATTACACTTGGAGACTTGACATAACCTTAATAGTTCAGCAACCTTCGGCGAGTCTGATGTTGTCCGAAGTGTTAGTTATACTGGCTACAACCACAGTGCTAATTGGTAAGCCATAAAATTTCAGATAAGTAATGGCATTTGGTATTATTTGCAATTACATAGTTAAAAATGTCTTAAATTTCATATAAACAGCTACTGTAATTACAAGTAAAGGGAAAATGACTCATCACTCACCAAAGTTGAAGGCAGCGACGAGAGAAGAACATATATCATGAACACACAAATATACTCAATATTTCGGTTATTAAACCTTATTCATGCTGGAGAAAATGAGTCATGAGGCTCGGGAGGTGTGCACACGCCGAGGATTGCTACATAACTAGGTGGATTATCAATATGGCGGTGGGACTGAGGTATTGTATATAAATATGTAAATCGCAGATGGTGGTAGAAATAATAATACATGGAAAAAAGGGGGGGAAATAAGTAAATAAATATGGGCGGATAAATTTTGAAAAATAAAATAAGGTAATTAGTTAAATGACAATAATGCTACTACTAATCCTACTAATAATGAGTGATGCATCAAGGAAAGGAATTTTATCTGTGTTTGAGGCTGGGTGGGTGTTTGGTATCTAGGATATTTTGGTAAGCAAGTTCCCATCTGCGAAGTTCTGAGGCGGTGGTAGTTTCAGGGAAAACTCTGATTGCTCTCACAGTGAAACAGTCATTGAAGTTGTTGGAATTGTGGTAGTTAGCATGTTCTGGTATGGGAAGATATAAATTGCGGGTGTGAACTGTTTGTCTGTGGCCATTCATTCTGGTCGAGAGTTGTTGTGTAGTCAGGCCTATATAAGAACTCATGCAATGGTGACAAATTATCTGATATTTGATGTGCGTAGTGGAGCATGTGGCATGTCAAGTGATGGTTTCCCCTGTGACAGGGTTGGAAAATGTAGTAGTGGGAGGATGCTTGTTGCAGGTTTTTCAGTGAGGTCTATTACAGGGAAAAGATCCATAAGGTGTTTTCGGAGAGTCAGATGGAGGGTATTTGTGAACCAAGATGTTTTTGAGGTTAAGTGGTCTGCTGAAACAAGTACGGGGAACAGTTGGCAGAATTTTTGGCAAGAGAGTGCGCATTTCTTGAAAGGACCGAAGGAAGTCATGCCCCTGTTGTAGGATTTGATTGATAGATTAGAGACCAGAGATTGCACGCATGATTTGTTTATGTACAAGATCTGCTGGGTAGGAGTGGGAAATAAGGGCTTGGGATAGGTTTTGGGAATACTGGGAGAGGGATTCAGCATCAGAACAGATACGTTTGCCACGGATAGCAAGGCTGTAGGGGAGGGAACGTTTGGTATGGAATGGGTGGCAGCTGTCAAATGTAGATATTGCTGGAGATTAGTTGGTTTGATATGGACAGAGGTGAGAAGAGCACCTGCCTGAGTGTGATGTCAACATCGAGGAACGTGATGTGTGAACGGGAGTAGGTCCAGGTGAAATTAATGGAATTAAGGGATTGGAGGAGTTGTAGGAGTTGATCTTCACTGTGGGTACAGATAATAAATATATTATCTATGTATCTGAACCACACAGTGGGTTTGAAGGGGGTGTGGTTGAGGAAACGTTCCTCCAGACGTCCAAGGAACAGGTTTGCATAAGAGGGGGCCATGCGGGTGCCCCTGGCAGTGCCATGTATCTTGTGGTATACAGTGGAATTAAAGGTGAAGAAGGTTTTGGACAGGATTATGTGGGCCAACGATGAAAGGAAGTATATGCTAGGATGGCTGTGTGGGGGTCGCAGATCTAGGAAGTGTTCCAGGGCACTGAGATCCTGACAGTGTGGGATATTGGTATAGAGGGAGGTTACATCAATGGAGACTAGGAAGGAGTCTGGAGGTAGAGGTGTATGAACTGTGGCTAGACGTTCAAGAAAGTGTGGGGTATCTTTGACATAGGAGGGAAGACTCTGTACAAAAGGTTGGAGATGCTGGTCCACCAAGGCTGAAATCCGTTCAGTGGGTGACCCATATGCCGCAACTATAGGCCGCCCTGGATTGCCAACCTTGTGGATCCTAGGAAGGAGGTACAGGGTGGGTGTTCGGGGATTTTGGGGAGTTAGGAGCAAGGTGGACTAGGGAGAGAGAACTTGTAGGGGGCCCTGCAGGAAAGTTTTTATTTCCTGACAAATGGAGGTGGTGGGATCTGTAGGGTGTGGTACGTAGCAACCCTCGGCGTGTGCACACCTCCCGAGCCTCATGACTCATCCATCATGAATAAGGTTTTAATAACCGAAATATTGAGTATATTTGTGTGTTCGTTATATATGTTCTTCTCTCGTTGCAGCCTTCAACTTTGGTGAGTGATGAGTCATTTTCCATTTCCTTGCAACTGTATTGCCTAAAGCAGTTTCCTTTTTCCTTAGTTTAATTATAAACAGCTACATCTGATTTCATTTGCACTTATATTCTCTTCTCTTATATTCTGTTCTGGAAATACTAGTTTTTTGTTAGGTCATGGAAATATTCATGGTTAGTTTGATCTGCTGGATTATGGCTTATACTCTCTTAATGCCTTATAGAGTATGATTATTGTACCTATTTTATATGAACAAATTATACTAAGTCATTTTTTGTTATAATATCTTCAATTCAATTAGAATAGTGATTGGTGGAGAGTGCTTATATTGGTTTGCAAAAACCACAATAGTTTACTGGTTTTCATAGATCATAGTAAGGCTAAAGTTCGAAAGTGATTTTTAAAATAAAAAAATGGGTGCTTCCTGCATACCGTAAAGTAAAAATGAATAATGAATGAGGCTCTTCCTTCTTTGGTGTGGAACTAAATAAATATGCAGAATTTAGATATGAACATAGGATAGTAATTATTTGTGGGGATTTAATAAGTGTCACTGGGATGGAAGGAAGGAAATTTATTAATGCAGAGGAATAGAAATTTGCAAATACTGGTAGATCAGTGCACAAAGTCACCAAACTTGCTGGATATATTCCTAATAAAGCTTGATGATAAGCTTCTATTATTATGTATCTGTAGGTGAGTTATGCTTGTCTGTAGGTTTGTGCAAGCATCACATAAAAATTTGCTGTATTAATTTGGAAGGGAATTTCACTTACTGAAAACTTATGATACAGCTCAAAATTTGTGGTACATTTTATGACCCTACCTAACTGTGGAACGTTATTCATTAGTGCTATGAACAGATAGGCACCATGTAGAACAAAAGTACCAATTCTATTTAATTAAATGGTCACCACATGCTTGTGATATACCCAAACATGAAAGGATAAAATGAAATAAGTTCATTACACAAAATTTTAAAGTGTCATAAGATTTTTAATCTGCCGTAAGTTCTCCTACAGAACTTCAGTACCAGATTTTCGAATAAGGCAATCAGACACGCATTTCCTTAGAGAAGATTTGCAGTAAAAGTACATTCAAGAGAGAAAACAAACTCGTATCTAGCCCCCTTCTCAAGATGAAAGTATGACTACGGCATTATTAGGATACACCGCAACTACCGACCACGAGGAGTCATTTTCTCTGCTAGCAACCCACGGACCGACCTACTCAAAAACCGCTGCAAGACTGCCTTCTAGCCACTATGGCTGCCCTCTATTTACTGAATCCATTGATTCTGTGACGTCAACCAAATACTTTGAAAATTAGTATCTCAAAAAGTACTTGATATCTTGAATCGTAATTAACATATGCACTTCCTGGTATCTTATTCTATTTGTTTTAATCTAGTTTAGCCCTCAGTGAGGCTCCTATTAAATTAATCCCAAATTCTCTTACATCATCAAACCTGGCCCCTTTTTCAATAATCACAACAATACTTTTCTATTAAAAAAAAACACCTTAATATTGCACTAATATTTAACTTTCCACAGGAACTGATATATCATTTTAACCCCCCTGATTTTTTCGATCCTGTGACATTAATTTCTTGCTTCTACCTTCTTTAGTTTAAATTTTGATTTGTTTCTCTAATTAAAAATCCTACTTATACTATCCCTAATTACTTGATTTTATGTTCTGAATGTTCTAGAAGGCACCTGGTGATAAAAGCTTTTCTGTGACTTTTTGCATTTATTAGTTACTTAAAATTTTAGATCCAGCCCCCTCTGACCGCATGATTTAAAAATATCAACAAATTGAAATCTCTCTTCCACTAATTTTTTCTGGGTATGATGAATACACTTTGAAATGATCCCCATAGTAAATGTTGGTAGTGTAAATGAATGCAAGAAAACTATTGTACTTGAAAAACTACTTTAACAAAAATTTTTGTCTTCCACTAAAGCAGCCTTGAAATCTCACTCGGAAGTGTTTTACTACTAGAAATGACTGGTAGAAATATTTTACTGTATCCTAAATGGTTTTAGCAAGCTTATAGATATAACCACATCTCATACTTCACTTTTGATAAATTCTCTTACCAGATACCCACCAACATAGATAAATACTCCACCCTTTGGAGTTTGTAAATACAATTTTAAAAAAATACATTTTTTGAATGTAATCTACTATATAATTTCGTAAGGTCATTCACTCACCTTGATAGCTATTGGCTAGAAAATGATGGCGTCACCGAGTGTGGTGGTGTAACGGATAGCGTTCTGGCCTTGCATTCGGGAGAACGGCGGTTCGAATCGCTGTCCGGGCATCCAGATTTGGGTTTTCCATGGTTTCCCCAAATCACTCCAGGTGAATGCCGGGATGCTTCCTTCAAAAGGCCATGGCAGAATTCCTTCCCATTCCTTGCCCCCATCCTTTCCCGTCTCTAAAGACCACGTTGTTAAAAAGGGACGTTAAACTGTTAAAAAAAAAAAAAAAAAAAAATGATGGCGTCATGGGCCAGCCTTCGCTAGCAAAACAGCGACCAGAGGTATTATTATAAGGAATTCGTGGTTATGTCAACAATTTAATAGCTAAGCAACTACTACCAAATTAATAGCCATAATACCGTCATTAAGTTTGCTTTTTGTAGCGTTACATAGTTAAAAAGAATATTGATAAATTTTGCAGCTGAAAGAAAGTGGATCTGCTTTTCACTAACATGTTGCTAATGAAAGCAACTTAAAATTAAACGTAAAAAATTACTTGGTCTCTACTGTAACCATGAATGACAATTGTTATTCCGGCTTGGAAAAATTTTAATCTAATTAAAATTTTAACTAATGTTGCTGGACCAAAGTTTATGCATTACGTTTTGTTTACATTTTAGGGATTTTACTGGGCTTTTGTTCATGTTCGCTGTACGTGAATTATTAGGTTATTTTAAGTGTACTTCAGACCAAATATGTTACCGAATTGAGTATTATGGAAATTCATTTCTTTGGAGTTACACAACTATTTAATAATATGGTAAGTTTCTATTTAAGCAATTATACGCTATCGTCCCTGTTTGTGTTTAATACCTACCTCTATAAATGCTTCTGAGTTCTTTAAGCAGATTTTATTCACCCTGAAACACTGTTCAAGTTCAAATTTAGTCAAATCAGGTCAACCTGTCATAATCTTTCATCCTAGAAACCGGAACTATTCTAGACCCGTGATGATACGCATAAACGGTCACGGGCTTACACTAGTACATTAATAAAACAAATACACTTTAATAATCATAACAAAGTTGTAACATTTAATTTGTGGTAAACATCTCTGTGCTTTCTGGGCAATAATAAAACTTGGTAATGTGTGTTGTTGATTTATTGGCAGTTGTTCGATATCAGACTATAAAATTATGATTTTTACTTAAGTTAACTGTTGAGGAAACAATATATTACACATCACATGTAAAGTTCTTTCATTACGTCCCTAGATAAAATTATAAATGAAGCTAATACAATGTGATTTGTTATTTAGTTCTTCATTTTCCAGAAATATGGTATATTATAGGGTTACCAGAGGGGACAGTCCCCGTATTCAGCTTTCTGTCCCCGGACAGGTTTCGTCCCCGCAATGTCCCCGGATTTTTGCTGTTGTCCACAGAATTTTTTTAATCAAGCGAGATTTTTTTTTAAAAGCCCTGATTTGCTCATACATTCGTTTAAAGAAAGAAATAGAAAGCGCACTTCCTTCCTTGTACGTGCTTTGGACACAACATCTTTGGAAAATCATATCTTCTTGCTGTTTGCAACAAGTCAGTCTGTGATCCTCTTTGGAATTGGTAGATAGTTCAGTAGAGTACTAACAATATGCACTTTTGCGCTACAACTAACTATTGTTACATTTCTTTCAGTAGTGCCAAAAGGTTTTGATTTTCGCGTTACCTCTTTGTATTAAGCTTTATTTTATTGGTGTCCGCTCCATAAATTATAAATTTCTCTATAGGTATATTGGAAGTTTTAGCACCTGTCTTGTAGCCAAGCTATATTCTAATTGCTGCATTTGGTGACACTACATTTCCCGGCGTTGTAAACTTTGCTTGTTGTTGAGGTGAAGCCTAAGTTCGCACAATTTTTTTTTGTTTCTGTGTTTTTAGTGTTTTAACGATGTCTTCATCTAAGAAAAGAAAATGTGTGGTTAGTGATGGAATGAGTACAGAAACAGTTCAAGTTACGTTAACTATATTAACAAATTTTTCATGACGTGTCAAGAATTTTCAGTCAGCTTGGATCCAGACAAAATTTTCTCAAGAAGATTCATTCTTCTAAGAAATACCAATGACAACAAGTTGGAGGTAAAATCAAGTACCATATCATTTCGAATACAAAATATATAACAATGATAAATATGATTATTTTAAGTTAACTCCACTTTTAATCCTATAACTTAAAAAGTGCAAAGCGTCATTAGGAAAAATGCCGAAAGCGTCCCCGGATTTTGGTGAAAAAGTTCTGAAGCGTCCCCGGATTCGGAGAAAAAATTCTGGTAACCATAGTATATTAGAATATATCGAAAGTGCTGATCAAACCACTACAACAAAGATAAACAGTCCAAAAAATGTAAGAAAATAATGGTATTTAATTTCCAGTAGGTAACCGTAAAAAAAAAAAAGATATGACAGTTCAAATGTTTAATGTTTATGCTTTACTGCTAGAAGGCAAATGCATTACTGTGTTTATTTAAGCCTGTGCAGGCAAAGCAGTGGTGAAAATCTCGATGGTATGTTGTTGTTTTATCAATTTATATTGTCTCTATCAGTACCCCATAATGAATTTTTCCTTAAGTTAACTGTTACGGAAATGGTATATTACCCACCCAACTTGAAATCATTTTGTTGTGACCTCAGATATAATCCTAATGACAGTTTATGCTTTGTGACATTAACAGTTGATAGAATTTGGATTTCTAATATAAAACAATTACCTATACATATTAATTTTTCACATAGCTTTATGAACAATTACTGACTCAGTTTCTAATCTTTTATAAATTATGTTAATTTAAAATATAAGTAAAACAATAAACAAAACTATCAGACATTATTATGAAAACCATATCTAAGTTTCAGATAGGAACTTGTCAGGCGGCAAGGCTGCACGGGGGTTAACAACACTTTTGCCTGAACTGTGAACAGCTATGTTCATGACCATGTGTAGCCTTCTGGTACCTATAATATTAAACAGATTGGCTGCCACGCATTCGTATTAAAGGGTAATTGAAATAAAGTTACTTGACACAGTTTCTGAATAACACAATACTTATATTCTTGATAAAGTTCACTCGTACATTGTCGGTACCAGATACGTGAATAAAGCATCGAACGACAGTTTCTTTGAAGATTACAGGTTAAGTACATTCACATGAGAAGACAAAAACTCACAAAGTCCCCCTACATTAGTGAGTACTACGGCATCTTGGAATTTTCCTAAACCGCCACCGTGTGGAACAATTTGCTCCGCGGAGTTGCGCGATCACCTTCCGGTGAAAGAATGAGACCAGATTGAGACTACATATTACGAAGTTACTTATTTGAAAATCTAGCGCGGAGTGAGACAATCTAAGCTTGCTGCAAGATCTTTTATATACTTCTCAGAGCTTATGATGTCAGCACATTTTTCTGTAATTAATATCTCCAAAAGTACTAAATAGTTTAACTTGAAATTTTTACAGGGACTTTCTATTATCATGATCTATCTGTTTTAATTTAATTTAACATTCAAAAAGGTTTCTATAATCTTAAAATTGAAGTCATCATGTGACCAACTTGGCGGAATTTTTACGCGCTTCAGCAACAATCCGCGATAATCTATCTTTAAAAACTTAATATTCTGACGAATGCTTATACTTTTCACCGAAACCATTATACGTTTGTAATCGTCTCAATTTCTATCTACTTATATAAATTTCAAATTAATATTCCTATTAGTTAAAAAGATATTTTTTTCTCTTAGTTAAAACTGCTAATTAAACTTTGCCAAATTAGTTAATTTTACTATCAAAATACTTGGGACAATGCTAACTATAGCTGGTGATAAAAGATCAGCTGTAGCTTTACTCAATTAAAAGATATTTCAAATCTTAGATTTTTACTTTTCTGATCACGTGTTTCAAAACATGAACATGAACTGAATTATCTCTTAAAATAAAAGTTTCCCGATATAATAAATACACTTTAAAATGATTCTAATGATGAGTTTTAACTGTGGAAATAAATACAGGGAAATTCCTTCAAGTTGACAATTACTCTTCTCGAAATTTTCCAGCAGAAGTGACTTCACAATTGATCTATCGAATACTTTACTGCTGGGGATAGCTAGTGGGAGTGCATTTGGTGAACTAAAGGCTACCTAACAAACTTCGCAGGTGGGAACTGGCCTACCAACGTTTTGGACACCCCTCCCCCCTTTTTTCCTCCCCGAGCCTTAATCTCAAATAACACCTGTTTTTCCCAACACTGACCAGAATAATTTTTTTTTTTTAAATTTCTTAACAAAATGTTTTTCCTTAAATATTGTGTTTTTTGTGTAGTGCTATGTTGCTGCTTCCCTCCTTGCTTCAACTTTTGTGAGTGTTGGTCGTTTCTGTTCCAAATAAATATCGCCTCGTGTCAATTCCTCCTGCTCCATTGTTACTGATATCTCTAGATCTAATGTTTTTATCCATTCACCTGCACTTATCAATGTGTCATGCATCTCTGTTATTGTTCCTTCATTGACTCAAAGAGGATAGTCAGAAATGATGTGGTGGATTGTCTCTAAGGTGGCTTAACAGTCACAATTTGTAGACTGACCCAGTTCCATTTGTGTAATAACTAAACTGCAACTGCCTTGTCCTGTTCGAATAAGATTGATGATTCTCTATTGTCATCTGGGGCAATAAGATCCTTGTAACCATTCTGAAGGTCCTCAACTAGATGTTTATTGGCTACCAATGACTGCTTTCATTGAGTTCTGTAGATGTTGAAAGAAGACACTCGAAAATTGACTGCAGTGAACCAGGGTGGTTTCCTTGATTTCAAGAGTTGGTGTTATGCTTGATTAATGTTTTGATGTATAGGCAGCTGAGGGTTCTTCAGAATATTTTTACAGACCTTTAGGAAAGCTTCTGATCTTCTTAGTGCTGGATTTAAAATATTTCATAGAACTGGAAGCT